>JAOXNQ010000002.1:3300120-3334593 GCA_028571165.1 Hypoxylon perforatum
GGTAGCCTTAGGCTCCGAGGATTTAGTGAATACTGAATTAGCCAGCTGCTGTCCCGGCGTCTTACCACTAGACCACCCCAGCTTTGAATTGTTGAAAATAGGTACTGCAACTTTGCCTTATAACCCTTCTGTTGGGTGGGGTACGTACCTAGGCGAGGTTATTCCGGTTGCTCCGCCAGGCACCGGGATGACAAGCTGCCAGTACACTGCTAGCTGCCTAGCCAGCAGGTGTAGGGGATGACGTTAAAGAGCATATAATAGAGACACGTCTACACCAGATGTGTGTACATGCTTTAGGTAATCAAGTGGTAGCTCCCCCCTTTTACCACTTTTACCACTTTTATTCTTATTTTTTATCCACCTAGGTACATGAACAGTATCGCAAGTTCAACATGCCAATCTATCTCTTCCGATCAGTATGATAAGTCAATGTGCTTTTGACTTTCCATTTTAGATCTTGACCTCGAAACTGGGGTTCTCCTTTAAATGAGCGAACCACTCCCAAGCTTTGTTTGCGATGTTGGTGGGATTGTAGACCTTTTCCGTAGGAGACACCTGACCAGCAACGTTGATAAGACCCAGATGGATCCCCTGGTTTCCATATGTCATGGCAAGACTTTGCATCAGATTGCGTTGGGCGGCCTTCACCAGCGACAGGGCAAAGACCTGAGGGATCGGCTCCTGGGGTAGCATCGAGCTGGTCACAATCAAAGATGGTATCGCCGCAGCGTCTAACTTGGCTAGCTCAATGAGCTGAGGGATCACCCGCTGGGCACAGACGTAAAGAGCCGAGACGTTGATCTACGGGCTATTAGCGAGGGGTCTTCCTATGACGAAGTTGACGGCTTGGTTTACCCTTAAATCATATTCGATTTCCTTAACGTCGTGAGTTAGCAGCTGCGAAGGCAGCACGCGAGCTGCGTTGAAAAAGACACACTCGGGCTTGCCAAAGGTTGTTTCCACATCCTGGAAGGCCGATAGGAGCGCATCGCTGTCGGTGATGTCTAGTTTGTAGGTCTTAACCTTCAACTGGGGACCAACGGCCTCTTTGAGAACCTTTTCTTCAACCTCCAGCTGCTCTGCTCTTCGTGCGATCAGAGCAACGTTGTTGTATCGCTCTGATGCGAAGCGGCTAGTAACTGACCGACCAATACCAGGGCCCGAGCCAATGACCACAAGAGTTCTATTAGTTGCTGCCATGATGTAGAATCCTAAGATGATAAATGCTGATCTCAGAGATTATAAAAAACACCACTGCAACAAAGAAGGAAGTATTTATGTAGGCAGGTTGGGGTGAGCTTTCATGGAGTGTTGGTTCTGACCGGAGATATATGACTGTTGGCACTTCCCTTAGTACTAGCGTATGCATCTTGGCCCCCTGACTGCGCTCGAGGGACGTAAAAGATGTGAAAATCGAATACGAAGCCGGTTCTAGTGCTTGTCTAAGCAAGGGATAGTATCAACAAGGGATTAAGTTAATATATGTGTCAGTGGAATTGTCCAACTACGGACCCACAGTTACAATTTTCATGATACTGCATAAAGAGCTGCCCTTTCACTTATTTTCACAAATATACCTACCTAGCTACCTAGGTACCTACCTAGGTAGGTAGGTATTTTAAATGCTACAACTGGATGATTCGTTTCAGCTGAGGCTTTTAGTACCTCTGATATTCTAACACGTGGAGTTGACTATCGCAATGGAATATTTTCTTTCCCCAGCATAATATTTCTATCAGCTCCTTAATCTTTGATAAATCATTCCTAGCATTTCAAGTGTGCTGATTATTCTCACCAAGATGTGCCACATACCACCCTCTAAGTATTCATCTACCACGTCATGATGCATGCATGGATCACGTTTTCGTGCTATAACAATATTATTCAGTGTGATAATTCCCCATCATATCGCCCCTAGAATCGATTTAAACAACTAGCAAATTCGATTGTTGCCCTTGAACCCAATTCAGCTTACGTAAGATAAAAGGGGTAAAACATAAGGGGCAACACTTCATCAATCCTAGCCATTCTCTAAACAATGCGACGCAGCTAAAAGGGTCTATAAGTTTTAATGAGATACATTATTCGGTATCTCTTGGTATTACTCGGCTAGTTGCGAAGGATATAATGTCAAGACCTTGGGGAAGCGAACATTTATCTAAAAACTACCTACACCGTGGGGACTGTTGGATGTGTTACGTAATCTACGGATATTCTTATAGTGAGGATTGCTGAGTCATTCCTCCTACAGCATCAATATCGCTCCCAAACGAAACAGGACTAATTGCAACAATTATCGGAACTTTCTCACCCTAAAGGCCTTCCTACGAAAAGCGCCGAGGTCGCTATGATGCCAATCTACGAATATACTCGACACTCAATTGCTTCTACCAGACTATTGCATTAGCACATGTGAAGTTCGTCTCAGGTTGCTGATGAGGTTCGAAAATATTCATGAACGGAAGCGAGACGTTCTGCTAACACTTCTTAACACTGATCATACTGAAACGCCTATTATGTATCCAAGTATGTATACCTACCTCCTAGATTATAGCAACTTCGCAGGCGCTCCGCTAAATTTGAAATAGCCGAGACTTAGTTTCTGGAAGACGCCGTCGGGGTCGTACTTTTTCGATACTTCGATGAGGCGGGCCAAATTCTCTGCGCCATAGCCCGCCAGCGGATCCTGGAATTGACTGGCGTGGTTTATGTATAAAAAGGGGTGATTAAGTCCACGTTCACGGGTTAATGCTTCAATTCGAGATATAGTGTTGGCACACCACGTAAATACTGCACCGTCATCTGAACTGCTCACCCACATCGGGGAGAAGCTGATTAGTAAGAGCGGTTCCTCCCCGCCACCGATGCCTAGCGCGTTACCTCCATGGCGATTCATTGCCTCAAGCTGGGATACTTGAACGATCTGGTAGACTAACGAGGGAAGAAAATCGGCAAGGTCGAAGACAAGGGTAGTTTCCTCTTCGAATATGGCTAGCATATCCAACTCAGATTGCTTATCTAAGCACGTCGTCGTGGCCAGTAGCTCCGGCGTAAACCAGGGGGGCAGACGCTTGCGACTGCAGCAGTGAGGTTCGAATGGGTAGCCGTCCTCGTACTGTCGGCGAATGGATTTTCAACGTTGAAGTTTTCGTCGAAAACTTCGGGATGACTGCCTTCTAGCAGCGGGTCTGGATGATCTACGATTAGTGACGAAACCCACGTCTGGTACCGTTGGACGTGCGCGAACGACACGATTAGAGCCGCCTTCGGATCTTGCAGTGAACCCTTCTCCGCGTAGTTGACCATGGCATCGATCAAAGCCGTCTTAGATCCGTGCATCTCCCACGCAAGAAGTCCTCCCCACATGAGACCTTGCTCGAAGGTACTGGCAACGAATTGTGTAACGAAAACAAAATTTCCCCCGCCTCCTCCGCGGAGGGCCCAGAATAAAGCGGCATGCGTCTTCGCATCGACAATCAAGATTTCGCCCGACCCAAGACTACTTTGGTAGTTGATAATGCTATCGCATGTCCACCCATACTGCCCGCTGAAGAATGAGATGCCCCCTATAAGAGCAGAAAGAGCCTACGAAAAGACATGGGGGACGTACCACCCAGTACTAATCCAATAAGGCCGACTGTACCTAAGCTGCCCGTCCCCCCGCCATGGTTAAATCGAATTCCTCTAGGGTCGTGTAAACGTCAAACCAGGTGTTCCCCGGCCCAATCACTACAGATTTTCGATCTGCACTCGGGATGACCTGCTTGATTTGAGCAAAGTCAATAGTGATGCCGCCGTGACTGTTAGAAGCGCCCTTGGAAGCAGTATGACCGCTGCCTTTGATTGCGAAGGGACATTCGATAGCGCGAGACAGCAATATAATGATGGATACTTCTACCGCATCTGCGGGGCGGACAAAGCACTTCGGTTTGGTATCTTGCGACTGCTGCTGAGACCAGAAGCTGGCTCGGGAAGATGCATATGTCTCTTGCCCAAGAAGACTGACGCTGTCGACGCCTAACGTACTAGCAAGAGTGTCGCACTGGTCCGATAAGACAGGCCCCGGAAACAACGGTCTATGGAGAGCCCGGTGGTGAGCTCACTGCAAGCAAACAAAGACACCTACCTCTGCCGCTCAGGCCCAATGCAATCGCATCCAAGTTGTCAAACGAAATCCCCTTTTCTCTCGGCGAAATAATAGGATCTGACCTGAAGGTGCTGGTGCTCGATAACTCCCTCAGAACCAATGGTGCCAACCTCCAAGGATTGCTTATGCCCTGCTACCGCCATATTTCAGGCGGTCTAGGCGGGGTGCTAGGACTTAGACTAGGGATCCGGCCACTAATAATAACCGGTCCCGAAGCCCGCCGGAGTCCCACATGCGATCATAAAAGCTGGGATTGCCTATTTAGGAAATCGCCCGACTAATATCGTACCCGACGATCGGGAAGCGGTCCGGATCTAAGTTGTTTACCTTCTGGGCCTTTACATATTTTGAACCATATAGGTAAAATAGACATTAGCAAGCCATACCCAGATCGCATACAGCTGGATCTGTGGTTAACATCTTGTGAAAAGCAGCTAAGGTGAGGCGACTGCTCACTCGTTAGGGAAATACGCACCTTGTATGGCGGTACTTGGAAGGCACAGGACACAGGTAGGGGTAATAACGGAGCTTCGAATCATGATTTCTCAATTCTTGGATATCATGACTTCTCTTCTAGGAGAAGCTGAGAAAGAGGAAGCTATAGCGCAGATACAGAAGATGTGCAAGCTGTTTCAATGCGCCCCACACAAAATATGCACCTTCTAGACCTTTGTGGGTGTCCCCCCTCATGCGGTGACGTTATCACTTCGTTTGCTGCAGGTACAAACGAAGCTGAGCTCTTCAAAGGGAGCCAGCTTTCCCAACTTCAACAACATTGAGCTTCACTCTTCTTTCAATTTTTCACTAATCATCACTTCAAAATCATAAGAAGCCAAATTCAGATACTCCAAGAAGCAATCATCATGTCGATCCCCACGTCCACTTCGGTCGTTGAGTCCGCCGTCATCAAGGCCCCTCTTAGTCATGTCTGGCACCACATCAAGCGTAAGTCACATCGTCAACACTTAGTTAGCTACGGCAATCCACCTAACATATGGCTCTCTAGTCCAGGACTTCAGTAGCTTCTGGTCCGCCCTGAAATCTAGCCAGTACGTCAAGGGAACTAGCGACGAGACCGATGTCGTCCAATGGGTGTTCAAAGACGGTACCCAGCTTGAGGTCAAGCAGGAGGAGCACAGCGTATGTTAACTTCATTGCCCCTTGTGGCACGTGAAGGTCGGCTGACTAATAATAACTGCAGACCATCAATCACTACATCACTTACAGCATCATCACTGCCAAGCCCGAGCTCAGCTATTCTTCCGTTCTCTCCACCATTCGCTGCTATGCAATCACTTCGGGAGAGCTCGAGGGAAGCACCTTCGTCGAATGGACCGGCAACTTCTCTAGCGATGCGGATGCAGGTACGTATCATTACTTCACCCCCTCCATATGACCCAACTGTAAGGTATCGTGATTAGCTAACACGAAGGACCGTAGGTGTGATTCAGGATGCCAAGTTCAAGCGCCGTGATGCTCTTGCGGACTTGGCCAAGATTGCCACGAAGAAATGAACTGGTATGCGTAGCTAGGGATCTTAGGTGCAGAGGATAGGGCACGCACATCGCGCTACTGTTTGCGTATGGTTACTTAGGTAATTAAAAGAGTAAAATTTCGGGCGATGCCATATTGCCGCGTTCATCCGGTGTCTTTGAATCGTGGATGTCCAAATTATTTTTGAAGACATTAAGGAATATGGACTTTGATATACTTAGAGACTACACTAACCATGGACCTATTCGCTTATCGAGATATCTGCCGAATACCCGTGAACCTCGCCTCGAAATCCTGTTCTTAGGGAGTTGCGGCGGCGATGATTGGTAAGGGGGAGAACTGGAAATTGGAGTAAGCACTAAGCCACCTCTACCGCACAATCGCTAATACACCACCAGATAACACTGGACTTACAGGGGCTTGATAGCGAAAGCTGAAAATGCATTTCGCTAAATCCGCATCAACTTTGCGTTTTTCAGCGGAAGCTGAGGGGCTCATTGGCCATCCAGGGGCTGCTAGAATTACCCTTAACAGGTAACATGTAGCGCAAAACGTCATGATAATATTAATAGAAAATCTTAGGTAGTAGTCTACCGCCTCAAGTTTGAGTATTTATACATCCTGAATATCTCTTGGCAAAATGTTCAACTGCTCGCTTCACCGAAGCACTACTATTAAGACATACCAGGTAAAAACCTAAGGTTTAAAAGACATATCGTCGGATCTTGACTAACCGTCATTAAAGAGAAAATGTCACGTTCAATAGCATCCTGGCTTGCGGTGGCTGTCAGCGTTGCTACTGCTGCTGCCGCTGTCGCGGACCCGGGATGTCAAACTGCGGCGCCTCAGCAGCACACGATCAATGTGCACACAACCCAGATGAACATGACCGACCCGCCTTTCGGCATCGTCTACGCGAGGGAAGACATTGCGTTCGTCGGTGCCGGTTTGAAAGTCGACATGATAAATACGGCAAATTTCAGGCCGACTCTGGCGCGCGAGATTGCGCTTCCCGAATCCTTAACTGGGCCAGCCGGGAGTGAAACTGACGGAGCCGCAAGCGGGCTGGCTTTATCTCACGATAAGCGTTATGTATACGCATCGATCGGACCAGGAGCGGCTATAATCGACGTCGAAAAGGCCATTGCGGGAGATGCAAAACCAGTTGTCGGCTCCTTAATCGGCACAACTGGAGTTAGCGCGATACAGGTGACCATTTCGCCGGATGACGATTACGTGTTCGTCACTCAGGAGTACGGAACCAATGCGACACGTAACCGTGGGACCATTGAGGTCTTCCAGGTCCATCGAAGCTTCAACGGGTCCGTGTATGGCACCAACAAGGGGTACGCCACGCTCGGCTACGCGGTCGTTGGGACGGGATTGTCCCGCGATGGGAGCATGATGTACGCAACGAGCGAGGTTACCGCTCAATCGACGTCTCCAAACGAGACTCAGGGAACGCTAAGCGTACTCGATGTGGCGACTCTCAAGACCAACCCCGCACAGGCTCTTCTACGCAGCGTTGACGCGGGTTGCAGTCCCGTCCGGTTAACCCTCTCGCCCGACGGAAAACATGTGTGGGTTACTGCGCGATTGAGTAATAAGCTACTCGCATTCAGTACGGCGAAGCTCGACTCAGACCACCCCAACGATGCGCTTGAGGCTAGTGTGCAAGTTGGGACGTCGCCGGTCGGCGTCGCGATCGTCAACAACGGCCGCCACATTATAACTGCGGATTCGGACAGGTTCGACTACGCCAACGCCATTACGGGCCTGACGGTTGTTAATACCGAAGCGGCCCTAAGAGGTGCGCAAGGCTTCCCGCGGATACCGACGGGGTTGTTTCCTCGGGAATTTGCTGTCAGCCCGGATGGCAAGACGCTCCTCGTCTCGCAGTACCAGAGTAGAGCTATCCAGGCGGTCGATCTAACCGAGCTCTCATAGTCTATCTATCGTTTATAGGATCATAGAGTAACCTTTTAAGTAGATCATCTTTTTCTCTTTCTTTCTCTTCTTTTTCAACTAGGTATTATTTAAAATATAATTAATCGATTTATCGCAGCGTCTTCATCAGTTACGCACAATATACCCGCCAGACATGTTGCCAGCTGTCACAATTCACTATGAACACTCTGTAAATAAGAGGGTTTTCCACTCTACAAATGGCATAGCTCTTAATAATAGCATGATGGCAGCCAAATATTTTGGTAGACTCAATCAGAAGCGAGTAGTTAGTACCTGAGTATTTCTACTAAATCATTCCATTCTAAGCTCTATTAAATCCTTCGATGATGTCTCTAACGCCCGCAAAAGAGAGCTCATCCAATGTCTCCGTCCACAGCTGTTTGGTTGTCTGGGTTGCCTCATCGGAATACACAAATGGTGCCATCCTAATAGGTTAAGCGCCGGCATGTCAGCTCCGCAGTTGGCTTATGAAAATTGGGCTACAGTACTAGGAGTAGCTGTCGGCAACTAAGAAAGGGAGGGGGAGAAAACTCACGGTCTCAGCTTCCCATCCTCAACGTACTGCCCATGCGACTTCTCGCCCTGTGTCGTGACTGCATGTACGAGCGTGCGTGCGCCTATAGCGGATGACCGGCCAATGGCGCGCACGAATATAGCGGTAGTCAAGCCAAGCTCGCGGGCGACGCCAGAGCCGTAGCAGAGGCCCGGGTTAGCGCAGTTGACTATAGCCAACGACGGAGACACACGCTTGACCAGCTCGGCCACGAATAACTGGCCGAGAAGCTTGCTGATGGCGTAGCTATGAAAGACATCCCACTTAGCTTCGTTATTAATGACTTTCAGCAACGGAACTCATGCTTCTCCTCAAACTTAGCCCACTGCAAGAAATAAAGTTAGTATTTATTCTTTAGGCACGTATCGCAGGCTCAGAGCGTGCCCAAGAAGTGATAACTTGGAAATCAAGTCTAAAAAGAAATCTCTATTTCGAAATTGGCTAAAAAGAGGAAGGTTACGTACGGCGGCTGTGTCGGACGACACAACGACGATACGACCCGGAGAAGATCGAGGAGAACTGGTAGGGGACCCAGCCTTCTTAAAGACGCGGAGCAAGAGGAGTAGCAGTAAAACGGTTGAGAGGTAATTGGTCTGCAGGTTTTCCTCATGACCCGTCGTGGGATTTTTGACATAAGAGCCGCGGTTGACACCCGCGTTCAAAATGGCGATATCGAGCCGGGGGTTCAAATTCTCGACCCGCTCCGCAAATGATACGACGGACTCGTAAGACGCATGATCCAACTTCCAAACCTCAATGGTCTGGTTAGATTCAAGCGCTTTGGCGGCCGACAAAGTCTTTCGGGCCGCTTCGCCCTTGGCTTCGTCGCGGACGGCCAAGATGAGCTTGCTGAGGCCGAGATCGAGAAGCTGCCGCGAGCATTCCATGCCGATGCCACCGTTGGCCCCTGTTATAACAGCGGTCTTGCCGCTAAGGTCTGCATCGCGCCGCGAGACTGCCGGCGGGGCCCCAAAGAACTGCCGATGAAGAAATTCAAGCTTGCTAGCTTCTTTCTCTGGTGTGATGTCGAACAAATTTGCCTGGGCCATTATTGCGTCCGTGTGGATGCATTTATAGCTATTACGATGAACGATACTAAGATTTACGTTGCTGCAAGCCTACCTGTCATGATATGATACCTAGAAGTACTCTAGATCTTGGTTACTCCGCGGAATAACTGCGTTAGCCTCAACAGCCTGTTGAATCTTACCTTATTTCTTTGCTGGATTATGTCTGCATCCTGACACAGTTATGGCAACGGCGTCAGCCAACCCCACTACCGACACATAATGTGGGGAAATAAAACAGGATGACATAATACAATGTATGCTAAAGTGCGCTATGAATACAGTGAGCATAGCTCTGAAGACCACTATAGCTGCCGTAAGTTATAGCGTATAAATCCCCACAGAGTGTCGCTTAGCTCGCTGGAATCTTTTCCAAATTTAGCGAGTTTCGTCGATTAAGTGCGCTGAGCGCCGAGGTATACTGCTGCTCTTTTCCCCAAAGGATTTAAAGAGTCCAGGAACCCCAAAATCTTGGCTCGATTTCAAGCTAGAGAACTTTGCTGTGCCGTATCGTGATTTCACCCTTAACCTCCAGACTCAATCACATCGACAGGTAGGTACCTAGGTAATCCAGGGACACATATCCCAAAATTGGTGTCTTGGTCAATCGATCGATAAAAATAACATGACATATATTACGACCTTGAACTCATTCCACTCTCTCATTTGTCTGTCCAAGCCAACAGTTTTATGCGATTATTTTGAGATTACCTAAGGTAATCGACTTTGCTTACATAAGGTAGGATAGAACTTTTAGAATCAGGGGCTCAGGAACACATGCTTACTAAAGTTTCCTTACTAAGCATTCGCCTACTAAGACATGCCGTCAACCTTGAATTGTATGGATAAAAGTATCTTTTACACCTTCAGACAGGATCTTGAAAATTCTCGCGTCCACTATTACTAAGGCAGATAGGTGAGTAGTCAACTCATAGGCTGGTACAGAATGATGTTATATCCAAAAGGTTTCCTCGTCGGTTACAGTAGCATGATTGAGGTAGGTGCGGAGTCGGCAGACGGTATTAATTCATCACGAAATGAGGGGCGAGGGGCTGTTCTTACGTTAACGAACACCGCTGTTCAGTTCTATAACTACCCAGGTACTTGAAAACGATTAACATATTCACTATTTGAGATATTTAAGATGGCACCGCCTTTTAGAGCCGATCATGTAGGATCATTGCTACGACCTTCGTCGCTCTTAGAAGCTCGCTCGTCCCTATCATCGCCGTCGCAGATGTATTCACTGGATGTTTCACGGCCTATCAAAGATGCCGAGACTCAGGCGATCCGTGAGGTGGTGCAAGAACAGTTGAAGAGGGGTATTCGACCTATTACAGATGGAGAATACGCCCGACACATTTACTATGGCGGATTCTTCGAGAAACTCACCGGCTTCGAAGTCAGACCAGATCTCCCTATCCCGGATGCGTTCAGATCTGACTTCCCAACCACCACCGGCCTCGCAAGGATGGGCGCCAAGACACGGGCGGCAGTTATCTGTACCGGCAAAATCGAGTACAAGGAATCACCTTACATTTCGGAATGGCTTGCGCTACGTGAGAATCTCCCGCGGGAGCTCTGGCGAGAGGCCAAGTTCACCATTCCATCCCCAAACTACCAGCATATTCAGCTTCGGCCTGGTACAGCGTGGACGCAGGAGTCGGGTTACGGCTCCGATCAAGAGTATTTCGATGACCTTGCCAAGTGTTACGCTGCTGAGCTTCAGACGCTCTACGATGCCGGACTCCGCAATATTCAGGTTGATGATCCACATCTGACCTATTTCTGTTCCTCTCAGTTCCTCGAAGGGTGCAAGAAAGACGGCACGGATACTGACGAGCTCCTCGGCTTGTATACGCGAACCCACAACCAACTGCTCGCGAAAAAGCCAGCAGATCTGCACGTCGGCATGCATCTGTGTCGAGGTAACATGTCTGGGTCCACGCATTGGGTCTCAGGCTCGTACGAGAAAATAGCGTACAAGCTGTTCAACGAGACGGACTACCAGACGTACTACCTCGAGTTCGACGACGTGGAGCGCGCGGGTGGTTTCGAGCCCTTGAGGTTTCTCCCCAAAGGCAAGAACGTGGTTTTGGGTCTGGTATCGACGAAGACGCCGAAGCTCGAAGACCCGAGCGAAATCAAAAAGAAAATCTCCGCCGCCGCTGCCGTGATCGCGAGTGCTAAAGGTATAAGCCAAGACGAAGCGAAAGAGTTGCTTGCCCTGAGCCCGCAGTGTGGGTTCAGTAGCAGTAGCTTAGCGGGTGGCAAGGGGGTGACAATGGAACGAATGTGGGAAAAGCTACAACTTGTACGGAATATAGCCAATGAAGTATGGGGCTAATCTATCATCGTTTCTTTGGTTTATTTATGATATCTTTGTTCTCCCCGCTACCTCTTAACAAGAGAATCAGGACATTTACGGAGGAGGTTAAGTACCTAGGTTAGGCACCTACACAACATATCATTTATCTGCCGAATTCTAACTTTGGTCTACTACCTATTTCCCTGTAGAATCTTTATAGTAGTTCTTATATGTGTCGCAAGTGCTTCTCCTTACCCTCCTAACCTTCTAGAGCAGCCCCCCTGAAGCCTCCTCCCGAGCGCTCTGCTTTTCTAGGCCATAAATCTTGCTCTCTAAATGACCTCCACACCCTAGGGCCGAAATCTCTACTCTGTATGATCAGGTAGCCTTTGAATCGCCAAAAAAGATGAATAAGAACTCCGCCGATGAAAAAATTCGAAAGGTAAATATTTATAGTAGATAGTAAAAGGGCGTTCTCCATGTATCCTTCACCATCTAAGCCCGGCATAGCCTTGAGTATGGCAGAAGCAACTGAAGGTGCGACAATGGAGAAAATTATCAGACAACCAGCCCAATCGACAACTTCATTATGTTGGTTTATACGCTTTAAAAATGCAAGGGTAGGAATATGATGAAGAACGAGCAGAGCTATCCAAAACCGCTCTACGAATCTTGGGTGTACTGTAGCGATACCGATCATGACGATATATACTGTAGTGAAGAAGCCAGTCAATACAAATAGGGAGACATACCAAAACCGTATGAAACCCCGAAAAAAGGATGAAAGTGAAGGGAGTGAGAATTTTGGGGAAGGGAATGAAGGCCATTGAAACGACAGTGAAGGCCATTGAAACGGCAGTGGAGGCCATTGAAATGAGATTGAAGGCCATGAAAAAGAGTATGAGGGTATTTGGAGGGAGAACGAGGGTCTTGAGAAAGTGAGTGAAGGCCACGCAAACGAGAGTGATGGCAATTGAAATGAGGGGGTTTCCCGAATGAACGAGGGTTTCTTGAAGTTAATTGATGGTTTCCAAGTTTTGAATGAATGCCATTCAAAAGATATTGAGGGCCCCTGGAAGGAGGACGGGAGTTTCTCCATGCCTAATGATGGTCCCTCAATATTGAATGAAGGCCAAGGGATATTGAGTGAAGGCCAAGGAATATTAAATGATGGCCGTGGGATATTGAACGAAGGCCATTGGGTCGGCAATGAAAGCCACTGGAGAGAGAACGAGGGCCGCTTTGAAGATAATGAAGCGGCTTTTGCGAGTAAAAAGAACATGATCTTCTCCCCGAGTTGGACGAGGTACAGGTAGAGAGCCACAATAGCAAAATGTCGGAAGTACCTGACTTGGTCGAATACGAAATATGTCATGAACATTATACCTAATGTTCTCCATACATAGACCAAGCTCCTCCCTCTACGAGGCGCCTCATCGGGTCTCCTGTCAACAGGAGGTGCTGGATCCATGTTTGTTCGTACTATAAATATCTCGGTTGTCTTGAGCTTCTTATCATTGACCACCGTAATTTTAGGAATTGAGTGCATACACTTATACTTACGCGTAAAGAAAGACAACAACGGCTTTGTTAGTATCAAGCATAGGGTACGAGTTTGAAGCGTTTGTTAGAGAGCATAGAGTATTGTGTAGGAGAATTAGCATTTTCTTTGAGCCTATGGTCCCCACCTAGACGATTGTTAGATGACAGTAACCCTACGACGTATAAGCTACAATGTCAACAGTCTATATTTCAAACTCAGTATTCAGCTGGGCAAATGGTCAAAGATCCGAGAGCCAGTTCCCCTGTTTGATACCGGTGCTCAGTAGTAACTCTCTAGTTAGTCCTGCTCAGTAGCTGACGACAGTGCCGTAGCGAAGTCGATTTTCGTGGCCAGCATATGTGGTGCGATGACACCTGTCACAAAGAGCCATCCTTCTCTTTTACCCTCGTTTGTAGCTGGATCTATGGCAACTAGCACAGCTGTCGTCGCGCCTCGCAAGGAACTCCCATCATCAGAGAACAATAACCTTGGCTTTGTAGCCCAACTATCCCCATCCTTGCCTGCACTTGCAGGTAAGTACCAAACCATACTTGCAAGAGGTGCTTTTCCTGTGGGATCCTTGATTAAAGAATTAGCAGCCATCTCGTTATCCTATGATGCGAAAGAGCTATTACCTTGTAGTTTTCCGGGAAGTCAATCGGACGTCCAAGGCCGGGAAGAAGATAGCCGCTGTAGTCTTTACCATCGACTCCGGCCCACGGGTCTGAAAAAAAGCTAGGATTGTCGACGACCCCGTCTGCGCGGGCTGAATGGGTGACGGTCAGGGTTTTGTTGTGTTCACCTTCAAGCTTTGAAAAATAGAGGGCTCCGGCCATCGCATTCGAGATAAGAACCTGCTGGTCTGGACCCCAGCCCAACCCATTGTTGTTCGGGATTGAATTAAGACTGACTGACGCTGTCACGTGGGTCTCGTCGACAAGACGTACATGCACGACGTCTGTCCATGAAGAGTGGCTAAATTCTTCTATAAGACGCATGAAACCGTCGCGATAGTAATGATCATTAGTAACAAGGAATTCTCTCTCAGAAAGAGCGAGAAGGTCATTAGGTGTACGAATCATAGGATGCGAGATGGACCGCAAATGCTTCGCCGTATCACTCCCCACAGTATGCACGAAGAGCTCGATACGTGATGCTGCTTTGGGCTGCGCCGACGAGGATGCGATCCAAAGAGGGTTTGGAAGATGATTTACGGCGTAGATGTAGACCGTCTCAAGATCCGACGGGGGACTGTAGATGCTAATTCCATGGGTCACAAACGGCCCTTCAAAGTCGGTCAGAGACAGTTTCTGAGACTTCAAGGTCTAACGGAAGTAATTAGATTCGAAATTCGGATAGATCTATGTTTACGGTATAAATGCGATGTGCAGAAACGCAACTTACTTTTGGATTGATCACGACTAGCGTGCCATATCCGGCCCTTTCGGGGTGGTCTAGCGATCCAGCCCTAGATTAACACGATTACGTTAGCTATCGGTATACGGTTAAGCACCTGGGCATAGAGGAACACCGGGTACGTGCCCTGGAAACCATCCGGCTGCTGTCACAGTTTTGCCGGCGCATGCTGAGTACAGCTTGCCCGAAGGCTCATGGTAATGCAAATCCTCGCAGGCGATGGTGCCATCAATGACATGATTCTCAATTCCGTGTAGGTTCTCCCATGAGTGGAGTGGTCGGAACAGCCCCAAAATTGTGGCTTCGCGCTTAAGGGGGGCATACAGAAGAGCAGAAAGTGCACCAAGCACGATAGTAATTACGTATAAAAAGACTGCCATATCGCTATATGCTATATTAAACCACGCGCAATAATGTCAGACTATCAGGTAAGGGAGAGCTAGAAATGTAGTATTTTTGATTCTCCAGGGTGCTATTCTGGAGAAGTTGGGGTGGCAGGGGTTAATTGAGGGGAAAAGGGGTTGCATGAGGACGTCATCCCGATGCGCTATCGTGATCCTCTCCATCCCCATCTGCATCTGCAAGCCAAAAGAAACCTCGCACAAAGGTAGCGCTTTCGATTAATCTAACTGGGATGAAAAACTGAGACAGACCCGACGACAGATTTAGATGTACAGGTACAAACTGTACTACCTCTGTCAGCAACATATGAAATCCGTCAGAATGAATGTGAATTGCTACGCTGCTTTCAAATGACTGTGGTGGATTCCGCCGGTTCTGTGACCCTCACCAAAAGTTCGCTTTCGATCCATAGCCCATGGTTGCGAGAAATCATGGGCTTCTGGGGATTCACAAGCTGGAAATCAAAGTATCGCAGTAACTATATCGTAATGCAGGTCAGCCCAGCGATGCGGATCAAACAATTGGCAAATCAATCAGCCAACCAGGGGGGACAGCCTACTTCGAAGAAGATTTTATTCAATTCCATCAGTGCGACGGACTTCCCGGCGCACATCCACCGGCCGTAACCGAAAGCGAGCTCCACGTGTCGCTGTAGCTCCGTCAGGGCTGTCGCGTCGACCTCTAGAAAGCGTTCCGGCCGAAACACGTCCGCGTCTTCGCCGAATACTGTCTTTGAGTGGAGCATAGAATAGTGGTTTACCCCGATCGATGTACCTGCTGGGATGAATTTGCCGTGGATTGTGTCGCCCCCACGAGGAACTTCCTTAGAAAGCCTATGAGTTGTGATGGGTCGTATTCTCAGACCTTCGTATACAATTGCCTAATACATGTCAGTTTGTTAGCTCATTATTTTGTTCCTTATATAATTGACTGAAAAATTGGCTGAAATAGGCTGTAGGTCTTGAAGAAATGGAAGATATTGTACCTGAAGATATGGTAGCTCTTTAGCTTCCGCATTTGTGATCACTTTTGATACCCTCCCTTCACGGACGGCTGCTGCGATTTCATCTTTTAGCCGCTGGTACACTCGGGGCACCGCAAGGATATGTAGCATGGTGATCTTAATCGCCGCAGCCGTTGTATCGGAGCCTGCGACGAACATGAAAAGAGTTTCCACTTCGCACTCTGTCTGTGTAAGGCCGCGCCGTATGAACGACCCCTGAAGATACAAGCAAGTTAGATATAGGCTGCGTCCTTTGAGAGAGCAGAGTACATGTCAAGGCTAATCACCACATACCAGTATACTCTTCTCGTCCTTATCAGCACCTGGCGCGAATCGCCTTCGCACTTCGTCGTTCGCCAGCCTGTAGACTTTATGTTAAGCATAGGTCAAGAACAACAGGGCAATGTGAAGCTCGGAAGTGAAGATCCATTTTGCTGCACTCACTTCATAGCTTTTCCAAGTCCTTTCGGATCCGTTTCTTTCGGCCCGATAAGCTTCAAGCCAAGTGTCGAGTATACGATCTCCCGTATCCAAGGAACCTCAGTGGTCAAGCCTAACCATGGCAAATCTCCTTCCATTGCCTCGTAGAAGTGGTATCGATCTGAGTCGGTTTCCAAGCATCCAAATTCTTGCCCTAAAGCTAATTTGGAAATGACGTCCAAAGTGAATAGTGGGATCACTCTCGCAAGGTCCAGGGGGCGGAATCTGACTACGCCAGGAGATGTGATATATTTCTTTCGAATTAGAGTGATGAAGCTGTTGATTTGCATGTCGACAATAGGTTCGACACTGGCAATGTCTCGACCGCTATATCCGGGCATAAGTTGGGCTTTGATTTGGTCATGAGCAGCCGGATCTCCCATTATGAACATAGCTGGGTGATACGGGTTAAATTGAAACCCGCTATACCATTTCGACTTCCAATAGTGACTCTTCGCACTTGACAGTCGCTTGACTATTTCCGGGTCGTCGGTTAGAAGATCATTGGGCCCGACCCGGGCGAGAGAACCATATTTCTTCGTGGCATTCTCGTAACCCTCGAGCTGCGTGCCACCGAAGGCAAGCTTCGCGAGCCATAGGTATGAGAACGACGCCAGAAAGGGGCCTGGTATATGGCGGAGACGATACCACGAATATACTGCCGACGTGACATACCAACTTACGGTAAGAATAGACAATATTGTCAAGACCCGAGCTGGATCGGAAGCAATCTCTAGTAAGTACATTGCAGCAGTGAAGGAAGCAGTGAACTGAAATTTGGTTGCTTTGGAGAACAGAGAGAGCGTCGATGTGAAAAGTTGATGGGCTCTTCTTTACTGAGGGGGTATGATCTAGCCTGCCTATTTATATGACATATCACATACGTATCCCTATCCATATCAAGTTTATGTTGTGACATTTTTGATGGATCAAGTATTGCTCATAAGAGCCAGTTTCAACACTACATCACAGAGTGGTCCAATCGGAAAAAGGCGTGATAATGGAGTGCATATGCTTGATCGCAAATAATTACAAGTCGCATCATCTTCCCCGACTGGTACCAATGCATCCACCGGTGGGTGGTCATCGTCTCCGAGAAGGGGGTGGCCCCCACTATCTTCACATGGTCGTCGCAAAAGCAAAGTAGAGTCAAACATGCGCCTCGATCATGTCATCGTGGCCGTGTATCTTGGGCCCAAGCTAGGTAAATTTTAATACCTAAGATTATTAGCCACTTCATTGCCCAGGATTCGAAAATTGTTAACAAGAACATGCTCATAATACTTTCTGTCTTTTTACTACTATACCTGTTAATCCATATTCATATTCTAATTGTACAATGGGAAAATAGATAAAACTATAGGGGTTCCTCGCTTTGCTTGGAAGTGAGAACTGACTAATCAGCCCCTATCCGGAGAGAGAGCGGCATAGGAGGTAGATACCTAGGTACCTAAAATGACCTGAGGGTCAAATCCGCACTTTCACTCTCATCACCCTCATCTTTTATCGTTTTCAGGCTCGTTTTCACTCTCATTTTCTACCTTTCACACCTACAACGGCCTTGACTACCGCCACTCAACTGCCGGGCCAGACTATCCAGCTGGCAAGCCACAATGCCCAAAGAGGAAAAAGCTCTGTTTAGGTTAAATGCTTCAAGTGAAATGCCCGAAGTTCATAAGAGTGCTCGTGTAGTGATGAAGTCTTTTTTTTTTTAGAATATGTCGTATCTCTAAATTTAAAGATTCTAGCTTTGCTTGATAAAGCCGTCCGTCTGCTGGCCAATTTGCTAAAGGTAATTTCCGCGGTGTTGCGAGGATCCTCCCACGTACCAAGTGCATGCTAACCATTACCAAGGGCCTGCCGATATATCTGCAGCCTAATGAAGCTGAGAAGGTGATCAGTAATTTGGTAGCCTACCTCATCATTTTTAATGCGCTGGGCACGGTTCTACAGCGTCGCCTAGGGCCTGAGTCACTGATTTCATGGAGTGCATGCAAGTCGAGTGTACCTAGACTGCCGTGTGCGCTGCCACTTTTGATTTTGGCGAGTAGTCCTCCTTCCTTAGGTATCTATTTAATACAACTACATAGAACAAGCTGGCATATACACATAATGATAGGTACCTTAGGTAGGTAGGTACTTGTAATAACCTATCGCGTATACCTAGGTAAGGTTGTATTCTATATAATTCAAGAAGCACGGTCGAGGTCGCTGCGTGAATGACGGCACAATATCAAACACACAGCTACGTACCTTGATGACTCATCGGTGCGCGGTCCCGGTGCTTTTCCAGGCAGCATTCTCGGAAGGCCAAATTCCAATTATTGCCATCTCTGTTTTGCTATCCACCCAGACATTTTTCATCTTCGCCATCGAACTCCACCAAACACAATGAAGGCGGTGGAAATGGCTGATTTCTCCAGAGGGCGCCTTACAGGGGACAGTCTGCTCTATCTCAACACCACCCTAGCAGGCCGCCGCTACGTGAAACGGCTTTTTACTCGTCCCAACGGCCACATCGGTATTCGAAGTAAGGGCGGTATAGCCTTGCCGAATGAGATATGGAACATGATCTCAAACTTCATCCCAGAGCCCCAAAAAGACAAGGAAGATAAATTTTGCTTGGTAAAGGCCGATCTTGTAGTGGCCTCGCCTACAAGAATGCTTCTTCGCTGCATTCCATACAAGCTCTGCCGTCCCAGAGACGAAGACGAGGACGAGGACGAGGACGAGGACGAAGATAAGCTGCTAATTATTGCGGGCAACCTTGACGACTCGACGAGCGTGAATCGTTTCGAAAGATTTCTAGCTTGTGCGACCCCATCTATAGCCGAGGAACTTAATATTGAACTACGCCGGCTCTCTGGCCCGGACAATACTTTCGACGTCGTTCTGGACACCACATCAACAGGTGCCTGTCTCTATGCCTTTCATGACGTCCCCGATTTCATCGCCACGGTCGAGAACGGCGCCTGTTGGGTTTGCAATGAAAATAGATTCATCTGTCCAGGCTGCACCGGAGGGAAGGCTCAGGAATTCGGCGCTTTTATGGGCTGCGGTGTAGATCTCGCCTGTCCGCTCTGTATGGGCTCAACTTTCTCCGCCCAGCACAAAGGTTTCCTACAAGAGTACTACCGCCATCCGGCACCAGAAGATGAAGCAGAGGATATGTTGGAGGATATAGAGCAGCGACTAGAGGAGCTAGGCTATTCTACGCGCGTGCCGAGTTTAGCGACAGGTTGTGAGCCACGTTGATAAGGATGGGGCAGGAAAGCAGTGCTCAACTGGACCTGCTGGATTCATTTTTCCCTTCATGTGTTCAACCACAATCTAAATAAATAAATGTAGGTAGGCAGCCAGTTATACCGCTGACTAGCTGGCTCACTACAGCTCGTAAAACTTCTACATTGGCTACTTATCCTCGGTGTGATTGTCTTTGATGGTGCATGGCTATAGCAATATCAACCGCTGCTGCCATCACTAAATTCTGACACTTAGCGTATTATGGGCGCCACATGCGTCCTGTCTAAAGCACCAGAATTAGAGGAGATAGGTACCTAGGCTAGGTACGTAAGGCAACTACAAGCAGCTACCCATGCGCCTTCTCTGCCACCTTTCTAGCGTACCTACCTGTAGCCTAATTGTCCTTTCTCTAATTGAGTGCTGCGCAGGAAGTAAAAAGGCGATGTGTGACATAATCCGCTCACAATCTACTTATTCTTACTTACCAGTCATCCTTAAAATCGACAGGGCAAAGACCAGAGGCATTTTACCGAGTAATCTAAGTATATGTATGGCATATTCGCGATCAGGGCTTCCTTCGTTAGTCCTTTCGGCCTCCGCTGCTCTCTTTGTATATCCGACGAGCTTCCAAACCCACCTAAAATAACAGGACCCGCTAGAATGGCCGTGGAACAGTTATTCTTCGACCTGGGGAATACCTCCGATGGGAGTGATATCAATCTTCATCCAGAGCTCAGCCATCCCATATATATCCGAGCCTTGGAGAACTTTCTGGCCCAAACCGAAGGTCCTCTTAGAGAAGGCGATCGCGCCACCCCGTATCTACGAGAAGTCGCACGGAGACTCTTAGGTGGATACTGCAGTGAATATGGTCTCCGCATTGCCTTCATGGAAAGCATAGCAAGCTTACTCTGGGACCCCGACCAAGACCTCTGGGGGGTGTCTCAGCGAAGCTATTTCTCCACGTGCAGTTGGATTTATCGGGGGAGGAAGGTTGGCGGAATACCACCGCAAGATTATGACCACCTCTCCCACACACTCACCGTTCCTACAAAATGTGCCAACTGCGCTAGATCACCCGCAAATTACGCCTGCACGAACTGCACTCTGCGACATGACTCCCACATAACTATTTGCACAATGTATTGCAACGAGCTATGTATGGTACTACACCGGGGTACACACCAATCGACGTGTGTCCAACGCGTTCGACTCATGCGATCGGTGGCAATATTGAAAGCCATCTTCACTATCATCTCAGAAAGGTTGTCTATATTTTCACGTGCAAAATGCCAAGAGAAAGACGGCATGACCCTCCTGTCGCAAGATGATCCATTTTTAGACTGTCTGAGAGGTAACTTCCTGCTGCACAAATTCCCCCACGAGTCATTCGGAACCGAGCGGCATGGCACCATGGTTCTGCATAGTCAGTATTCATCACATATCAGGCCGGATGGTATAATCCGGTCTTTGTTAGACTGGTTATGGGAGAGAGGTGATAGTAAGTCCAGATGGCAAGGTATGAACCATCATCTAGATCTCGATACTGATTATACGCAGGTCAGAGCTTCATCAAGTCCTACGACCTGGTCCCCGTTCTCGTAAAGAACGTCGACCGTCCACTTGCCATGGAGGGATGGTTCACCAACATGGACGGAATGAAATCCAATGTCTTACGGCCCCATTGGGTGTTACGGGTGCGTCTTCAATGTGGAGAGGAATTTGCCGTCGACCTTGCCGGTGGACAGTTCGGATGGGCCGAGTACTTGATGCACTAGAAGCACTTCAGGGAACAAAGGATTTTCAACATTGCCGGCACGGGGTACTGTTCAAGTATAGGTGTTTGCAGTGGCGTAACACCCATTCGCAACTGTCCACCATTCATACCCATGATAGCCGCAGTAAACATCCAACGATACGTATTCCAGGAAATCATCAATTTGGGCGAGATATTTCTTCCCTCGGACTTTCTTAAATGCGATCATACGTACAAGATGCTCGCAGGCAGCTTTGTACATGCAGCAGAGAGTCGATGCAAATATCTAGCTTGGAAGTTCAGTTCTGAATCATACTGGGGCAAAATGTATATCACGTCGGGCTCCGCATGCCGAGTCACACTTACATCGGAAGATCGACTCCGCCTTAAACCTGTCTAGATAACAAAGGCCGAAGCGCGTGAGGTTGAGAGCAAGGATGCAGACGATTTGCTTGAGCTCTGGAAAGCCCGCCTTAAGGCGCACAATATCGTATTCAGGGATCCCGCTCCAGCAGCAGATGCAATTGAGGCAGGTATATCGGTATTTGAAAATGACCCAGGCCAGGAGCTGTGAGGATGAGAAACTACGTTAGCGTCTCTGTTGAGGACTTTAACGACAGTTTATTTGGCTGTTTGGCACAAAGCCACAAGCGCGAACAATACAGATAATCAGGATATGTTTAGATCTCTTCCATAGAGATCACATTCTAATTCCATAGCGTACCTAGGTAGTCAGTTTAAATAGAAATAGATGCAGCGGTGAATGCTGTCTATCACGGCGAGAGTCAAGTAATATCGAACGACTGCAGCTTTTTATGAGAATACCTTCAAGGATTTCGAAGATATGTCTACTCATGCTCATACGCCAGCCCCTATTCGGGCCAAGACGCCCCAACCCCTATCCGAGATTATCTTAGATCACCTATTCTGGGGGAGAAGATTGAATCCAGAGCGCTGATCGGTTCGCCTTGTTGTTTCTACTTCTAGGCTATACGTGTCTCGATTCTACTTTACCAGCCCCAGTTTAGGTTGGGTAAAACACCGCAGCGAAATCTCCTCTAAGTACCGCGCAAGATGAGATGCTGCGCTCTTTTGACCATCCCCGGTCATCTCGGAGCACAGAGGGCAACATATGCTCTCCCATGCATATTTATGTACCGTTTGTAGGTGACGACTCCAACCTTCTCTATTACTCCACGATACATCATCCTGTGGGCATTCTTTCTCGTAGCAGACATAAGGACTTAGGTCAGAGAATACATGTTGCCTGGTATATGTATTAGCTTGAATGGATTGAAAACAGATTCGTAACGCTCACCTCCATTCGGTTGTCTGACAATCGTATTTCTTTTCGCCGCAGGCAAGACATTTAAAGCAATTCTTATAGCCAGCTCCTTGTGATTGTGGTGCTAACACTACTTCAATCGCCTGGCCGTCCCATATCTTATACATGAGAAGTAGACGTGGGGAGTCGCTGCTGTTCGACCCGATATTACCCAGGTTTTCCTCGTTCAGCACACCTTCATCAGCGCGATGACTCAGCTCGTTGAAATTTAGCTGCCAATTGGGCGACTCCCTGTCGGATCGGGAGCGACTATGGTTGGCGGTGACACTAGTAAAATCGGCTCTTCGATTATACTACCTCGTGGTGGCCGGAGAACTGGACGCTCAAACTTTATGAGAATGAGGACAAAGATCTCGCCGAGTCCCTCAAGTCCCTACACGTCACGGTAAATCTGGCACCAAAAAGTCCAGACACGCCAGCTTCCAGACGCCCTCTCGCTCAAGAAAACATAGCTATGGCTAAATGTGGTATCCAGAATCCCACCTTATGGGAATTAGGAGTGCTGCTTCTCCAAATTGGTCTCTGGGAGCCTATTGATATAAGATCTCGCGTAGAAGTTAGGGAGAAGGTAAAAGAGCTGAGATACCTGGGCGAAAACTACCGAATTACCACGAAGAAGCTACTCAACTACGACTTCGGACTCAGAAAGTACAAGCTGCAAGAGCCGACGCTTCGGAATGGGATATATAGAACCATTGTTGGAGAACTTGATGCAATTTTCAACACTTTGATGAAGATGGCGATGCTTCAAGCAGGCAGGGCGTAAGGATCACGAGGCAACGTATGTTTTGAACGAGAAGGATAACTAGGTACATTTCTAGGAATAGAATGGAAGTTAAGACGGGGCATTGTTTATGGTAGACTCGGCTGATAGATTTCCTCTTTAGATATAGTGAAAAGAACGCTTACTTACACGCCTTCTGATTTTGCTTGATAGCATCGTCCAATGTTGACATGTTCGCTCGCTATGCGTCAGATTCATTAATAATATTTCCCTAAATTTTACATTAAGATATCAAAAAGGCCACATTCAGTAATACCACAGATATATACAAGTAGGGGGCAGCCGTCTTGAAGCTTCCAACATTTGTCGCTTGGCGACTGCTCACCGACGACTGCTTAACAACCGCAGGCCACCCAGAACTAAAGTCGAGCTTATTCCAGCCAAATCGGAATGCATCGGCGGGAGTCTTAGTCTGAACGTCGTATGGCACTGTATGACTCGGTTAGCTTATACCCCACACCACTTAAAATACCATGAGAGGTGAATGGATCAAATAATCACTTACCGTAGTGGTAATATATGATAGGTCCCCCAGCCTCGTCGTCAACAAGGATGCCCTGACCGCCGGGAGCCCATACATCGTTATGGGATCCCAATATCTCCTTGCCGCCGCTGTCGTTCGCGCAGTCGGTGCCCTTGTCGTCAACATAGCCGCTACGGGGCTGCTTGGAGCGGCACACCATGACTTTGTACACGTCGCCCCTATCCACCCACTGGCCGGTACCCGGCTGTTTGCAGCACCGGCCGGACGAGAAGAACAGGTAGTACCAGTCGTTCCACTTGAAGATGTACCCGGCCTCCGTCGGGCCGGTGCTGAAGGCCTTAGTCTGGTTGTTGGCGAGGTGCGTAAGGTCCGCGTTGGCGCCGTCCGCGATCTTAACGGGCGGATCGGCCAGCGGGATCTGGAAGATGCCCTGCTGGTACGAGCCGAACGAGAGCAAGTTCTGGCGCGTACCCCCGTCGTCGATGGTCAGGAGCGCGGCGTCGAGGATGTTGTACTTCTTGGCCCAGTCGATCTCGAGGCGCCCGTGCCACTCCCAGTCGCCGATCTCGAGCGTCTTGGACGACGCGGCCAGCAGGCTCGAGTTGTGCTCCCACGTGTGGATCGCCGGATCCGTCACGCCGACCGTCGAGTAGTCGAACTCGTGGTTGTTGATGTACAGGTAGTACGTGTCCTCGATTTGGTATATCTGCGGGGCCCCGCCGTACTCCCGGAACTTGGCTGTGCCCTCGTGCGTCCAGGGGCCGTACAGAGAATCTGCCGTCCAGAAGCTGCCGTTCTTACCTGTAGTGTATAGGAAGAGCTTGTTGTCTGATTGGCGTCGTATTAAAGCCGGATCTAGAGTCTGTGCGATGGCGTTGTTGGGAATCGTTCCTTTCATGGCCTCGGGCGCTGGCCATCCGTCCTGACCCAAGACATGCTCGGTCATAAGACCTACAATGAGGCCCGTGGTGAGACTAACCAGTCTCCTAGTGTTTACCATCGTAACAACTGAACAGAATAGTGTTGAATACTCTGTTCTAGTTGATTGGAATTTGAGGAGGGAGGAGGATGTTATATTATAAGGTTTATGAGAGAATCAAGAAACTGGACATCTTTAACCGTGGCCAATGGCAATATGGCATAGCTCGTATGGATGCATTTGGTAAGGATACGTCCCGTACGGTCTTCCATTATGTACCTACCTAGACCTAGTATTTCCTGCCATGGGATGCGGCGGGGCTTACGCACCGCCGCTTCTTATTCAAGGTTGAGAGAGAGCCTTGGAAATGGTGCTGATTGAACCTCTTAATGATGACAGGGTGGGTAGGGAATTCAACGGCGGAGGATTTAATTCAGCTTTAGCTTGGCAGGAATATCCATAGCATTGACGTATGGGAAGAGAAAAACGTCCCACCGTACTAATTCCTCTAGGAAAAACAAAATAACCTGTATAAACAGATTACGTCAGAGTAAGAACTACTGCTAGGAAGTAGAACACAGTAAGATATAAACCACAAGAGTAAACCGTTAGAATATTTTGTCTCGCGACGCTGAAGAGTAAAGTCGAATTGCCAGCTCGAAAACAGATTGATATCATATCACGGGTGCCTGCGTATTGCATATTTGTATTTCTATATTTAGTGCTTCATTACCGAAAATCGGGTGGCTGTGGGGTAGTTAGCGCATGGGTTCGGATGAGGACCACGCTAATCCCAGTCAGTGTCATATATTACTTCAGCCTTAAAGTAGGATGAAGATTCGGATAGACAGCAAATCGGCCGTCGGCGTGGTCAAACATTGATTGGCTATGTTCAAATATCATTTGCGAATATCGGCTTCCTTCATCATAAAGTCGATAGAGTTTAGATTGTCTATCTAGGTCTAAGCACTGCCATCCTCACTCCCGTCGGCAATGGCTCTATGGCTTTGAGCACAATCCATATCTTCATGATCAATTCTAAGCATTTCTCACAACCGCTACCCGGGCCGCCGGCACCATTTCCGGTAAATCCTGAGACGGCTTTTATGACTTATATGAACCACCGTGGCTGAAGCACGGACTTGTGAGATTGCAAAAATATTCTAAACAAGGTCAGCTTCCTGTATGCAACTTTCCAATACGAAGCATATTATAAGAATATTCAAAATTGGCTAAACTCAGCTAGCCACGGGACAGTAACAGACAGAAAAACAAATCTACGCGGCCATGATGAATAAAGAAGAAAGTCATATTTCAATTCGTTATGACCGTAAATCATTATATTGTGAATCCATTATGACCAGGTTTCACTACATGATACTATCAGATTGACTGCCTTGCCTCAACCCTAGTACTACGCACTGGTCTCTTGACATTATTTACGCCGCGCTACTAATTTGCCCACATATTAATAGACCACATCGTTACACTTAATGTGTGTTTCTGGATAGCCAACACCTAACCCTCACGGTGGGAATTAGACCCTATATACCTCACCTGCATCGACCCAACATCAATTCGTTTTACTTCCATCGTTCGGACCAAGATGAGCACTCGAGTCATAACCGGAATCGGGTGGGGTCTTCGGGGCATCAGTAGCAACATCTAGGTCCTGAAGCCCTCCTTCTATATCGGCATATGCTTCCTGTCGTTCAGCTTCTAAACTCGAGGAGAAAAGAACGTTGAAGTCATAGTCCTGAAGGAAGTCGTATACGACTTCATTCGCTGCATTGAAACCATGGCCGTCATTGAAATTGAAATCACCAGCAACATCTGCTACGGCTTGTAGCTGTTCAGGTTGTTCAGGCTGCTCTGGCTCTTCTAGGTGCTCTGGTATCTCTGGCTCTACTGGCTGATTTTGAGGCAGGGGTGGATTGGCTAGGGACGACGGAGGAAATTGCTCGAAATTATTTCGCAGATTGTGCAAAATTCTCTCCAACATTTGATGGATTACGCGCCGACCGTGAACGTCCAAAATGATAGTTTGAATTGGTAACGTGTCAACTTCGGTGGTGATTAGAGAAGGCAACTCCTGATGTGCGAAACCCATGAATCCTTCAAGTGTAGGGGTTCTAGAGACTAGCTCAAGATCTAAAGAGCCAATTAGTTAATTTTAACACTAAACCAAACATCATGGACTCACAGGGTGACGGGAATGGAGTTTTAGCGTCAGGATATATTATCTTATAGATACGAATCCATTTTTCCGGTTCGGACATGCCCTTCAAACCCTCTCGAGACCTTATTTTCTCTTTCTGTTCTTGATTGATCGCATCCGAGGGTGGCTTGGGGTTTATGTTTTCGCACGCCTGGCTAGAACGCTGATGTACCTTCAAGTGCTCTATCTTGCCAAAGACTTCGCCACAGCGAATACACTGGAACTTCAAGTGTCTGCGGTATATATGCTCCCTATAGAATGTTAGAATCATGCCAATTATTAAAAGAGGGCAGCAAGGACATTACTGACTTAACTCGCGACGCATCTTTGAAACCGCGCTCCACACAGCAGGAAAATGATTGTGGGTATGTCTTTCCGAACGGGCAAGCGAATAGCTTTTGTCCATTGACTTGACTGTCTTCTGCATACCTTGGTCTCTTGCCCCGCCCACTAGACGATATGTCGTCGTCGTCTCTATCATCATCTTCCTGGTTATCTTGAGTACTACTCACTTTCTCTTTTCCCTTCCTCTTCCCACCAAGCCTATTAGTGCCATTGGTTGGCTGCTGCTGATCGCTTCGATCAACATCCTGGGTCCCACCACCAGCCCTCTCTTTAGCGTCGGTTTGTTCGCCCAACCAGGCAGTGAATTGGTGATTAAGAGCCCGCTCAAGTTCAGACTTAGTGATCTGAGGTATGTTCGATGCATTTGTCGGCTCAACTATTGGGGGTTCTGTAAGAATAGATCTACTTCGGCGAAAAGTTGATATGTTGCTAGTAGATTCATGTTGGCTAGAAGTTGATGTGCTGTCAACTCGTCTAAATCCCGACCAACCTTCATCAAACTTTGCTAACGCCCTTCTAGCTCTTGCTTTTCCTTGAGCCTCAGGGTCCCCCGTGTTTAACAAGAGGCGAGCTGGTACTGTGTCTTCGTCTTTAAACCGCAGCAAAGAGTACTCATCCATTAGCATATGCGCAGGTGAAGAAGCTCTGGAACTCCTAGAGTCGGACGAAGCGACGTTGAGGTCTAGTGACGTATTGACGTTTAGTGACATATTGTTCGTTATAGTATAGATCGTAACAAAGTTTTAACATGTTTTGGTAATGAACTCCACGATCAGGTTACTGCGGGGAAATAGTAGAAGGAAAGAGGCTTAGATTGAAAGATGAGAAGGGCTCTCCAGCTCTATTACTTAGATTTATGTTATTGTTATTCTGCAATTTGAAAATATTCACAATCTATAAACGCAAAAGATAAAACCACACTGAGTTATTCGCACTGCGAATAACTCCAATGATACCTACCGGCACCTACCAAATGATTGGCTGTGGTTGTTTCAATGCTCTGGGGGTAAGCAATACATCCGCCAAAAAGGTCTGGTCCAATGGCCAAGCGCAAGCATGCCGTCGCTAGGTAAAGGTCTCGTAGCTGTTATCATGACTTAGATCGAGGGCTGCCAATGTCTTGCA
This sequence comes from Hypoxylon perforatum, assembly GCA_028571165.1. Lineage (NCBI taxonomy): Eukaryota > Fungi > Ascomycota > Sordariomycetes > Xylariales > Hypoxylaceae > Hypoxylon > Hypoxylon perforatum. Next base: position 3,328,721 of record JAOXNQ010000002.1, read on the forward strand.
TAAGTGGGTACAAGCTCGATAATCCGACTGAAACGATACAGAAGTCACATTTGCAGCTGCAAGAGAGCTGCCTTATGTAAGTTCGGTATCGGAGTATTCGGGAAGGTCACAAGACGGCCGCATATGGATTGAAGCGGCGGGATTGCCACGACTTTGGAGAAACCTGGGGCAGTGGGCATTAGCATGTGAAGGTATGCTAAGGTGAGACGCTAAAGAAGAACAGGAGAAACAAGGGTTAGCAAGGGGCTTCCGACATGTGCCTCGGCCGTTTCTTCCAGTGGGGACCTTCTGACATCAGCGTTAGCGGTTAGCGCAGTTGGGAGCTCCAGACTCGTGCCCCGGATCTCTACAAGCGCAAAAGTAGCCACGCATCCGAGGTTCAATGGCAACTTCTACATAGTAAGAAACTCACCTCATATTCTAATCATCCCAATCATAAACTCTGGGGTCATTCTTCCTTTTTTAAACTTTCTTTTTCCTCCGATTTTTCATTTCGCTAGATCTCCCGTCCCATAGCCAGCCACGCACCACCAAGACAACATCATAACCAGACTCCAGAAAACACAAGTAAACATGGGTGGTGAGTTCTTCGCTTATCCCCTAGCTCCCCTCCCGAGATCTTTAGAAGTATAGCTGACTGAAGCGACAACAATTACAGCTATCGATCGATTAACGCAGATCTCGGGCCAGATCTCTGGTTCCAAATCGGTGCGAGAAAAGCTACTACAGAAGAACCCCGACGACGTGAGTCTCCCCAGAATACAAAGCACCTAAAGCTTCCTCGAAACCTCTCACCCCTTATCAAACCCCTGAATGTCCGGCAGAGGCTAACAATACATGTCCACATACAGATCGTAGTAACGGCATGTCTCCGAACGGCGTTCACGAAAGGCGGCAAGGGCGGCTTCAAGGACACACAAGCGGCCGACCTGATGACGGGAGCTCTGAAGGGCTTACTCGAGCGATCGAAGATCGACCCTGCGCTCGTAGAGGACGTATGCGTGGGTGAGGTATTGGCCCCGGGCGGCGGTGCGACCGAGATGCGCGCCGCGGCCCTCGTCGCCGGCTTCCCTGAGAGCACCGCCGTGCGCACTCTCAACCGCCAATGTTCCTCGGGCCTGCAGGCCTGCGTTGACGTCGCAAACCAGATCCGCGCCGGCATGATCGAGGTCGGCATCGGCGCCGGCGTCGAGAGCATGAGCACGCAATACGGGTACGTCTTCCCCGCTCCAGCCACTTTCCCCTGCTGAGTGCGCAACATAAAATACCTAAAAAACTAACAGAAGGAAAATTAGTCCCGGCGCCGTATCCGAGTTCTCCGAGCTCCTGGAGTCGCACCCCGAGGCGGCCAACTGCAAGGTACCCATGGGCGTGCTATCCGAAGACATGGCGAAGGACCTCAAGATCTCGCGCGCGGACCAGGACAACTTCGCCGCGTCGTCGTACCAGAAGGCCCTCAAGGCGCAGCAGGCGGGCCTGTTCAAGGAGGAGATCCACCCGCTGACGGTGCAGTACACGGACCCGAAGAGCGGCGAGACCAAGGCGTTGACGGTCGACCGGGACGACGGCGTGCGGCCGGGCATCACGGCGGAGTCGCTGGGCAAGATCCGCCCCGCGTTCGCCGAGGGCGGCTCGATCCACGCGGGCAACGCGTCGCAGATCTCGGACGGCGCGGCCGCCGTCTTACTGATGAAGCGGTCGACGGCGGAGAAGCTGGGCCAGACCATCCTGGGCAAGTACGTGGCGGCCAGCATCGTGGGCGTGAAGCCGCTGCTCATGGGCCAGGGCCCCTGGAAGGCGATTCCTAAGGTGTACCAGCTGGCGGGCGGCCTGACCAACGACGACGTCGACATCTTCGAGATCAACGAGGCCTTCGCCAGCCAGTGCCTGTGGTGCGCCAACGAGCTCGGCATCCCCCAGGAGAAGATCAACCCCAAGGGCGGCGCCATCGCCTTCGGACACCCCCTCGGCTGCACCGGCGCCCGCCAGGTCAGCACCCTGCTGTACGAGCTGCGCCGCCGCGGCCAGAAGGTCGGCGTTACCAGCATGTGCATCGGCACCGGCATGGGTATGGCTGCCGTCTGGGTTGCCGAGTAAGCGTGTCGAAAGAGGATCAAGTGACTATATAAACTAAGTTATTTATAACACCATCACGAACGAACTACTTATCAGGAGGGTGTGTGTCATCCATTACGAGGATTTTTTGGTATATCTGAAAGTCATGTCATGGCCAGGGCCGGCTCAAAGGCGCTAAAATAGCATTTGTGTACATTGTATCCATAGGGCGTTTAGTATCAAACGTTTAACATGAAATTTACACTGCCTTCTTTCTTTCTTTCCTCTAGACGATATTAGCCTTCATGGTGTACCTAGACTTCCTCGTGAAATCCAGAGCTAGGTCGTCATCCGTCTATACCTAGGCCTACGATTCGATGATCTCGGCAAATCCAAATCGCTCATCATATGTGCCAAGGGGGCGCGCTCTTCGCACTACGAAGAGAAGCCCTCGATATGGTTTCCTAGACCCTTTTCCTTAGCCAAACGTACGATCTCAAACCCGACCACCAGGTCCATAAGACCCAGCCCGACACTCTTGTAGATGACGGTACCAACGGTAAGCCAGCGCGACAGGTGCTTGTCGCGACTATACGGCTCCTGCTGCTGCGTCTGCGGCTTCTCTTCCGTCGCCGAAGCGTTCTTAGAGCTCTGGCGACGGTGAAAGGGCGGGAAGAAGCTACTGCTGCTCCCTTTGCCGCCGGGGCTCGTCGGGCTCCGGGCTGGACTCCGAGCCGGGCTTTTGGACAGGGAGCGTTTGCTTCCGCTCCCCGAGGCAGACTTGCCCGAGTCAGACCCGAAGACGGTAGACATGGCTGATGTAACAGACGAGAGATCCAGCCTATCCGAAGATTCGGTTACGGACGAGTCGTCTGTCGAGCTCTGAGAGGCAAGGGATTCCTCTTCCTCTCTCGCTAGTCTCTGGACCATGATCAATTCGCCCAACCTGCTTCTGGTCAGTTTCATTTTGTTCTCAAGCTATAGAAATGGAGGAAGGTATTCGACTTACTCCACGAGCTGCTTAGGCGCGAGGCCGGCGTCTATGATCTCACCAGCCTCTTTCATGGCACCGTCTAGAGTATCTACGATAACAACTCCACCCTCCGTAGCATGCTTATGATAGTGCAGGCCGGATGAGTGACTCTTAGTCGCCTGAGTCAGCAGTTCGCGAGGTAGCTCACGCATTTTCGGCGTGTAACTCCCAACCGCCACAATGAGCCTTCCTTTCCGGCGCCCCTCATGATTCGTCAGTATGCTCGCGTCGAATAAGTCCTCGGTGCTAGGCGTGCAGCAGTAGATAACATCCGAGGCTCTCATATGGTCTTTCAGAAGTCTATCAAACTCTCCGTAGCCCGGGGTAAGAAGACTGAACTGCGCCTGCTCCCAGCCCTCCCGTTGTTTGATCTCTTGCGGAATGCCGTATATTTTCTTAAACGTGTCTCGCGCGCAATCGCTAAACCGCCGGTTGATAATGTACACATTGTGGATGGTGTGGCCCCGGAGCATTAGCGCCAGCCGAATATGCCAATACGCTTGCAGGCCGGCGCCGAAGACGGTGAGGGTGTGGACACGGGCGCGTTTGAGAAGCAGACATGAGGACGCAAGGGCGGTCCGAAAGGCTGTCAATGTCTGGGCGTGGAGGAAGCCAATGGGAGGTCCTTCGGGAGAATAGAGGGTTAAGGACCCGGTGGGTCTAATGGCGGATAGCGTCGCAGATGAAGGAGAGGAAATCGTTACAACTTAAGTTCTGGTTAGTCTGGGGTAAATCCAAGGTGCGCAATGGTTTGGGGCTTGATCGACTAACCCTTTACCGCATGCCCGAGGGCGTTAACGGACGGCATAAATAACGTAGTGGTGCCGGTATTACGAGAATGTACCGACGTCCGCTCGGGCTGGTGGACGACGCCATCTTCTATAGATTGTGTACCTGTAGAGTACTCGTGAAGAGCATTTCTAAGGGTGTCGACGAATCTTTCGACCTCGTCGTAGCTCAGATTCTCTAGTAAGACTCGGATTTGCTCATCCGAAAGAACCGTCAAAGACATGGCTTCCGGCTTCGGAGTAGAGTATAAATTTGGGCGCAAAGATAATCGCACAGATTACGTTGATAGGGAGCGACTAGATTAGATGACTGGACCTGTAGTAATCCGTGAGTGTTGAGCGCCAATGCCAATACAACGAGCCATCGATCCGTTTCTTGGGTTGCGAAGGTAAATAGATTAGGTAAAGTTCTACAAGAAAAAAAAAGGTCGAGGTCGAGGTTGGTCCTCGTGTGAAAGAGAACCCGCGCCGGAGAGATGAGAAAGCTTGGCTGAACACATACGTCCACCGTCCACGTCCACAGCGTACACAGCGTACAGTCTAGCCCACCAACAAGACCAACTCCTCAACTGGCCAGCCCACCCTTTCATCATTTTTACCTGTCGAAAATAACGGTGATATCCATTCCTCTAGAACGCCATGCATCTTGGCGTCTATGGCGTCTACAAGCTCCTTGCATCCCTATACCCGGATGGAGGGGAGATGGCGCAAGAGCCTGGATTTATTGGCGACGAATGAATTACCAAGCCAGTGGTAATGCACCCTCTACTGGGATCTTGTACCTGCACCTAATAGCCACATGTTGCACCTAGCCCAGCCTGGCAGCTTTGGCATCTGGCGGCTCTGGGCAGTGAGACTTTATAGCTACCCCGCTTATCAGAAGACAAAAAATCAGAGCAGGGTGACGTAAATGTAAGGGACTTGGAGGGGACAAAATACAGCGATACTTATAAGCTTGGCATCGCTGGGGCTTACTAACGAAGACGGAAGAAGCAAAATGGCACGAGAAATGATGGAGCCCGATGAATCCCGTGACGACGAATAGATTAATTTAATCAACCTTGAATCAACTTCAGAGCTAAGCAGCAACTTCATCTTGAGATATATTTACTATATCGCGAAATGCAAGATATATTGAATCCTCAATCCCAAGATTCACCTCGGACCAATCAAGCCTGTGATACCACTGTTAAACTAGAACCGCCAGCAAGCAATATCCTTAAACCGTCCCAAGACTTGACTCGCAGCCTAACCTATCCTCCGAACCAAGACAGACGCGCGCATCGCATTGGATTTTATCGGACATCCGCGCAAAACTCTTTGAACGCCAAGGGGCCCCTTAGGTATCCGGAACTTTCAATCCTTCCCCTTATCCAGGTAATGTGTGCATTCTGCAACCAAACAAAAAAAAATGAACTCGCTCGCTCGCTCGCCCAGACGCACCCGGTCGCCAATATGTCCAATGCCGAGATACCGCTCCACCATATCTCGAAGTAACCAAGACCGAAAAAAAGAAAAACCAAGAAGACCCAGATTTTGCCATGATGTTATGATGTTGTGTCGCCTGCTTTGAAATGCCGCACAAAGTAAAAAATGGCGCAGAAGATATGTACCAACGAATCAGAGCTATCGCCCGGTGTGCTTAGCGGGCTTGCATGGCAGCACCCTCGGTCCCGTTGCGGAAGACGAGCATAGCGTGCCTGCCCCTGACCACGTCGGCGCTGCCGTTAGCGCCCTCGATGCTCTTGAGGCCGCCCTTGCCAGTTCCCAGGCCCAGGTCGCGGACACGGCCGCTGCCGATGTCGAAGAAGACGCCATGGACCTGGAGTCCGCGCTCGGCGATGGCGTCCTGGATGTTGGCGTTGGCCATGAGGACCTGGACGCCAGCCTCGACGTTGAGCTCAGCGATGCGGACGGCGCCCCAGTATCGTCCTCCTAGTTCTCCTCGAAGCCCGCCCAGTACTCGTCGTCAGAGACGGCGTTCGTCTCTCTCATCT
>JAOXNQ010000002.1:3334693-3376603 GCA_028571165.1 Hypoxylon perforatum
CGAAATTAATTAAGAAAAGTTTATATTATAATTCTATTATCTTTTAGCTATTTAGTAGATTTGGCTCATTTGGCGGATTTGGCATAATTGGTACTTTGGCGGTTGTCTTGCTAAATTCCGCCGTCTTTAACTTGCAAGCGGACGACAATGTTACAGCACCAGGCAGACGTGATTCATAAAACTTCTGTTAATTTGAATTAGTTGCTGTGATCCCTTACAGCATAGGTACCTAGGATGACAAACGGGTTGCCTAACACGCGCCGCGAATCTGCATTAGATTATTCACCAATTATTTGGCGTAGGTATTTATTATTACCTTGGGAGTAGATAAGCCGTTCCCTTCGAGACGAATGTGATTCAGGGCCAACGCAGTTAGAGCTTTGCGGCGCTAGCTTAGAGCCAGCCATACGGTGCTCTTTTGAGGACAATCCGCCAAATCGAAATTCAAAATTCAAAGCTTAAAACTGTAATTTTAACACCTTACAAGCCCTATAATTATAGTGAGCTGGCCCTGAAGCAACCTATTTTATAGTGCCCTTATAGCACGCATCCCCATAAGCTTCAGGCACCAAGGTACGTACTCAGGTACGTACCGGTATATATCCCAATGCCTAAAAATTCAAAAATTACTACGCTAATTGCCTTGTAATTATAGCGTATTATAGCTTTTGCTTCACTATAATTATAGCTGTGTAATTTTCTCAGGGTTAGGGTTAAGGTCATGAGGATTAGGGTAGCTTTGAGCATTATATTTATAGGGCTATTGGGGGAGGATATGCGCTGTGATTATAAGGTAGGTAGCTTTAAGGGCCTGGTCCGCTAAAAGCAACCTGTAATTACAGCGCTATTATAAGGCTAATACGGTGCTAAAATCATAGTTTTATACTAAGTTTGGCATCGTAGTATGTATCGTGATGCCTGTAACTTTATAAGGGGATGCGCGCCATTGAGGGCTATAATTATAGGGGGCTTTAGGGCTAGCGTCCTGTAATTACAGGGCTTGCAAGGTGTTAAATTACAGTTTTGAGCTTTGAATTTTAAATTTCGATTTGGCGGATTATCCTTAATGGAGCACCTAACTGCCAGCCAGCCAAATGTGCCTACCTGCCTCCCTGCCTAATTGTACCTACCTAGTACAAATGTGAATATGTGAATAATAAGAAGTAAATCAAGGAAGAAAGTACACTGTATTCCAAGTGGCATAACATTCAGTCGTACACCAATTACAAGGGCGCCGATTGCCTACCAAGGTTGCTGCCTAGTCCAGTGACGAAGTGCGGGGGCTGAACGAACACAGGCATAAAATTGCACGCGCTCCTAACATTTTCAATTCCAACTCCACCATCTTTCTATTTACAGCATATCGACTGTAATAGTGAATCGTTACATTTCATCATTGCACTATTGACTCACTTTCAAGATGTCGTCCAACGGTAGTGTCTTTTCGGAGACCCTGCAAGAAATCACAAATACCAAACTGGAGGAGTTGTCGAAACGTCGGTCGGATTTCGAAAACACCAAATCCAACATCCTTTCTATGCTAGAGAAGGAGAAGGAACCTACGCGCCGCCTTTATATCCTGAGCCAGGGCGTCAAGAGCTGCTACGCACTCAAACTCGGCAAATTTAAGCCCGTCCACGATGCCACTCAATCCAGAAATTCGGCGCTAGAGCTTGAGCTGAAGAATCTCGATTGCTTCTTAGCCCAGGCCAAGTATGATCCGTCTTTATCTGTCAAGAGGATGCAGACCTGGGAACAATCCTTGCTGCGACACCTCGATATGCAGTCACTCAAATACCAATACGCATCGCTCTATGCCCAGCTTGTCACAGAATGGCTCTCCACCGAGAAGGCGAATGGAAGCGCAGAGGATGTTGCGATGGCAGAAGGGTTCGAGGATGTTGCTGACTCAATGAAACAAGATTCTCGACAGACGTGGGAGGACACAGTCTTCGGACCGGCTAATGTCAACGAAGATGAGCTTCACAATTACCTGAACATTCTATTCGGTACGCAGGACACAGAGGCACCTACTAAACTGAAGGCACTCAACGAGCTGCGGGCTGAGGTCGAAAAATTTGAAAGCGAAATGTTTGCAACGAATCAGTTCAACGCAGCAACATTGAAATGGACCGCGGAAGGTCTACTGGCGTCTGGACTACTCTCGGAAGAGAAACGTCAGGTGTTGAAAGACATCAAGAACAACTCGATCATCTTGAGTGAGGTAGCCGACGTTTTAAACATGAGAATCTCGTCACTCGAGTCTTGGTCCTGGGGAACAGACGTATTTGTGGAACAGCAACGGCTAATCAGCGGAGTGTATAACGTCTCCATGCACGAGGATCTTATCCAAGCGATTTTCCTGCAGTATATCGGCGTCAAGTGGTCCGTTTTCCTCAAGAGGGCCTTTGGGGGATTTCAGAAATCGACAGAAGCCTGGAAATCCTGCCAGAAACAGATACCCAAGATCGATACACAACGACGCGGCTACTACCTAGGAGAGGAAGGCCGCGGTGAATCTGTCCAGGCGCTAAGGGAACGGCTATACCGTCAAAACTACTTCATGGCTCACCTCATGGACACTGTAGCACAACGACACGAGGCAGCCGATGGTGAGGCAGAAGCTGAATACGCAACTAAGGAAAACCGACAGGTTGCCGCACTAGGGCTACGAGCCTCCCGGAATGCAAAACGAGTGGTGACACAACAGGCGCCACTAGCTGGGCAGCTGACACAGTTGGCGCCAATGCCACAGTCAAGTATGCATTTTCAGATGGCACAATTTGGAGCAAGTAATGGTGCAAGGGCGACAGATGATGATGATGATGACGACGATGATGATGATCCTAATACAAAAAGACCAATGCAGTCAAAACAACGATTGTTACGCCTCTTGTCGACTGAGATCGCCATCAACACCAAGCTATACGGCGAGATGACCGCCTTCCATTCTGTGTTTGAGAGGTGGAATACTCTACTTCCCCACGAAATGATCATCACTGTGCTATCATTCCTCGGGGTCTCGCCCACGTGGCTCAACTTCTTTAAGAAATTTCTCAAAGCACCTCTCAAATTCCTCGACGATGATCCTTCGACGCCCTCACGTAATCGATCTCGTGGCACCCCTGCATCTCACGTTCTCAGCGACGTTTTTGGCGAGTCGGTCCTGTTCTGCCTTGACTTTGCTGTGAACCAGTCTACGGATGGTTCTATGCTCTTCCGCGTTCAGGATGACTTCTGGTTCTGGTCGCGAGACCACTCTGCTGCTATCACTGCTTGGAAAGCGGTAACTGAATTCGTCAATGCTACCGGTACTTATATCAATTCCTCGAAGACGGGTACAATGCGAATCTCAGGCGACCCGAATGTCTCACTTGAGATCGACAGGTCTCTTCCACAAGGCAGCATCCGCTGGGGCTTCCTCGAACTCTCCTCACAAACCGGCAAGTTCGAAATCGACCAAGCGATGGTCGATAAGCACATCATCGATCTACGCAAGCAGCTCCAGGACAAACGCAAAAGCATCATCTCATTCGTCCAGGCGTGGAATACCTACGCTGCGACCTTTTTCACGTCCAACTTCGGCCAAACAGCTAATTGTTTCGGTCACGACCACGTCGCACAAATGCTCAAGACGCATGAACGAATTCAACGTGAGGTCTTCTCTCCCACGTCTTCTCTAGCTTCAGAGAGCGGGGCCCAGAAACCCGCAACAAACATTGTCGATTATCTTAAAAATCTAATGCAGGAGCGGTTCGGCATCTCGGACATCCCGGACGCATACCTCTTCTTTCCCGTTGAGCTTGGCGGGCTTGACCTCAAGAGTCCCTTCATATCCATCTTGCAAGTTCACGATACGGTGCTGCAAGACCCTTCCAAGAAGTTAGACGAGTTCTTCGAGGCGGAAAAAATATCGTACAAGACTTATAAGACCATATTTGATAGTGGCATGGTACATCGTATCACTCAATGGAGGCCTGAATCCAAAGCAGACCTGGACAAGTTCATGAGCTTCAGAGAGTTTGTCCGCTATCGCGAAGATTTAAAATACAACTTCGTGCCTAATCTCAGCAGCGTGTACAAGGAGCTGCTTAAGATACCCAAGGAGAAAGGCGTTGAAGAGGGGGATTCGAAGGTAATGAATGGGATCAATGCGCTCTCGCAGCTGCAATCTCAGGTAAACCTGAGGGGAATCACCGGGAACTGGCAGCAAATGGAACCCTACTGGAAGTGGGTTGCCGAACTCTATGGACCAGAGGTCATTGATCGATTTGGAGGTATGAACATTGTCGAGCCGGGCTTATTGCCCATGGGGATGGTTAGTATCTTCCGAGATCAGAGAGTTAAGTGGCAGAGCTAACTGCACAACTCACAAACGGAGCGCCCCGGATGGCTACGAAGATTGTTTTCCAATATTGGGTTAGGGGAGGTTGGGGATTCGGAAATCAATCGGGACTTTCACACCACCTACTAGGTAGGCAGTTGGGTAGTTAAGTAGTAATGCATTGATTTAAGATACCTGCCTATGATAATATGATAATTCTAAAGTGTGTCACTACCAGATGTGTTCATTTCGACGTGAACTGGAGGCTATTACAGTCTATCAACCACATCAAACCCCTTACTCGGGACTTTCCGAGGTTCTTTCTTCCTCTTCCTTCTTTTCCTCTGCCTTCTTTTTCGCTTCCTTCTTTTCCGCTTCTTTCTTTTCCGCTTCATCTCATTCCTCTGGCTTAATCTGTAATTGCTCGGGAACTGGCATGTTGAGGAACAGCTTCATAACTACCATTGCTGCGTACTTCGGCTCAAGTCTGTAAGGGTGGCGGAACATAAGATGAAGTCGGTGGATTTGAAGCTTAATTGGGATGTCCGTGGATCGTCCATCTACTTCATACTTCTTTATACATCCACACTCAGTGGTATATTTGCCTTCGCTCGCAGCATGACGAAACACGAATTTCGATCCGTATGGCCCCTTATCTGAAATATAGCAAAGCCCATTGCACAGAGACTCTGGATTTCCTATAATTAGCTGCGGTACCGCAGGGTCGTAGGGTCCGTCTTCGGCATCAAAGACCAAAACTCTGAGTTGATCCTCAATTTCCCGTGGCAATCTCTTGGAGTGCCTCAATGGCGGTCGTCTTGATCTAAACGAGAACGACATGATTTGATATGCGTGTTTAAGCAACGTTTAATCAGATATTCCACTGTTAATTTCCTTCGGAGTACCTGTACTCTACTTTAAGAATATCTGATATCTTGATATGGAGACAAATTAATGCCAAAACTTGATCCAAATTTCTACATATATAGACCGATTTTAACAATATTCACGATGTTGTTGTTGATGATCAACCTACAGTGAACTTCTCAACTGTGTTGTGTGGGAAGGCTTACGATAACTCTACGTTGATCAAGACAAAGGAGACAGTTACTCTGTCTGCTGAACAAACGCTTCGTTTCTAACAATAACACGGATAACATTTGATAAAGACTAACACTATAGTTGAGCGAGAACAACGCTTCTGTGCTCTTTGAAATATAAGGAATCTCTTGTCCACTTAAAATAATGCCCTTTAACTTGGTAACAGGCGCTGTAGCCGCGCAAAAATAAAAATTCGCTAATATCCCTACGACCAAGGCTCCAATTTTTCGGCATCGCAACTCTCTAGAGAAGCAGATTTAGTCCTACACGTATCCAGTCTCGCGAATAGTCTCACGAATAAACATCCACGCCTCACCATATTCCAGCACAATGGCCACTGTTCTAGCTCCCCTCCAAAGCCCTGTCGGCGGCGATCTTGACAGGCTAAATCAGATGATCGACTACGCTTTTTCGAGATACCAGTATGTAATCACTCCTAGAGAGTGCGAAGAGATCATCACTCAGTCTTATTGGGAGAGTGTCGATGCCTTTTGCTCCTATATGATAGCAGCGAACTTCGGACAGTCTGTCCCCGGAACACGAAATGTGAAGCTCCCTACCACTATTAGACTTTACACAGATGCAGAGCTGGATGCGATGGAAAATGGTCACACAGTAAGGCCTATACGTGAAGAACCAATCCACAACGAGGAGTCCGAAGCGACTTATTTCGAAGACGTACCACATGTTGATATTACACAAGACTTCGAAGAAACGGAGGAAGTAGAGCTCGATGATGAGTGCCTCCCACCTTACACCCCAGATATCCGCCCCCCATATTCACTCATCGACCCCATGAAATCCCTATCAGAGATCTCCCTCGAAATACAGGCAGATATTCCTGAAGACGACCCACCTGCATACTCGGCTACGGTGGATACCCCTGAAGAGAGCGATATTACGGAGGCTGGCCCCGAACGCGCTACCCACGACACTTGCGACGTCGACAGTGTCGAAGATGCTCTCCGAAATGACAGCATCAGAGAGGCTGAGACCGAAGTCAGCAGTACTTCGAGGCTCGCCCTACTTCGCAGCCTCGGCTCACGAGCCGAGCGAAAGCTGCGGAAACTCGCCCACGCCGGCCCACTCAAGAGGGCGGCTATCCGGGTTCGAGAATTCAAGAGAAGAATACGCCAAAAGCAGGCGAATACGAGTTGAAATGAACATTTTCCTTTGTCAAGGTATAGATATTATATTAGGTTAGGTATGGAATCGGGTTCGGACGATATGGTTTGGTTACGGTTATGGTTACGATTATGGTTAACGACATTATGTTTTATGTTCATGTATATTGTTTGCCTTTGCTTCCAGTGTAAATATACCACTAGAAATTTAATTTAAACAAATTCACAACACATTTTTAAGGTTCCGTTCAAATCTGCAAAAAGAGTAAGTCAAGACGATGACGTTGTTAGGTGGTTTATATAATCAGATAATCAGAGGGAATGGAAGCTGAAAGTGCTCTGTAAGTATAGGGGGCTTAGTACTGAGGGCCGCTGTAACTATAGCACTATATCAAGTATATGTTGAGCCTATGTTCAATCGTACAGGGTATTTACCTACCAAACCCCCTGTAAGTTCAGCGCCTACGTCCACATATTTTACGACTCTGACATTTTTGCATGAACGGTCAACAGCAGGAAATTTTAGCCAGCTTTAATGGATTCTTCCCTCCTACAACCACCACTAACGTACCTAAGTGTTCAAGGCCCCACTATGACATAAAGGAGGCAGACTACCTGGTATTATTATAACTCGACTGATTCTAATTTCTTGAATTTTTCTAATCTTGGGGGCTCAGGAAAACAAAGTGGCATGACATTTAATGTCAATTATTGCTCTAATTCGCCTACTTAACACTACATCAAGTCGCAGAATGGCCTCCGCGCCGAAAGATATCACCATCATAGGTGGCGGTATCATCGGTTGCAGCACCGCATATTTCCTTACTCGACACCCCGCCTACTCTCTCGAGACGCATCGCATCACCCTCCTCGAAGCTTCTTCGAGCAATGCGGGGGGCCGAACCGCGGATAGCATCACCGACCCCGCAACGCTCGCCGACCCCACCACCGCTTCGAAAAAGAACCCGGCGCACGAGGGTATTGCTGGAGGCGCAAGTGGAAAGGCGGGCGGCTTACTTGCGCTATGGGCTTTCCCGTCGAACATCGTGCCATTAAGCTTCAGATTACACGACGAGCTGGCCAAAGAGCATGGTGGGGATAAGAGGTGGGGATATAGGCGATGCTATGCGAGCTCGATCGAAAGCCGCGCGCGTCTTCCACCTGGATTCGAGGGCGCGGAGAAGGAAGAAGGAGTAGATCCCGTGAGCAGCGGTGCAGTTGCGGGTTCCAAGGGCCTGCACAAAGATCACAAGAAAGACAGCAAAGTTAGGCGAAAACTAGACGCCCCCGAAGACCTTGATTGGTTAGATGTAGAGGGGTCAGTTGGCAGGTACCAAGAAATGGGCAACCCCGAAAACACTGCCCAAGTACACCCGGAATTATTTACACGCAGCATGGCTCAGCTAGCTGAAGATAGAGGCGTGAAGATCATAACAGGAGCAAGAGTAACAGCCATCAACAAGACGGGAGACGAGAAGGCCGTAGAGAGCGTAACATACGTCAAAGACGGGAAGGAAGAAATCCTACCTACAACGAACTGCGTCCTCGCCGCCGGGCCATGGACACGTCGCCTGCTCCCTGAAATCCCCGTCACTGCCTCCCGGGCGCACAGCGTCGTCATTAAGACGCCGCGGCCCGTGTCGGCCTACGCGCTGTTCACGGCAATCCAGCTGCCGGACGGGTTTCCGACGCCGACGGCCACAAACTCTAAAGGCGTGCCCGGATCGCACCGGCCGCTCCGGGGCTCCCAGGTCGTCGAGCCTGAGATCTACGCGCGCCCGGACGGCACCGCGTACGCGTGCGGGCCGACGGACACAGTCGCCGAGCTTCCACTGACGACCGCTGAGGTCGAAGTCGACGCTGCAAGGTGCGAGGACATCCTGCACCAGGTCGGCGGGATTAGCGACGAGCTGGGTAGGGACGGGCAAGTGCTTGCGAAGCAGGCGTGTTATCTACCGCAGGGTGGACCCTGGATTGGCGAGGTGCCTCGCACGAAGGGGCTAGTCGTTGCGGCGGGTCATACGTGCTGGGGTATCCAGAATGCACCGGCGACGGGGAAACTGGTAAGTGAGATTATTCTGGATGGGAAGCCGAAGAGCGCGAAGCTCGGTGGGTGCGATCCTTCGCTTGCTTTATGACCGGAGTGGATGGGTGCAATATGGGATGGTCTTTCGTAGATATGGTCAGATGTAGACACGGCCTGGCGGCTGAGCGGACAGCGGTAATCCAATAAAATGCCCTCATGGTAGGCAGTTCAGTTCAGTCCATCAGGTCCCCTCTGAATCCACTAGGATGGGGTGGAGAAACACCACTATCTTAGAGGCAGGCTAGGTACCTACCTACCTCTTTAGGTAATGCCACTGAGTCAACTGCAACTCCGCTTCGGCGGTCCCTCGATTTACCTACGGAGGTACGCTTTATACTTATCTGAACACTGTTTCATAAAAGTCAATTACATCCTCGCCATAGAACAGTGAAATATTGATTTAAAATAAAACTCATAATGGCTTTGTCCACTGCCGGTGACTCGCCGCAGTCTAACTTGCGTTTAGGATGGATCGGCCTGGGCAGCATGGGCAACGCAATGGCGAAGAATATCCACAAGCACCTCATATCCCGGGGGCAGCAACCGCTACGCTTCTTCAACCGTACGGCTTCCCGCGGCGATGCACTCGAGTCCCTCGGGGGTACCCGATGCCAGAGCGTAGCTGAAGTCGCTAGCAAGAGTGATGTAATATTCATCTCAGTGAGTCCTCTTCATAGATGCATAACGGATGTCTATTACTCAACTAGAATGTAGGCTAGCGATGATAAGGCCGTAGAGTCAATTATAGAGCAGATCTTAAGCTTGGGAGATGGCGTAGCGGGCAAGATCGTAACCGATACTACTACGATCCACCCCAACACCACCAAGGCACTTGCTCTGAAGCTGAAGGAGAAGGGAGCCGAGTTTGCAGCTATACCAGTTTTTGGCGCAACACCGACAGCTGAAGAGGGCAAGTTAATCGTCGCGTTTGCCGGTTCGACCGCGGTGTACGAGAAAGTCTCCCCTTTTCTCAAAGGCGTCATCGCGCGCGAAGTCTTGGTCGTCGGCGAGGAGCCGGAGAAGGCGACTTTATTGAAAGCCGCAGGGTAAGTTAACCTATATACGTCCCTCCTCTATAGTCATTTACCTCCCCCCCCCCCCTCTCTCTCATGTGAACTATACACAACTAACCCACCCCCTTTTTAGTAATTTCCTCATGGCCGGGCTCATGGAGCTGATAGCCGAAGGGCATGTGTTCGCGGAGAAGACAGGCCTCGGATCACCAACGCTCGAGAAGCTATTAGAGCTCGTCTTTGGCACCGTCGCGCACTCGGATTCGACCCGCATGACCACGGGTGTGTATGTGCCGGGCAAGGACGAAGCGCCGTGGTCGGACCTCGATCTGGGACTCAAAGACGTTGGGCACGGTGTTGATTGTGCCAAGCAAGTAGGGGTCGAGCTTAAGGTCGCGAATGCGGCGCTCGAGAACCTCAATAAGGCGAAGAAGTGGTCCGATGAGAATGGAGGCCGAAAACTCGATTCGTCGTCGTTGTATGGTATCGTGAGGCAAGATGCCGGACTGGATTTTAGGACGGATCTTGTGAAGAAACGAGATGGTGATGAGTGATTTGGATCTATCGAGTCAGGAACTAAAGAGCTCTTATGCAATTCACCATTTACAATTCAACATTCAAACATCAGATACGTTTTCTTCAACTGTGCATAAGACGGCAGAATGAAAAAATAACATTTTTGGAGTCATATTTACCACCTACGAGGTAGAGCCATTGCAACTATAAGTCAGCTCTTGCTTCCTCTCCAGCCCAAGCTCGCCGAATCAGTTCCCTTATCGGACCTCTTTCAATAGGCCTAGGATTCCAGTATGGATTGCTAACTGCGATATCGGCAGCTTTGTCAATGTCACTTTCTTGCATTCCCAATGCTTTCAGTCCCCGTTCGACCTTCAGCTTCTGCAGGAGGATGTTCAGGCCTCTCGTGGCGTCGCCCTCACTCCCCGGCAAGGCTGCGGCGAGCGCCTCCATCGCACCGGGGACTTTGGGGGCGTTATACGATAACGCGTGTGGCAAGACTATAGTATGTGTCTCCGAGTGCGGAAGATTAAAGCTGCCTCCCAAGGTGTGGCATAATTTGTGGTGTATGGACATACCCACGCTGCCGAGACATGTTCCGCAAAGCCAAGCACCATATAACGCCGAGGATCGAGCATCCTGCGAGGATGGATCGGAGATCAAGACGGGAAGGGAGCTCGCGAGAGCCTTCACCCCCTCCAGCGCAAGCAGATTGATGATTGGGTTGGTGTTGCGCGCATATAGAGCTTCCACGGAATGCGCAATAGCATTAACCCCGCTGGTAGCAGTAAGACTAACTGGGAGAGTTATGGTGAGATCGACATCGTAGACGACAGTACTCGGCAAGATCTTTGGGTCTGATCGCGTGGTCTTCTTTCCAGCATCCGTCTCGCCCAAAATTGGAGTGACCTCGCTGCCGGCGTATGTCGTCGGGATCGTCAGGTGAAACAGACCGGACCGGATGCTAAGAGCTTTGCCTAAACCAACGGTGCTTCCGCCGCCAATGGAGACAATGGAGTCCGCCCCCGAGGACTTAAGCTGTTCAAGAGCCTTCTCGGTCACCTCCACTGGGGTATGCATTGTGGCCTCGGTGAATATCCCAGCAACGACATCTTCAAGGACATTCTTTAGCAAATCGATATGGCTAATTTGCTGCGGCGTGCTGAGGAGAAAAGGCTTGGACACCTTGGCTCGCGCAAGCTCGTCTGGCACTTTCTTTATAGTGCCGCTCCCAAAGACCACTCGAGCAGGGCTTGAATTGTATTCGAAGCTATCCATGTTATATACGGGGTTTAATACCGAAGGTCTTTCGGAAATGTATAATTCATACCTACAGGACAGGTTACCTTAGGGACCTATTTATTACTTACATCGCATCGGGGGTACTAGTCCCGCATTCGCCCTGGGTGTAGTTAGACTGAAAAGTTACCCTACCGTATCAAATGCCGAAGTTGTGTGACGCAAAAGGTCGGCATCGCGGAGTAGTTTAGCTGGGAGAACAGCTCCCCCGCACCGGGAGCAGTGAATTCGCTCGGGGTAGGGAGCTCTAATAGCTCAGCCCGCAAGATATAAGCCTAGCTCTTGTAGAAGAGGAGCAATCATACCTGTTGATTGCTGTATAAAAACTCCTCAGGTATCATGGGCGTGCAGTAGGGTATACATACGAGGAATTAAATAAGTGAAACAATTGAAGCAATACTCTATCCACAATTAGATTGTTTAACTGTTAAGACGGAAAACAGAATTTGAAACGTGAAGTGATAAATACAACCCCAAGCTACCTACCTAGGTACCTACCCAAGAGCGAGAAGAAATCATCCCCCCTATCATGCAATTCTCCAGATGTTTCACAAGGTTTAGCGCCCGTAGCCAGCCACCCCACAATTTTCAGCCCGGGCCCCAACATTTCGTCTCCACTAAAATCTCTCGTCACTGGGGCAACTGGGTTACGACTCGTAAACAATTCAGTCTTCCAAGGTTCTCATGCAACTTTCCATCTTGAACTCCTACCATATGCGATTACATTTCAAAGTCAACACATTCCTCACAACTCTGTACTATCATTGATTTACCGCAAACTCGTCTCTTTCTAACCGATAGCGATAATCTAATTTCGAGACATCCCGAATCGATCGTCCAACGAATTTATCACAAGTGCACCGCCGCCAAATTCATCAATATCAGGCCATTGATTGTAGACAGCACCACCTTTTGAGAAAGATTGGGGAGGATGCCTGCGGCCACAGAGGGCCCGACAGTTTCACTGTCGTGTATGTCCTCCCAGCCGAAATATAAAAGATTAAAGAAAGCTAATATCGGTTCAAATAGTCGCCAATAACTTCTGGGGCAAAGATGACGCTGGTGTAGGTCCGTTGCTCGATCGTATGGCTTCTGCGAAGCAGACCAGCGACGAGCTCAGATCTTTTTACAGCGGTAAGTCGCCCTTTGCTCACTCGCCTTCGAATACCTTCTAGCTAACGTATGTGCTGCACCAGCTCGTTGTTCGATCGAAGAAGAATATGCGCGCAAACTCCTATCGTTAAGTCGAAAAGCATTGGGTACACACGAGATGGGAAGCCTAAAGGGCTCTCTAGACACTGTCCGAGGCGAAGTAGAGTCTATGGGGAAGCAACATGCCAATATTGCATCCCAGATGAAGTCCGAGTTGGAGGAACCGTTGGCTGCCTTCGCCGGAGGTATGAAAGAAAGACGAAAAATAGTCCAAAATACTGTTGAGAAGCTTCTCAAAGTCAAGATACAACAGACGAACATGGTCAATAAGGTTAGTGGCAATGTTGCATCAACCGCCGGTCAAGACTAACGTAGACTTTCCTAGACTCGTGATCGTTACGAGCAAGACTGTTTGAAAATCAAAGGTTACCTTGCTCAAGGACACATGGTCATGGGCCAGGAGGAAAGAAAGAACAAGGCCAGACTAGAGAAGACGCAGATCAGCTTGGCCACGACCAACACCGAATACGAGAACGCAATCAAAGCTCTCGAAGAGACAACTGTAAGATGGAACAGGGAGTGGAAGGCGGCTGCCGACAAATTCCAGGACTTGGAAGAGGAGAGGCTGGATTTCACAAAGGGCAGTCTATGGACTTTTGCCAATATCGCATCGACTGTATGCGTCAGTGACGATGCGTCTTGTGAGAAGATCCGCTTATCGCTTGAGAAGATGGATGTCGAGAAAGACATACTCAACTTTATCAACGAAAGGGGAACCGGCCAAGAGATCCCGGACCCGCCCAAGTATATCAACTTCTGTCGAGGGGACGTAGAAGACCATGCTTCCGAAGCTTCTGACGATGAGAATTATTCGGTGGCCCAGTTTCCGCGAAGCATCAATCCTGCATTTCGTACCTCTTCACCTCAACCATCTACCTTTGAGTCGCACCATGACCCCAATTCGGCTCTAGCTCGGGATCTAGCGCATGAACCTCATGCGCCATCTGTTAAAGAGCCGGATATGATGACACAAAAAGCCATCATGCCTCTTCAAAACCGACGACAAGCAAACGCCGTAGAACAGCAATTGCAATTCCCGAGGAGCATCAACCCAGGATTCCGCGCTCCCTCGCCTCAGCCATCTACCTACGAGTCTCACCACGACCCTAATTCTTCGCTTGCTCGCGAACTGCAGCGACGTGAGCCTGATCCTCCTGCTGTATCTCGGGAGGCACAGCGTCAAAACGCGATCCCTCCTATTTCGCGAGAGCTACAACACCGAGAACCCAACGCCTCCATCCCTCGGGATATACAGCGCTACGAGCCTACCCCTCCGCTTTCTCGGGAGCCGCGTTATGAAGTCGATCAGTCTCTCATGCGAGACTTCCAAAGAAATGACCCTAACCCTCTTATTCCTCGAGATTTACAACGTGATCCCAATCCTCCAGTTATACGTGATTTGGTTCGTAATGAGCCACCAATTTCGGCACGCAGGGAACCGGTTGTGCCAGTGGAGAAGGCACCAAGCTCTATTGTGGCTTCACGAGAACTAACTACACGGGGCCGACGACAAGAGAGTAACGGGACGCAGCAACAATATGACTCCTCCCAATTTTCGGCCGTGCCCCACGATCCATACCCTATGGACGGGATGACCATGCTGTGTCGTACGGACGGTATGAATTCGGCTACGAGCTCGAACCTATCAGCACGGCCATCAAGTCGCGATGACAATAGCGAATACTCGAACCCGACGTCGTTCTCTAGTCAGGAGCCACCGAGCGGCAAGGTATCGCCCGTGAAACAGGAACCAGCGCCCGTCACGCCCGTCGCGCAACCAGAAAAGCGCATGCTTAAGAAGAAGAGTGGCTTTTTCCAGAACCATAGTCCGTTCCGAAGAAAGAGCATGAAGGAGGTACAGCCGCCGGCTCAAACATCGAACAGGAACACTTGGGCACCTACGACATCTCAAGCCGCACCGTCTCCTCGCCGCCCTCAAGCATTCCAGCCACCAGAGCCTCAGAGTCTAGTTCTAGACAGAATAGAGAAAACGGCTAGTCCGGAGCCTATCGAGGCCAACGCAAGCTTAGCCTTGAATATAGGACAGAACGTATTCCCCGTGGCGAACACGGACAAGCGCAACAAGCCGGCCGATAATGCGGAACCTCCACAGGACGAAGATCCTATTGCTCTCGCTCTAGCAGAGCTGAAGGGTGTAGCTGGCAACAAGGCGGCGGCGGACCGCATCTCTGCCGACCACTATCACGGCATTGCCACTCCTAGACCTGATCGTGCGGCCGCGCCTGATCGATCTCCAGCTATGTCCCGCTCCGTGCCTGCACCAAGAGGAAGTAGTGATCTGGCCGCCGGTCTTAGAGGAACTCCACCTCCATCGTACGATCAGCAGGTGCAGAGACTAGGAGTTCCACCTCCTGCTGTCACATCCAAGGCGATGAAAGAATCTTCACGTAAATATGTGGAACAAACAAGAGATATGTTTAACCAGAAGCGACCCAACTCTACTGCATATAGTGGCGGACAATCATTCAGCAGCAGTACCCCATCTCGCCCCACGACTCGAGGCAATGACATGTCTCGCAACATGCCTCGTGCAACTTCACCAGCACCTCCTCGCAGCGCATCCCCACAGCCTTCCATTCACCCAGACACACGCTCAAGCCATCGCTCAGTATCGCCAAATCCGTACAGCAGTAGCCAACAGCAACATCGCAGCTCTACACAGTCGCAAGCAGCAGCTTCGCCGAAGACATACACTACACCGGTGGCTTCACCAAGTTCCTACGGCGGCAGTCAAATGCGAAACTCGCCGGGAGCAGCATCGCCAAGTTCATACGGTAATGCTCAAGCGCGAAACTCGCCCCAAGCCAGCAGGTCCGTGAAGCGTGGCTCAGATCAAGGATACCAAAGACACAACTCGTCGACCAGTTCGGTGAGAGGAGTTTCTCCGTCCCCCTATAGGGGTGACTATAGTCGTCCCGCCAGTAGAGCAAGCGAGATGGCGATGCAGCTTGCTCCAGTCGGTGGAGACGGTTCCGTCTACGGCGGATCGGTGCGTGGAAGGGGAAACAACGGCAGACCTGATACGAGTCACAGCTCGCGGGCTATGACTTTCTACGACGGTCGTGATCCGATGGCGGAGAGCAAGCCACGAAGCCAGAGCGTGGCGGATCCGAGCCGACAATACACGCCAGATGGCCGCGCCATTCTACACTATGGTAAGTTTATAGAGTACAGCGGCGACATCCATTTATACGATAACTGACCATTTCATAGCTCGAGCATTGTACATGTACCAAGCTGCGATTCCCGAGGAGCTCGGATTCGCCAAGGGCGATACCCTAGCCGTTCTTCGACACCAGGACGACGGATGGTGGGAGGCTGAGATTCACGCAGGACAAGGTGTCGGAAGAAGCGGGCTGGTGCCTAGTAATTATCTCCAGCCCTGCTAGAGCCTGTAATAAAGGGGCAAGACACTTCTGGACTTTGTTCTTGGTTTTGACGAGACAAAGATTGATGCGGCTCACGAAAGCTTTAGCTAATATGTTCTTGTTGTTGCCGCTGTACTATGTGGATATGGCCATGAGGAACGATACGCACATTTGTTTACCTTGAAGGCAGGCGGATTTGGTGTTATTTTGATGCTTGGATCCTTCCTTGTCATCTGCTTTTCTCCTTTTGATGAGGCATACACATGTGCGTGTTCAGGAAAGCAAGCATCTGTGTAAGCCCGTCCTTTTACTCATTATAGTTGTCATCAAGGCAGGGCCATCAAAGACTTGGGGAGTTAGGTTAATATGAAATTGCATTTTGATAATTATACAAAACTTGGTTCTTTGAGTTTTCTCATCTATAAATTATGCATCCAGTGACTACCTAGTCGATTAAACTGTAAGATTGAGTCCAGGCAGCTTGCGCAACCCCAGCAGAACAATATCCATCAATTACATCGTAACCTAATGAATGTGTTACCTCCTTTCGATGATGGTTGGGCAACTACATCGATCTATGAAAAGAGGCATGAAGCGGTAGAAGTTGGTCATGATGACGACAGCTACTATACGAGTTCCAGCCCAACAAGCCGGAGCGGCGTATCGGCCGCCAAGAGCCCCGCGGAGTACCTGCGCCTTAACGTGCCACAGGCTCGGGCTAATGACAACGGAAACCCAAACAATATCACATGCCTCAAGTCCAGCTTCTTCCATCCATTCGTTCTACCAGCGTACAACAACTCTGCTGCGACTCCGTCCGATCACTCGACACGTCTAAATCACGCTGGTGCATCGCGAGGTCAGGCGCCGAAGGGCGCTTCTGCCTCAACTAGAAAAATGGTCAGTCACATGGTGCTTGTCGCAAAGCAAAGCAAAGCATTCCAGATTTGAATATCGAGACATGCAACTACATGTTTAGAGATTCCAACTAACCCTACTGCAGCAATACGTGAAAGGCTCTTATAGAGCTGCAACGTCACCAACTGCCAAGAGAACGTATCTCAACACCTTGCTATTCTTTGCCGCGTCATTAGCACTATTATGTATCGCTGCTATCGCTTATCCCGTCTTTTACTACAACTACGTCCCTAAAAAGGTCATATCTATACCGGTACATTTACAGTATAAGTAAGTCATTATTTCCCAAATAGTAGGCAGATAGAAATTAACAGATCAGCTCTGGCATCAACCCCTATGGCATCACGTCACTTGCTTCGAACCTCATGCTGGAGCAGGCCTACGATGTATCCGTGGAGCTCGAAGTGCCCCGATCTCCGGCCAACCTCGAGAAGGGCAACTTCATGGTATCATTATTTGCGATAAAATCGATGCCAGAGAATCCAGCCTATTCTTTTTCTTTCTCCGGGACGGCCCACGACCCGTACGCGCACGTCCGCGAGGACAGCGTGGTCTTCATGAGCCGCCGGCCGACGCTGATCCCGTACGAGGATCCACTCGTCAGCACCACGTCGCGCGTCCTCTTCATGTTCTATCACATCTTCCATCCCGGCGCGTCGGAGAAGACGACCCTCACGATCCCGATGGGGGAGCTGGTCGAGTTCAAGGACGTGCTGCCGCTGAGCATCCTAGTAGACGTGGAGGCTGGGCAGACCCTCCAGGTGTACTCGGCGACCGTGACGCTCGTTGCGCGGCTCACGGGTATCCGCTGGGCCATGTACAATCACCGTATCATCTCTTTCGTGGTGTGCACGACGGCTTTCTGGATCGCCGAGGTGCTATCGATGGGTTTTGCATGGCTTATCCTGGGCTCTGTTGTATCCGGTCGAAACCCTGATGATACGGGAGTTACCAAATGGGAAGACGCCGACGATGATACTCGAATGGGCTCTGATGCCCCTATAAACCCCTTCACTCGTGGCGGAGCGGGTGAGGGAGGCCTGGGGGTCAAGTATGAAGACGACAGTGACGAGGACACGAAGGTTAAGGATGAGAGTTCGGAGCGGGAGACTTTAGCAGATTTACCAGCAGACGACGAGGAAGACGGCGAAGACGTGTGGAAGGAGACTGGCGCCGGGACTAGTTTCAGTCGCGGAAAAGAGGGCAGTCTACGCAGACGTTCGTCACGGGGAGGTAGAGCATGAGCTTAGTGATGGTCAAATGGTCATGGCTATTAATTATCTTGAATAGTTCCTAATAAATGGTAGATATCAGATCAGACACCTGTCGCTAGCTCAAACAACCCCTTACCCTTGTGATCATGCACTGTACATAATATCCACATTTGAAATACTGTACAGTTCCAATGTAGCAAATATGATAAGAAAAAAAGAACACGCATGGTTGAAGGTGATGGGTGACCGCTAGATCTATATAATAGTAGGGGTACTTAGTCTCCGTTAGGCACATAATTACAGATGTACCTGGGCATGTGGGCGGGTTCTAGGCCTTTTTATTGGATCTCGACACTGATACGGCAGGTACCCCCCTAACAATCAGACAGCACAGCGTAGCAGCTTTGACGTGTTCAGGTGACGAGGGGGGGTCCCAGAATCACGGACAGCCAATCATCGCGATTTTGGCTTCCCCCGCCACGAGCAACCGAACCGGGACTCGACCTGAACCCTTTTGCGAGCTGCAACAATCTTTCGTTTCTTCTTCTGCCAGATGCCAGATGCCAGATGCCAATGCAAAAGCCACAAAAGCAAAAGCACCACAGACGAGAAGGCATTGTGTTCGCATTCCACTACCCGACCAACATATGTAAGGTATTCTACCAATCTTCGATCACTACCTACAGCGTATGCAACAGGGCGAGTTTCCAATACCCACCAACCCGAGACTCCAAAATCGTATCGGCGTACCTCCATACTAGTCCCCGGTTTGCACCGCAACACCTTACTCGCTCGGCCTCCCCTGATTACTTCGGACGGTGATTGTGACCGAGAGTCGGGCTTAAACCAGACGGCAAGAGGAACAAAGCGTTGGTCCACTGCTTAGAAAGCATTTATACACGTGTGATACGGCAGCAAATACCTGTCGAACATCTGGTTCGGTGGTTGATGAGTATCACATTTGCCCATATAGCAGCAGCTTAGCTTCGTGGGCAGTTGGACTTCGTGGACTCCCGCACACCGCCGAGGGCAAAGTGTGCAAATTACAGTCTATTTTACTGTTACTGCCCGAGCTTACCTCCCTTCACAAACCATTCAATAACCAACTACATTCTTTACTGTGGAGCACTTTTTGACTCTGACTCTTTTTCTCTACACCGCCGACTAACCACGCTACTACGACTGCTGCCCACCCGCGATAGAACTTGTCTGAACTGTCCACACAAATCAAGTCCTGTCGTCTAGACCGCAGCAAACGACAATCAGACTTCCTCGGCAAAACTCGTATTGTTCGTATTCGAAAGTGGTTTCTTTCGGACAGAATAGACTCAGCTCTTCCATCTTCAAATTACATTTCGTCTTGCCCAACGCTACGCCCAACCTGTATTCACGATGCCCTGCTTTAAGGGCATCGCCGTTAGCATTCATGCCAACTCTGCCCCGCTCACAGAATATGGCATGCAGAAGCAGTCCCGTGTCTCTCGCATCAGCACGTACATACCCGTCCCCCAGCCTCAGCTGAACCCTGAGACCTCCAAGCATGAAGCAGCCAAGTTCGCCATTTCGATAACGCTACTGACCCCCGGACACCCGATCCCGTATACGACGCCGAAGCCAACCGCCGCTAACCCGCACCCGAAAGCCCTCTACACCGGTCCTCTACCGTCAACGACCTCTGATTCTTCCAAATATGCCAACGCAGTCACGCCCTACATTCCCATGACCAACTCTGAGAATGAGACTATCGCCGCGTACATTTACTTCGACGGTCGTGCGAAGGAAGAGGTAGCTACACTGCTTCGGCCTGGTGAGGAGACTTGGGTCAATAGTCGTTGGGTTCAGGTACCCGAGAACGAAGGGGGTGGTCTTGCCGAGCGAGAGTTCCTGTTCCGTGAGGTTGGCCTAGAAAGATGGCTTAATGGTCTGGATCTTCAGGGTCATGACGCTGCGGAGAAGGTTGAGAAGCGAAGACAGAAGTTTGAGAGACGCCACCGTCGCCATAGGTCTACGCCTCATGCCGGTGGTGTGGACGCTGAAAAGGCTGGTAAACCTCGCGACACCCTGACCTACGGTACGGAGGACCTATCGCCGCTGGCGAGCCCCGATGGTTCGGATAACGACTCCATGTCTGATGACGACGAGCCCCCCGAGGCCACCGGACAAATCAAGGTGGCCATGTTTCGTGTGATAGCATCTGGCGAAATTAAGAGGGGAGAGTATTCGCCGCAGTTCGACGCTCATGATGACGATGACGATAGTGACGGCGGAAACAAAGGGAACAGCAATGGAGCCATTGATGCTGACGTGGAGCATACCACCAGTTTTGCGAAGCCCAAGACGCTTGATCCGAAGACTATCAGCACTCAAACAGTAACTGGTATAGACGGCCCTGATAAGCCCTATGCGGTATTCACCTTTTTCTACCGTGGTCAGCGTATGTAATTCGTTTTTTGCTGTTCAGTGGTACCATGAAGACTAACATATCTCTAGGTCAACTCACCAAAATGGGATTATTCCCTGGGGCAAAGGGCGACCAGAAGACGCCCAACACCAAACGACGATCCACTCAACTGGATTTCTCAGGGCTTGGTCCGTTGAAGTCAACAGGCACGGTGGGGTTCTCTGCATTCAGAGACCAGGAGGCTGAGGCAGTCAAGAGACGACAAAACCGCCGAAAGAGTAACGGTGCTGCTGGCAACCTTATGGACGAAGACAGTGATGATGACGATGATGATCGACTTCCTCTCGCCAAGATGGAAGATACTGACGATAAGGACGTCAAGACCCATCTGGCTCCCGAGGATGCCAAGGTCACTGGAGAACTACAAGCGGGCATTGACCGTATTCGTGTAAGTTCTTGTGTCTATTTATTGAGACCTTGGTTACTAATCATTACGGAACAGCTAAAGCGACAGCACTCTATGGATCCGGACGCCGCAGAGGCATCTGGTTCTGGAAAGTCGCCTAGTGTGGGACTTAACGCCGGTGAAGCTACACCTACAGACTCCCCGTCAAGTAATCGGCCTGCTCCCGACTCTGTTTCGAATTTACTTGCCAAAGCCTTCAACGGAGATTCAACTATTGGCAGTCCGCTAAAGAAGCAACGAGCAGACGGCGAAACCCTGGATCGTTCAGCTAATTTCCCGTCCGGCATAGGTGACGTGCTAGGAAGGGCTGCTGCTGACCAACAGAAAAAACAAGAGCAGTCTGCGGTCAAGGACGATCCAGAAATACTATAGGATGCACTCAAACAGCCGTGCAAGTTTGAGGAAATAGCAAACGTCCGCTCGTGAAGTTCGAGTCTACCGGAAGCGTACAAACCTAATAAATATCAATTTTTCGGTGGCTAGTTATTCACGAACAGCGAATTGTCGATAAACGAGCTCTAGGACATGAAAGACTCGGAGGCCAGGTAGCCAGGCTACGAAATTAATTGTACGGAAATATTGCAGCAAAAACGAAAGGGGGTTTAGTCGATTCGTATGGCAAGGCCTCTGTCCACTAAACTAAACATATCGATACTTTCTCATAGTCGTTTCAGTGGTTTTCTACGACTAGAAGCTAGTTAACCAGTCAAGCAACTATGGAGAGGCAGAGTTTATGGCATATTCGATAGCCCCCTTTATTGTGGGAGGGGATACTTGGACACATTCGTCTCCTGTCAGATTCGATGCACCTGGATGAGGAATTGTTCGCTCATCGAGTGAATATGGCGACTTGAAGTGGATGGTGGGTTGGTGTTAGTGGATAAGAAATAGTGGCAACTTCGTTTCTCTACGTGCGAGAGTTGGTTCCCCTTTATAGAGAAAATACCCGAGCAGAAAAAAAAAAAGAAGTTCAGCCACTGCGAAGTTGCGTAGGGGGTTTCCCGATCAATGGATGAATGAATTAGCTATGCGGTTTCCGTATAGCTCTGTGTGTATCTTAGCTTCGCCTTCTTGCAGGTCATAAGAACTGAGACTCAAGTCGTGGTGGTTGTCAGAGGGGTTAGGCCATCGCGCCGTGCCCGGTAAATGTTAGAGAATTAATTCAGTGGCTATTCTGTAGGATTCCAAGCTTTCGTATACCGTGCTATAATCAAATATGCTGCTATTGTATTCTATATATAATTGTCGTGCCTCAACCTGGTAGGTTTTCGAATTGATTGCATCGGTTAGAAACTCAGCGAAGCGGGGGTTCCACATGCATGGCGTGCCAGGATCGGCCTGACCTCACCATCATAACCTGCCTGGTAGGTACCTACCTACCTACCATTCGCAAACGATCCTTCCCAGCGCCTCACGCAGCGATCCATACTTTTAGTTTATATCAACCTATAGCACCTGCCATTCTCACCTTAAGGGATCTAGGTTTAGGTTCAACAGCCAACAATGGAAACCTCGAGACAAAAGGTCTTGTCGTCGCTAGGCGATGGAGACAGCGCGGTGAAGAAAAGCCCGTTAGATGCCGACTTTGGGGCGTTTGCTGAGAGTACGATTCGCCACTGGCACGTCCCTGGCATCGCGGTGGCGGTGGTTGATGGAGATAGCACGTGGGCTGAGGTGAGTTTCTAGGTATATATCTGAGCCCTTTTGTCCTGGGTTGTTGCTGGACCAAACGGCTGCGTAGCTGCATATAGGTGACGGAGATGTTAAGATTGAGAGGTTTTTAAGAGGGATGAAAGTCAATGGCTTTCTATTTGACGAATCTACTTGTATATGTGTCGGATTTGTTACGTTACGGTGGGGATATCGCATCACGGCATCTATTGACATCGGGGTTTATAAAAGGCTTCTACGACAGCCTTTTACTTCTTCTGTTATCAAGACGAGCAGATCATTACTGACAAGCATGCCTAGGGCTATGGCATCGCCAACTTCCCTTCCAAACTCGTAACACCGTCGACATTATTCTACACGGGTAGCACGACGAAGGCGTTTACCGCGGCCGTCACTTCGTTGCTAATCGATTCCGGGAACTACTCCTCGTCTCAGGACTCGTCGCCGCTGAGCTGGCAGACGCCCATCTCGCACCTCATCCGAGACGACTTCGTCCTGCAGGCGGGCTACGAGTGGCCGGCCGCGCACCTAACCCTCGAGGACGCCCTGTCCCACCGCACGGGGTTCCCGCGCCACGACAAGGCGCTCGCGAGCTTCGCCGGCCCGGATAACCACCCGTCTACCGTCCGAGACGTCGTTAGGAGCTTGCGGTACCTGCCCATGGCTACGGAGCCCCGCGTCACGTGGCGGTACTGCAACCTCATGTTCATGGTCGTCTCGCACGTGATCCAGACCCTCACGGGGCAGTGGCTGGGCGCTACGATGCGCGAGCGCATTTGGGAGCCGCTGGGCATGAACAGCACGTTTTTGAGCGTGGAGGAGGCGCTGGGTACGCCGGGGATCGAGATTGCGAGGGGGTATTACTGGGATTACTTCGGTGTTAGCCAGGATAAGAAAGTAGGTGACTCTATTACGGGATCCGGTGAGGGCGCAAGAGAAGAAGGGAAAGGCGGGTTCGTTGAGGTGCCCTTCTCGAGCCTGGATATAGCGAGCGGCGCCGGCGGTGTCGTTAGTAATGTGCTGGATTATGCCCGCTGGATCCGGTGTCTGATAAACGAAGACGACTGCACAGTTCTTCCTAAAGAGGCACACCGGGAATTGAAAGCTGTGCGCACGGTGCTGTCTCCTGATAGCGCAAAGGGCTATGATGCCCCTTTAGCATATTCCCTCGGCTGGTTGCTGGGAACTTATAAGGGTCACAGGGTGTTCACACATGGTGGTGGAATGGAGGCGCACGGGGCCGAGGTGTATTTTTTCCCGGACTTGAAGTATGGAGTCGTAACGCTAGCGAATACGGCGGTCACGAGTAATATAGCAGGCATGGAGTTGGCATGGAAGCTCATTAACGATAAAATTGGCGTGCCCAATGAGGAACGGTTCGACTGGGCTGCTAAGTAAGTCTACGTCTTTTAAAGGGGTCGACTCTCGCATTCTCTTATGTGTCCCCTTTCTTCTTCGTCCCTATCTGTATGCAAATCTGATACCGCAAAAACAGGTCACAGAAAACATTGGACGAGCAACTTCAGCTAGCCGATATAGCCATCGAGAAGCTATATCCAGATCGCGCGGACCCGCCTCTGCCTCGCGCACTCCCGCTCCAGAATTATGTGGGGAAGTACTTCCACCCGGCGTACCAAACCGTCACGATCGAGCTGGTAGACGGGGATAGCAGGAGTAGCAGCGATGAAGGAAAGAAGAAGGGCGAGCTGAAGGCTGTCCGTGCTGACATGGAGTGGCAGATGGTATTTGAGTTCCGACATGTATCGGGCGAGTTCTGGGCCGTGGTCATCGATTTCTTGAATACACCCAATATGCTGAACGGACAGCTGGCTCGCGCCGAGTTCGTCGTCGGCGTCAAGGGCACCGTGGATAAGCTGCGGATGGAGTTCCTCGAGGACGGGAGCGAGGGTGTTATTATCTTTGATAGGATATAGTACGTGGTATTAGAGCGAACTAAGATTGGGGATGAGCTATAGCTGCTGGTGAAAAAAGGTATATATATTTCAAAAGCTTAACCTTGCTATTCTGTCGTGTCTTCCAAAACACAGGTGAGGGTTTCGTGGTGTAGTTGGTTATCACGTCAGTCTAACACACTGAAGGTCTCCAGTTCGAGCCTGGACGAAATCATGTCTTTTTCTTGATCAGTATAACTTTTTACCTGAGGTTTCGGAGGTGTGATTATCTTGACCTGAATTGGAGCTTTTCAAGTTCTTTCGTTGCTCTATACGATGCAAGAAATCTATGGTCCGGAATAAACTCACGTTGCTGGATTAGGAAGCACGGCAAGAGTAATCATCAATTCCTGAGGAATCTCGAAACTTTTGACATATTATTATCATACAATCTCCCCTAGCTTTCGAAATGCTAGAATTGAAATCTGCTAATACGCTAAAACACCCATACCCCCTCACGGACGTCTACGAAGTCATCAAGCCCCAACAATTTAGACCTATGTAAACTACAGGAGAAATTCAACTCGTAGAACATTTATCAACAACCTAGGCAAGTTCAGTTAGCGGTGCTATAAAACTAAACATGGCATGAATATGTGATTGGGTCGATGTTAAGTCAGACTGTTGAGCTTGATTGGTAATTGAATCCACATGAATTTTCAGTTGGCTGTTCTTAGAAGTGTTTGATCATCATTAAACATAAGAGTGTGTAAACCTCCAAATAAGAAGAGAAAAGAGACAAATAACTTACACTTGCTGCTGATATCCGACTTGGTCCGCGCAGCTATGATAGAACGGTCGGCTGAGTGCATAAACATGTCTCGGCAGCGGGTGTTCGCAGGCGGCGGTGAAATTTTGAAAGCGAAAGAATAAAAATTCTTTGAAACGAAAATAAATAGGTCGGAAATGCCAAGACCGAGGTCGAGGTTTTCCCGGTTGCGGTCACGTGGAGAAGTAGAGGACCCACTGAAACTGCTAAGTCGCTCAACTCGACCTCAGAGGAGAACGACCTCTGAAACTAGAAACCTCCAAACCTCAGGAAACAGACCCAATCTCCACTCTACCACGACATCCTAGGGACACCTACCCACCGTCGCCTCCGCGTCTCGAAACACCCAACGATTAACCTAAGAAATCACCGATAGACCGGAAAAGGAAGAAAAGAGGACAAACGAGAGTGTCCGAACTAGGAGCAACATCTCGAGATTGAACGACACATAATCACAGCCATGCCCGCCGTCCGACCGAGCACCGTCGTGCGGGCGACCCGCGCCCTGCAGCAGCAGTCACAGTCCGGCGCCAGCAGCACCACTACTATC
The DNA here is from genome assembly GCA_028571165.1 of Hypoxylon perforatum. Taxonomy (NCBI): domain Eukaryota; kingdom Fungi; phylum Ascomycota; class Sordariomycetes; order Xylariales; family Hypoxylaceae; genus Hypoxylon; species Hypoxylon perforatum. Next base: position 3,360,699 of record JAOXNQ010000002.1, read on the forward strand.
AGAAGTTTCTCGGCGACGCCGCGAGCGCCCGCCTCCCACGGCCCCCAGTACGACCCCCCGAGCGGCTGGCTGTTCGGCGTCAAGCCCGGCGAGAAGTACCAGAAGGAGGGCTGGGAGACACCTTTCTTCTACGGATTCTGCGGCAGCCTTGTTCTTGCTGCCATTGCCTACGGCTTCAAGCCTGATACCTCGTGAGTCACCTACATTTTAAGTCCCCTCAGAGAATTGGAGTTCGGAGGAGAGTTGCACATTTGGATGGATGGATGAGTGGAACAGTTGGAATTAGTCGATGAGACATAGAACCTATTTCGTAAATAGTACACTAACATTTATGCTGCAGGATACAAACATGGGCCCTAGAAGAGGCGCGAAGGAGATTAGAAGCCGAGGGCATCCTTGAGGATCCCGAGAAGAAGTGATGGACACTCGACTATAGAGTGTTTTATGAACGGGGAACGGAACTTGGCACACTAAATGGAGACTCGACTTGTACATGAAAACCCTCGGCTTTCCTTTACTCTCTTTGGGTCCTCGTCCTTCCGACGGAGGATCGAACTTCGATTTAGAGCATCCATCATAGACGGATCACCTCCAAGCTGGCGAGGGGTCTAATTACTGATACACTACAATTCACAAATTCTTGAACGCGGTATTTTATATTGTCATCTTCTATTTCATCAACTTGAAAGCTCTCGGAGAACATAATGCTCAAATTCCGGAGATTCTAACGATCTTTTCGCAGGTCAGGTAAGTACGCCAATCACGCCAAATAAACCACTGCAGGTCTATACCATGACTCATAAAGGACAAATGCCGAGCTCGCTTTTTCCCCATCTAGCAAATGTGACTCCACTCATGCTCCTCATCGCCGTACTGTATCGCGTCCATCCAGTTCTTCATCTTGAGGGCGATCTCGCCCGACTCCTCGTGCTCGTGTAACCCGCAGTCTACCATGGTGCCTTTCCAGCTGATCTTTCGAACAGGGCTGACAATGGCGGCCGTACCGGCGCCGAAGACCTCGAGCAGACGACCCTCCAACGAAGCTTCGTGCAGCTCCTTCATAGTGATCTTGCGCTCCGAGATAAGCCATCCCTCTGGTGCTAGCTTCTCTCGTGCAAGACCCAGGATGGAATCTCTCGTTACACCCTCCAGGATCGTGCCGTCGAGCGGTGCGGTGACGAGCTCCTTTTGGCCCGTCTCCTTGTTCTTGATAGCTACGAACAGGTTCATGGTTCCGACCTCGGTCACGTACTCCTCAGGTCCAAATAGCCATAGGTTCTGCTGGAACCCGCGCTTAGCGGCCTCCATCTGCGGTACTATGCACGGCGCATAGTTGGCGCCGAGCTTCTTGTCGCCGACACCGCCGGGCCAGGCGCGCACGGCGTAGTCGGTAGCTTCCAGAGACACAGCCTTGAAACCGGTGGGGTAGTAGGGCCCCACGGGCGAGGCGATTACGAACAGCAGCGCGGAGCCTGGGGCGCTAACGCCGAGCGTCTTCTGCGTACCAATGAGAGTCGGACGCAGGTAGAGGGAGTAGCCGCGCTCGTTAGGAATAAAGCGCTCCTCAAGCTTGGCGAACTGAGCGATCAGGTCAATGGCGGCGTAGGGCGAGAATGTAGGTAGGGCGATGCGGGCGGCCGACTTGTTGAAGCGCTCCATGTTCTTGTCGGGGCGGAACAGCCGGACGTTGCCCTGGTTGTCTTTGTACGCCTTCATACCCTCGAAGCACTCGAAGGCGTAGTGAAATACGCATGTTGCCGGATCGAGGGAGAGATTTTGGTACGGTGAGATCGTGGGCGCTAACCACCCCTCGGTTTGGTTCCATTCGATCGTCAACATGTGATCTACAGTTGAGCGCTGGTTAGTAAACTGGCCTAGGCGGTAAGGGGCCGTCCAATTGGCGAACCTGTAAATTCCCTTCCAAATACTAGTTGCGCCGGGTCCTTAGGCGTTTTCGGCGACTTCGTCTTGGTGATAGATAACCGCGTAGGATCAATGTCCAAGGGCTTCGCGGCCGAAGCGGCCTCGGGGTGAATGCTATACCACCTACTCATAGCTGGTTGTAGCATATTCTGAGAGTAGGTAGAAGGCCGGGCGGCAGGCTTTTGAAGAGCCCTGCCGCTCCGTCGTACAATTTGTCGAAGCATGATGTCCTGTCTTCTTGTCTACACCAATCTAGTCCAATGAAGAAACAACGAAGTGAAACAGCCAAGTAAGAAAGTAAGCGAATGTCTCGAGATTTATTACCAATTGGCCGCCGAGAATCGAATCTTTGTCAACGGTGAGTCAAAGAGAAGGAACGGGACCCGGCAACGATTAATAAACGGCCCCGGTTGACTTGATATCCCAGCTTCTTAAAGAGCTAAGAAGCTACTAACGAGAAGCTACTAACAACGACCGCAACTGTCCTCCCTCAATGGAATAAAAAAAGGTGCGGATACAGCCATGCAATTGGAGTTACAAGCGATCTCGGAGGGCGCGCTTTGAGTTGGTAGGTACTACCTAGACCCTGAAAGTTTCCTGCTCCACATTGAAGATGACCAGCCAATCGTCTTTCATCAGAATGGCATACATACCTAGTACCGAGCGCTACCACAACGCTGTAGCTAGGGAGGTTTAGCATCCTTGGGTACAAATGGATGGGCGCAACGGTTTCCATCGCAAAAAGCAACAGGGGACCCCTGAATAAATTTAGACAGCGGGCTGGGAGCTTGGCATTATCTTACATATGAGCACATGCAGATAACGATAATAAAGTCAATAAACGATATCGAACTGCGAAATCCGAACCCGTGCTTTAATTAAAAATAAAACAAACTGGTACGTCATCTACGATCCGCGACAGCCTCGTGCCCCTATCATTCCAATCGCAAAGGATAGGATAGATTCGCAAGTATCCGATTTGTCGACCAACCTCTTACTGCCCTCTGGGCCGACCGCCCGAACAAAAGCCATTTATCTACGAAGATTAGGCACGAGGGACGACAGATCGCAGACAGACACATGTGTCTCTTTTCGTACGACACAGCTACGATATGAGGGTCGCTAGTTACCGCATAGCACACTGCCATCCATCATGTTCTCCTCGCTGAAGGGCTTCTCGTCCCACATCAATTCCAACTATTCCGTATCGCAAACCGTCACCTCCACAGCCGGCCCCTGGAAGATATACGATGCCAAGAAGAAGTCGACGGGGAAGGCGTATTCCGTCTTCGTCTTCGAGAAGAAGTCGCTAGAGACGCATGGTATGGAATTTCTTAGAGTGAATTGCATGTGATATGTATGCGACGGGCGCTAATTGTACTTCGTAGGGAACTCTCTGGGCCGGTCGAGCGCATCAGCTTTCAAGCGCACCGTGGAGGAGGTAAGAAATGCCCCTGAGTCGAGATTCAGTTCCATATAGGTCTTCTATCACCATAACTAATTGCTCGAGCTAACCTGCCAAATATCTACAGGTACAAGAAAGATTGAAGAAGGAAGCTTCCTCTCTCGCACGCTTACGTCACCCCAACATCCTGGAACTCGTCGAACCCGTGGAGGAAATTAGAGGCGGTCTTCAGTTCGTCACCGAGCCGGTAACGACGTCGCTGGCGAGCCTGCTACAAGAAAAAGATGACCAGGAGAGAGCAGGCGGAGTTGGGGGTCGGGCTAGCCGATATGTCACCGAGGACTCCGACGGCACCAGGCGTAGGCGGGAACTAGAGATCGACGAGCTCGAGATACAAAAGGGGTTGCTGCAAATAAGCAAAGCTTTACAGTTCCTTCACGAGAATGCCGGTCTTGTCCACGCAAATCTCACGCCAGATGCCGTGTTGATTAACTCGAAGGTGAGTTTCGCCAGTTGTCAATGACTTTGACATATACCTATTATGAGCTCTCCAGCTAGCAGGGCAGTCATGAGCATGCCGTTTCTAACTGAACTTTCAGTCTGATTGGAAAGTCAGCGGGCTTGCCTTCTGCAGTCCACCGGAAAATTCGACAAAACCAACATCAGTTCAACCTATCAGTCTATCAGAAGCTCTCAATCTAGATCCTCGGTTACCTCGACATGTGCAAATCAACCTTGACTTCACTTCTCCTGACTTTGTCCTTGACAATAACCTCACCACTTCTGCCGACATGTTCTCACTAGGGCTGTTGTGTATCGCCTTATATAACTCGCCTCACCGATCCCCTATAGAAAGTAGTGGGAGTATCTCTGCCTATAGGAGAATATTTACGTCTTCTTCAACTGTACCATCTTCCGGAAATGATTTTCTCTCAAAGAGACCACTACCAAGAGACCTTTCGGGCCATGTCCTTCCACGATTAATCACGCGACGTCCTGCGCAGCGCATGACAGCTCGAGAATTCCAGGAAAGCGAGTATTTTGACAACATACTAGTATCTACTATTCGATTCCTCGATGATTTCCCAGCCAAGACTCAAAACGAAAAGGCTCAGTTTATGCGAGGTCTTAATAAAGTGTTAAATTCTTTTCCAAAATCCGTAATGGAAAAGAAGGTCTTGCCAGCACTATTAGAGGAGCTTAAGGACAAGGATCTCCTATCTCTCATCCTCCAGAACATCTTCAAGATTATGAACCTATTACCATCATCAAAAAGAGCGTTCTCCGAGAGAATTCGGCCAAGATTGAAGGAAATCTTTATTACCAATGCGAAGCAGTCGCAAGAGAAGGATCCCCAGAGAGACGCTGGGCTGATGGTTGTTCTAGAAAATATCAACCAGATTGCTGAAGACTCTTCCGGCAAGGAATTCAAAGACGGTCAGTTTATTTTTCAAGATTTTAATTTCAACACGGTTATGGCAAGCTAACGAAATCCTTTAGATGTATTACCCATTATCATGGCAACCATTGAATCGCCAACACCTTCACTCGTCGATGCTGCTTTGAGAACTTTACCAGTCATCTTACCGGTTCTAGACTTCAGCACTATTAAGAATGAATTGTTCCCCGTCGTCGCAGCGGTCTTCAGCAAGACTAACAGCTTAGCTATCAAGGTTCGCGGCTGTCGGGCATTCGTCATTCTTTGCGGCGGTTCGAACGAATATTCGTCTGCCGATGACGGACTTGATGGTTTTGGACCCGAGAAGAAAAAGAAGACGTCTTCATCGAGCGCTCTAGATAAGTACACGATGCAAGAGAAGATTATCCCCCTCATCAAAGCTATTAGGACCAAAGAGCCTGCAGTTATGATGGCTGCCTTGGATGTTTTACGAGTTGTGGGCGATAATGCAGACGCCGACTTCGTGGCCATGGATATCTTACCCATTTTATGGAGTATGAGTTTGGGGCCCTTATTAGACGTCAAACAGTTCCAGTCTTTCATGGAACTAATCAAGTCGCTCTCAAGGAGAGTCGAGGATGAACAAATGAAGAAGTTGCAGGAGCTCTCCGTTATGCACGGAGAAGGTAGATCTGCTACACCCAATGATGATTTTATAGGGTTTGGGGGCGTCAGCGGAACGACGTTCGATGCAGGAGCAAATGGAGCTACGGAAGATGACTTTGAGCGACTAGTCAAGGGGAAGGCTGCTTCGACTTCGAGCGACCCCATGGATGCAGGCTGGGATGCTGCTCCGGCGGCAGCTGCTCCGATAACCACTTCGCCACCGGTCAAATCCCCCCAATTCTCATGGTCGACACCAAGCCCAACTGCCCCTAGCATTGCGCCCGCTCCTAGTCAGTTCGGGGCCACCAAAGCGCAATCTTCATTCCGAACAGTCACGCCGGATCTCGCCCAATTCGGGGCTCTTACCCCTTCGTCTACACAATTCTCGCAGCCCCTACAACCAACAGGCAACGCTGCGAAACCACCAATGGCGCCACCGCAGCCGTCTTCTGTCAACTGGTCTACTTCGGCCGTGGTTACACCTAATCCTTGGGCCTCAAACACGGCTAACCCGATGTCCCCGCCGCCCTCGTCTTTTAGCAATATGAGCTCGGGCATGTCAAATCTCAACCTCGGCCAATCGAGACCGACGATGAGCCAATCCTCTTCGTTCTCACTTCCCCCGCCGCCGACAAGTGGAAATAGTACGCCGACGTTCAGCCTGGCGCCGCCACCCGGTGGACCGCAGAGACAGAGCTCGACAACGTCTTCGTTTGGTCAGACGTCAGGTAGTTTCGGTGGCATGGCCCATCAGCCAATGGGCGGTATGAATAGCATGAATAGGGGCATGAGTAACATGAGCGGCATGGGTGGCATGATGGGCAGCGGTATGAGCACCCCTATGGCACCAAGCCAACCAGCGGCACCTCAGCCGCCGCAACAACAGTCGAGGTCGGGTTTGGATAAATATGAGAGTCTACTATAGAGACTTAGTAATGCACGGAAGGGATCATGGGAGAGAGGAGAGGCGTGGAGCGCAGAGCACAGGGCGTAGAGTGGCGACTTGGTTATTAGATACCTTCGTGTAACACTGAAGCCTCGATAGAAATGCGCCTCCAATGGTAATACTTGCCAAACATAATGTTGGTACTGGAATACTCCTAGAGTTTACGTCTTTGAGGGTTTGACCCTAGCTACCGCGCGCTGTTTTCCTTTCTTAACACGTGTTCGAATCAGCTTTGTTACTGTTGAATCCTAGTCCAGAGAGAGTTGAGTTTGTTCATATTAGCCACCATCTGGCCCCCTGCATCTCACTTCTATCGGGCGACGCTTCAACGAGGGCCACGCCGCATTCATACATATGCGCTTGCGTTAATGGGTAGCTCTGTAGAACTCGATGCTATTATTAGTCAGGCCCTTGTCTATCAATTAGGCAGGCTAGTAATAGTAGCCAAGGTTAGACATTCGGATTGCGAGATTAGTTTCTTCTTGAGTCTTCTCTTGTACCTACCTTTTATCTTGGGGGTATGCCTACATGCTTTTCGAGCCTCTCTGTTACGTAGCCTTAATTGGTAGCCTTTGCGAGACGAGGCACCTCGATTAGCTGGCAGTACCTGATCTAACCTACCTAGTATATAGCCTATTGTCTCATAGATGAATGGAATTATATCAACTTCGTCACACGAAGAAATTCTATTTACGTGAATGGACTGAGCGAGGGGAGTTACGAACAGGCCAAGGGAGGGCCACTGTAACTGATCTTCGGATAATCGCACTTGGCTATACCTAGGACGTAGTGATGAGGGGGTGTGAGACCGCGTCGCAAACTTACGACAGGCCGTGTTTCAGTTATCTTGCTCGCCCGTGGAAACATGCTGGCGTTTTCCGAGAACTACCAAATATTAGAACGTTGTTATATACCTAAAGTATTGTAGGTACATTTTATGAACATCCCGCGGCGTAAATGTTGTTGCTACTCATATTTTTTGCCATTGTACCAACCTAGGCACCAAGCAAGCGCAAACGGCCGCGCCGCCGATATCACTCTCGCCTAAAACCAACCGAGAGACAGGCATCTCCCTGTGACTCTTCAGAAGGCAACCAGCGAGTCTGGCCCGTGCAATTAGTTGCAGTTGCCTTACGGAAGAGAGGCCGGAATTCGGTCATAAGTTGATCATTCAGAGGTCATGAAATCTTAGTATGTGATAAAGCGCAATGACAAAAACATGTTAGCTTTTTTGCTTCCAATTTGCATTTTATTCCTGAGGCCTGTGCCAAAGTTGCTATGAACATGATGGGCAAGGCCCTTGAGCTTTGGCCTAACCAGGTGCTCGCCAAATAGCAGGTAAGACGGCCTTCACCAACTATAGCTCAGCCACCTATCAACAGTCACCAATTCTGCTCATTCATCGTCCTTCTTGATATGCACTCAACCACACACCCGGGAATCGTTATACAAAGGTCGCATCTTCTTGCTTCTTGCCTCCAATTCAGATAGGTAACAGTCACAACGCAATGAATCGGGTTTAACAACTTTGAAGTAGAGAAACTGTGACAACTTTCCAAGTGTCGTCGAACTTCCATAGGTATTCACAGGGTTTGTAAGTGCGGGTAGGTCTCCAAAAAGACCGCGGTTCATCATCACAAAGTAGGTAAGGTACTAGGGTAAAAAATCCCTCACTGAAGTCATCCGATCCACAAGAACAAGAGAGAAAAAAGTTTTGCTGTTAATTATTCAGGACCTAAACACCGTGCTATAAAAAGAGAAAAAAACACCGCCAGCCAGAAACTCCGTCCTTATGCCATAGGGGAAGTCATGTGAATATCAAATTGACGGGTGCCGTCGCATACTGCCAACTAAAAAGCACGTGATTGGTGTCCTGTTCCTGTCTCGCGTAGTAAGGTTATCGTGCAGGAGTAATTGACTTGCTTGATCCGCCCGTGCTGAAGATGTGGCGGCTCATGTAGCCCTCTTGAAGCTTGACATCAACCATCTGGTTGGGATCCACCATCTCGTGGTTGAGGTCCCAACCAGCACGGCGACACAGCTCGGCCACGACGACGTCACAGTCACCGAGTAGGTCAATGTCAAAGTTGATGTGAGTGACTGGCGTACGCGAGATGTAGATCTGCGGGATGTGCGGGGGCAGGTAGGGTACGACCTCGGAGACGGGCGCGACCTTGAGCGAGGTGCCGATGACGACGACCAGGTCGACGAGATCGCGGTCGTGCTTAATGAGCCGCTGGGTGAATCGGTCAGGTAGCTCCTCGCCGAAGAAGGTGATGTCAGGCTTCATGACGCCAGCGCTAGGGATGTCATACTGTCCGTCATCGTCGTCGTCGTCGTCCGAGCTTCTGCGCCGGCCTCGCTTGCCGTTCGACTTGTTATAGGATCGCTTGCGCTTCATCGACCCGTTGCCGCGTAGGGTACTAATGCACTTCGTACACCGAGGAATCAGGCCGGCCTTGATGTCGGCGAAGATCTCGTCGCCCTGAACCTGGTGGCCGCACTTCTGACAGGTGGCGGTGGCGAAGGATCCGTGGCACTGCACGAGCTTCTCAGGCCGGATGCCCGCGTTAGCCTCGATGTTATCGATGTTCTGCGAGTAGTTCGTCAGAAGCTTGCCCATGTTCTGGAGCTGCGCGATGAAGGCGTGAGTCGGCGAGTACAGGCCCTTGGTGTCAGGTAGGATGTCCTTTGCGACGGAGTAGAAGATGGTGGGGTCATCGCGGAAGATGTCGATGTTGAAGACCTCCTGCGGATCGTTGATTCCCAGGCCAAGCTTCTCAAGTTGTGAATAGAGACCAGTCTCTTTGGAGCGGAAGTCAGGAATTCCGAGAGATGTTGAGATACCAGCGCCGGTTAAGACAACAATGTTGCGCGATTTCTTCAGCAGATAAACTGCGTCGTCGATTGTGTTGTACTGGATGAGTTTGGCGCGCTTCGCCAACTCGCGTGTGAGAGCCAGGGTGAGTAGACCGTAGTAAGAGTCATCAGGCATACCCTCCAGATATTCAGGTGGTCGTATTCCAAAAGCCGTAAGCAGCTTCTTTGCTGTGATGGCACCAGAGTCAACGGTCTGTCTGCAGAACTCCTGAGGTCCAACTGCTCGTAGTTGCTGGCGATAGCGCACAGCTTGTTCCTGCGGGACAGCATCATCTGCGAAACGAAGTTAGAACTAGAGAGCAATAAAGAGTGAATAGCAAATGAAGTGTAATAATTACCATCGGTAAAGAATTTGTCTTCGGTGATATCATCAATGATGTCCTCAAAGAGTGATTCGGTCTCCCACGAGTCACCAAGATCGTTGATGCGTTCCTCCAATTCGTTCCTGGCGTGACCATGTGGCTTGACATTCAAGTGGCCAACCTGCTGATCGTCGGTAACTTCAACTCGGACTTTGGTAGGCTTAGGTCCATAGTTCTTTCGGGGCCTGCCAACAGGGCGTTTGCCCTTTACCTTTACTGCCGTGGCTGACATATTGTGTTGATTGATGAATGATGAATGAAGAAAGAAGAGAGAATTAGGGTGGGACGGTAATGAGATGCCAATTGAATATGGTAACTTGAATAGGCAATTGGGAATCTGGGGCTTGGGACCTGGGACTTGGGCACTATCTAATTCAAGTGAATGTAATTAAATAGGCGCAAGCCCAAGCGATCGACTTGAAAAAGTACCTCAGGTACTTTATTCAATTAGATTGGGTTTTACAAGACGATTGAATGAAGTGAGTCGTTGAAGATCATGGGTTTCCTTAAGTTTGGAGAAAAATTAGTATTAATGGGTGAAGGGGAAAAAAAGAGAGAAATGATGGAACGTTGAAAGTTTGAAGGGCAGGAGCAGGTAAGGAAGGAAATGGTAAGATTGAGAAACTAGAAATGCCTACCTAAGTCAGGGTAGTGTTGTAGTGTTACTGCTGGTCAATGGGTCAACGCGCTTGTGTGATGTATTGCGTTCGTGTTTTTATTTTATTTTCGGGTCCGGGGGGTATTAAACCATTTAACAGGAAGAAGGCACGCTCCAATACAGTAGAGCCTAGACGTATGGGATGGTGATGGGCAATGGGCAATGGCACGTATAAATGCCTAGCAACTTTTTAAATTTCTTATTGGAATAAGCGGGAGATGCCGCACAGCTCAAGAGCCCAGTACGCAAACAACTATTTGACTACTAGTTAGGGCAAGATAGGGCCATCCAGGTTGGTAATAAGATATTTTGGTGCTACGACGAAGAAAATGGGTTTTAAGAACGACGAGAAGGGAGAGTGAAATATGAGTTTGAAACTTGTAGATTGATAAGTCGCAGACTAAGCGAGACCCTGATAGGCTACGGGGATGTCACCCATATTTATTATCTATTCTAAGAGCATGATAGGAAACGGCAAGGAAAAAAAGTAGGGGGCCATTCTCAGGTCTAGAGCAATTATTTATTCCTACTATATTCCTTTCCTTTCCATTCTTACCTTAGTCCGTCTTTCTAGTATCTCATCGCTGCATACATGTTTATTTCTCTTGGTAACGTTCGAGGGCGCTATATATGTGTAAGCGGCTTCGACACATGTCATGGCCGATGCCCCGACATTGCTGTTTGCCTTAGGTATGTAACTTCCACCACCACGCGCAAACTTTGCCTTGATCTTTTCACCTCGACCACTAGCTTTGTCGAATTAGTATCATCTGATTAGAAAGGACGTGTATTTGCCCATTCCACAAGAGTCCCGTCATTAGTTGTCATTGTCATCCCATATCCTATCCATTCGCTCGCTAAGCAGAAACCAATCGCATATCCCTGCAAGAGTGAATAGTAGCAACTAGGTAATCATCATCCACGAAGCCATACCCAAGTCAATTCGAGAAAAAAGCCCGACGGAGTGCCAAGACCTGGAAGTATCCGCAACTCCGAACCATTATCTCCTACATATTAATACCGATTGCCCCCATTGATCTAATCCATTATCCATTAAAGCACGAAACCTACTAAATTACCCAGCGTGATGATCTTCCCATATATGCCTGTCAAACTAGGTATGTACTTGAGAGCCTTAGTCGGCGAGAACGAGGGTCAGACCGAAAACCCCACGGTGAGCCGTTACAGCAGGCAAAACTAATACACCTCATATGCGCACATTCTATTTAATAGGAATGCTTATTCAAAATAAGGGTCTTTTCTTTTATCACAGAGAAAACGTTCAAGTTGCTCCGCCGCTTGCTTACAAAAACGCTTCCAAGTTTCTATGAGTTGCCTATTCGGGAAATCGGCGAAACGACAGAAGGTAGGTGCAGGCGCAGGTACGCAGAGGAAGAATTCGGGTATTATTGACGAACACGAAAACATCACAGGCAGGCCATGATAGAATAGAAGAGCGAAGAGGGAACGCTGATGAGCGCCACGTGGTAACCGAAAGGAAATCAAATTGGTTTATGTTACCCCACAATCTCAGATTGCCTTAAGCAGTTTAGCTGTACACTATTCCGTAAACCTTCCGGCCCCCTTCGTCATCCAAAGACTTTGGCATCAGGTTCTCACGGTGAGTAAATGCGATAAATCGTGTCGTACAGTCCTAAGACACATAGTGCGATATCTGCTAGAAAGGGGAGAAGGGTGAATTCACTATTGGACTTGTTGAGACATGCCGCATCCCTTTGGAGCGGGGATGTAGTTTAAAAGTCTCTCATCATCAGCTATGCCGGACATGACTATGATTTTCCTGCTCGAGATATGACTCAATCTGACACGCACCGATGGTGAAATGAATGGCTGGTGCCTGATCGTAATTTTCATCTAGTTTTCAAGAAACTACCGCCCTTATTTCGCAGTCCATCATATTCACCTTGTGATGGCGATTTACGCTTAACATGCCCGCACAAGGTACATGGCTACCTTGACTCCCTAATCACAATGATAAGTCAGTAGGAAACCTACCTTACAGGTGAACAATCATTATATGTTAATGGCGGAGTTACAAGTTAATATCCAAATTTCACATCAATTAAGACCCAATTTCCGACTCAATACGCTGTCTTCCAATCTGTTAGCTGGCGTATCTCTCCTTTATATGCAACTATGCGTTATTTTTGGTACCCGATATGTGCAATAAAGCGCTTAATTCGGCATCGATCCCCCTTTTCCCTTTTCTTGATAGGCTCAACGCGCAGGATGTTGACTCCACCTAGAATGTCTGCAGCAGAGTCTTAAGAACGGACCCAAAACGAGACATTTATTTCTCTCATAGTTATCCTCCTAGTTCTCAATGCTCCTCGTGTAGCCTACTCGTAGCAGTCACACGGCGTCGAGGCTGTGCGCTCAGCCCCCCAGATCACTAAAATATAAAGTGCAAGTTCCGCCCCTGCTTAATTCATTCCTTTTTTTCTGAGTATCGTGTATGGTACGCCTTCTTCCTCGAGAATCAGAATGATACTGTTATACACAGTGTAAGTAGGGTAGGTACCTGGCAGGCTTGGTGCCTGCCTACTTCCCATAGGTAGGTAGCTCAGGTACCTGTCCACACCTAATGGACTTAAAAGTCACTTATAAAGGAACCACCCGGGTCGAACACTCCAGATAGCAACCCAATCAGCCTTGAATTATCTAGTGACAATGTGTGGTGATTCATGTTCATGCTGTGCCACAGTTACATACATCATGTATGGACATGTACGATGCAGACAAACAAATCCCAACAGCACCTCCTCCCCTCCTAAAGCTGTAAACATACCGCCCAATAATCAGACCACTTGAAAATAACCAGGTTACATTTTATGATGCTATGTCGTTCCTTTTCTTCCATTCTCGCTCCTACATGTACACTTTACTTGCAGTTCTGACTTGTGGTGATTGCCTTGATACGTAACTCTACCAGATTGCTCTTCGGGTCAAGCGAAACTCGCATTTTGACAAATGCCTACCTCTTCCCCATAAAAGATAGAATGATATGTGACGATTGCCCGGTATATTGAGATATTGTACGTACCTAAGGTATCTAGATAAATACGCGTCCACTTGTGTATCTATGTGGGTAGACGAAGGTCAAGTACACTTATAGTACCTAGGTTCACTATTAACAGCATATCTATCATACCTCTAGGTAGTTAATAATAATATACGAAGCTCTGGCTTAGTATTCCTCACAGACAAGCTCCTAAGATCATCACCAAAATCGATACGTAAATACGTAACACATACATCTGCATAATCGCTATTACAAAGTCTCTATTGCTCTCATCTGCTCCTTTTTTTTTCACATACGGTTTTTTGCTATCTACTAGCCTCGAATCCACGCACCATCCGTGCTCATGACTAAACGCCTTTGCCAGCGCGACGTAAGAAAAAGGGGGTTGTTTTGTCTTTGTCTATTGTAATTTGTACCCGACCTAGAAGCCCATACACCATGCAAAGACGCCAATTTGGCGCTATTAATCACTCCATTTCCTACTCCGAACCGACGACTTTAATTCTTTTGACAACTAACCCACACTTCGGTTCCTACGGCACACTGAACCCAGCATCACGAACACACAGCATTCATCCCCACGAACGAGTGTATCCTGGATGGGCTTGTATCTCCCGTTGATGCGGTTCGCGATTCCTTGCCGTCTTCCATCCAGGCCCTACCGGGGCTATTGGTGTAGCAGAAGTAATAGCCAGGCCAGCAGACGTAAGTCCTGGCCTACAAGCCCCAGATCATATTATAATTATAGTACAAGTTGTCTTCGGAAACTTTGCTGACTTCCCATGCTGGTTGGTGGCGTTATAGCTGCGCCCGGGAATGTCGGTCACCGAATTATGTTCATATTAACAAAACACCGTTCATACTGCCTAAGAAATAGATTTTTGTTTTTGTGGGGGTTGTGGGATGCTGAGCCGGGGTACTTGTGACGAGCCTGAATCTTGGACCTCTATCGGTTCTTCCGTTATTTCGGCTGCCGGCTCAAGTCCGCTATTCTCCCGGTTGGACAGAGGCGATGGTGTAGGGCGAGGCGGTGGTATGAAATCGCGTTCTCCGGTTCTCTCTACCGGAGACCAGCCAGCTGCCACACTACCAGCAATGATACCCGCCATAACCGTAGGCGCCCCTAGTGCGGAGTTCGATCGTGACCTCATGGATCTGGATCGTTTCCGAGAGTCTGGCGTCGGCGCTGGGGAGGGGACACTGAAGCTCTCTTCACCTGTCGGAGTCTGTGGGGCCCTCATCGAATTCGACCTAGAATGTGAGGGACTTCTCGTCTTTATGAAATCGCGAGGGTGTTGCACGGCAAATTTCAAGTTGTTCAGACGGCCACCCTTGAGCTTCCTGATAAATGCGAGCTCGTCTCTAACATCAGCAAGAACCTCGGGGTAATCGTTGAATCTCTCTTCGTCTGATACCGTCAATCCGGGGATGCCGCGCTTCTTCTTCAGGAACTCCGGAACACATCTGCTGATTAACTCGTCTGGAATCAGACGGATTGCCGCGCCAATGATAATGGAAATAACACCCAGGACAATTGCACACGCCCATTGAGGACCCGTCTGTGGAGGTTTCGTGGGGGAAATACTGAATGGAGTTCCACCAACGAAAATAATAAGGACCTGGGCACCGGACACGGCAAGGTTAATGATAATAAAGTACCAATTCTGTAACAGGCCTTCGAAGATGTTGAAGTGGTTATCCAAACGACGATTGCTGTGACCATGTTAGTATCGAGTATTCTAGAGTAACTGGGGTGCATTTGTACTTACTTCCACTGGTTGAAGATCTGCATCCATACGAAGGTGTTGAAAACTAGGGTGTTGCGCTGATCGTTGTTCGTGGCTATACCAATAGAGCCTGCAGCATAGTAGAGAATAAATGTGACTACCAACTGATAAATTGCCTGCCCTATGATCATCTTCCACATCGTTACTGAAATGATGCTGGCGCCTCTCCGTTCCGGCTTGCGGTCCAAACAGCTATCTTGAGGAGGGTCGGTGGCGAGAGCAAGGGCCGCAAGGGTATCCATGATCAGGTTAACCCACAGAAGCTGAACAGCTGTCAGCACAGAGCCTTCATCACTGCTGGAGACTGCCGTGACGAAGGTCAAGACGACCGCTGTGACGTTGACCGTAAGCTGAAACTGCAGGAATCGTTTGACGGCATCGTTAACAGCTCGACCCCATTTTAGGGCCTTCACGATGCTAGTGAAGTTGTCATCCATAAGAATGATCGCGGATGCCTCCTTTGCTACTTCAGTACCAGTAATACCCATGGAAAATCCCACATCTGCAAGCTTCAGAGCAGGTGCGTCATTTGTA
Organism: Hypoxylon perforatum; assembly: GCA_028571165.1. Classification (NCBI taxonomy): domain Eukaryota; kingdom Fungi; phylum Ascomycota; class Sordariomycetes; order Xylariales; family Hypoxylaceae; genus Hypoxylon; species Hypoxylon perforatum. Next base: position 3,376,302 of record JAOXNQ010000002.1, read on the forward strand.
CCGTCGCCCGTGACAGCAACGGTTTCACCCAAATCTTTGAGACGACGCACGAGAATACGTTTATCTTCGGGACTAGAGCGGGCCAACACGCGAAGGCGCGGAATGATTTCGTTCTGGTGGAACTTGCTAAGATTCCGAAATTCCGGTCCTTCCATAACTAAGCCTTCTTCATCCAGTATGCCGCACTCTCTCGCGATGGCCTGGGCCGTGAGTTTGTTGTCGCCGGTAACCATGCGAACAACAACACCAGCTCTCTGACACTGCTTGACTGCTTCCGGGACTCCTTCGCGGAGGGGGTCTTG
>JAOXNQ010000002.1:3388047-3406651 GCA_028571165.1 Hypoxylon perforatum
CTTTGGTTAGCATTCAACTTCGGCCGGAATTGGGATACAGTCGAGTGGTTCGTACAGAATGGTGCGAATATCAACACGCGGTAGCGGCGCGGTACGTGGCAGCGCGGGACCCGCGCGAAGAGCTGCTCAAGACGTTCGCGCTGTTCGACCGCGGCGGGAAAGGAATCATCACCGTGGATGACCTGCGCGGCGTCGTGAAGGAGCTCGGCGAGGACGTGCCTGACAACGAGCTGCACAGCATGGTCGAGCAGTTTGACGTCGAGGCGAAAGGCGGGGTCAGCCGCGAGGAGTTTTTGGGGATATTCCTTGACAGGTGACCCCCGGAAACTGAGGCATAATAAAATAAAATATATAAAAGGAAGATCAAACGGCAAGGGATGGGATGCGCCGCTCGCGCGAAATATCCTGGCCGACCAAGTCTGTAGCTCTCGCGCCGGTTCTAATAATACCTAATACCGCCCGAGGACCAAACGAAAGGAGCAGACACTAAGCGACAGGCCAAGGGGGGAAAGGAAAATTCGAGGCGCTGGGAGGCAAAGCAGGAGAAACCCCGGTTTAAGAGGCTGCAAGAGGACAAAGCATTGAAGCGAGAGCGTGCAAAGATACCCATACGTTACATATTCACGCTATTCTGACGTTCCTCTTTTACTCGCTTTTTAACACGGCTCTTCGCTGGAACTTGTGCTGAAATAGGAGAAAAGGGGGGAGCTGGACTTGCATATACCCATCTTGCGTACGGAGTCCTGTCATCGGGTGGTTTTGTTTTTAATTATACTGGTGTTTGTCTGGTCTCATGGTTGTCGCGCCTGAAAAAAAGGGGGGGGAGGTTGAGTGAGGGTATGAGGCATGCATTTACGTCTGTATATACCTACGGTAAGGCAGCAGCAGACAGGATTCAGCATTTAAAATCGCTACGATAATATCAAAACATAAGTTCATCAAGCAAAAAGTATATCATTGTGAATTATACGTGATATGGCATAGCAGAAATGGAGGTTCAAATCCGTCTTTCTAATATAGATTATTTTGTGCCAGCTATGGACTACTGGACCACTTGCCACACGAAGAAATTGCCCTCCGTTTCCCTCTTCCTAAAACGCGGCGCGAATCAAGACAATTGTTTACGCCGCAAAAACCAAACGTCTCTAATATTTGGCTAAGCTAAACAGATACGAAGGCCCTCTTTCCATGGCCGACTCCATCTATTATTGTAAAGTCGATCACGGAGCCCCTCGGGGTGAACCAGAATGAAACCTAGACTAGGATTGGGTATCACCTAGCTCTGAATGCATGCGTTGAAAAAGTTGCGATGACAGTTGGAATAAAGTGGGCGATCTGCAGCCGCTCGCCCTTTTTTTTGGGGAAAAAAATAGAAGTCTAGAATTGTATGAGATCTTGTCCCTGGTTGTTGTTCTGCTGCTGCGGCCTCGCGGCGAATGGGTTACTAGCTCCACCATACCCATTCATGCCCATGTTGGCAGGCCCAGTAGCCGCGGGCATCTGCTGAGCGCCGTACGATACCGTGGGCATACCGGTGAACTGCGCACGTAAGAATGGGTTGTTACCGGTGGCATCAGCCGTAAGTTTGTTTGCGCCCGCGCCCGCAGAGTTGACAAAGGTGCCCGGTGCCGTGTGCTGAGAGGGGATACGGAGCTCGCCAGTGTTTCCAAACGTATCCATGCCATCGCCACTAGCAAGAAGAGCATTGAGTCTCTGTTCGTGGTCGCTAAGCTGCTTTTGAGGCTGCTGCTGCGGTTGATTGAACGAAGGTTGAGGCTGAAACTGGGGCTGAGGAGGAGGCGTGAACGTCTGGAGCGACTTCTGTTCGGGAAGACTCTGAAGCTGAAGGTTGTTAAGCGTGGGCATTGTGGGTGTCTTGGTTGGTTGCGGTCGTCCGAATCCACTTGCAAAGGGATTGTTGGACCCAGTCGGCGTCGGCTTAAGCGCAGACTGGCCTTGTCCATTATTAGTAGCCCAAGGGTTATTACTACCGGGCTGGGCAACTGGCTCTGGAGAGGCGGTAGGCTGAGGTTGGAATTGCGGTTGCTGCGCGTAGGGGTTATATCCTGTCGGCTGCGTTTGGAATGGTTGTGGTTGCGGCTGGAGGTTTTGTTGGCCATAGGGGTCATACATGCCGGTCTGCTGAGGATTGAAGCCGTTGTTGACACCGTTCGTATAGCCATTGTTGGCAGGGTACCCGGTGTACGCGTTGTTCATATATCCGGTCGGCTGTGGCTGCATCATCTGGTTCTGATCGGTTGGGTTGCCGAACCAGTCAACATTGCTGCCCTGCTGATAACCCATATTCATACCCGTTGGCTGAGGCATGTTCTGTGTAGGCGTGTCGTCGAAGAGGGAATTCGCGTTAGTTTCTTCCAACTCTCGTCTCCGTCGATCCTCCTCCTCCTTGCTCAGCTTAATTGCTTTAGCCAGATCGTCGTCATCATCTTCGCCGCCTCCCTGGCGGCTTTCCCGTTTTCTCCGATCCTCTTCCTCCTGAAATTTGCTGGCCTCAAGCGCAAGCTTGTATTCGGCATCGTCCTCGTCATCATTGCTGGATCGTCTAGGTCGCTGGCGTCGTTGTGATGACGGGCCTGGCACGCTTTCCGCAAATTCCTCAATGCCGGTTACGCGAGACTTCCAAGTTTTCCGATCACTTCGTTCGGCGCGCAGTCTCTCTTCGTCGAGGATCAGAGCTGTGAGCTCTTTCGCAGCGACTCGAACTGTAGGCTTGTAAGCAATGGCAGTATTTATGCCCCGTGCGAATCACATACCATTCTGCCCTACGTCCCGGCCCTCCTCGTCGATGTAGACAAATTCGCGGAGTGTCTTGATGATGTAGATATTCTTCCGAGCCCAGGTAACGACCAGTTCGGACCCTTCATGCAAACAATAATCCAATACTTTTAGAGCCTTCAGGACGTGCCTCCAATTCTTGCCTTTGTCATTCAGACGCTTGTCCAGCATATCAACAATATCGTAAAACTCGGTAGAACTGCAGTTCGGTTAGATTGCTAGGCTCGGTTCAGGCATTGAAAGTTTGGCCGATGCATACGAATTGTAGGTTAATTGAGCAATCTCGCTCATCTGAGTACCGGTCGGGCCCCATGGGTCATTACTTGTTGCTGTAGGGATTGAATCAGCATTCGAGTCAGGCTAGGAGAGAGTTACTGTGTTCTAATTGAATTGCTGCTTCGTACGGACCTTCGCGCACTTTGACCTGGACACTCGAGTAGCCCTTGGTGACATTTTTCACGCTTCTCATAACCTTCGACATCTTGAAAGTATGTGCTGTCGAAATGGACAATGTAGGTGATGCGGATGCGGCGGGAACCGAAGAAAGGGGGGCAAGGAGAGATGCTAGGTGATGAGATGAGGTTCCGAATAGTAGATGGTACGATCGGACGGTGGTAGGTAGTCGGCGCAATGAAAGCGCAATCCAGCCGGTGGATTATCTCTCAGAGCAATAACCTCAGGACTAAGCGTCGCCCGAGCTTTGGCGCAAACTGCCCAGTCAACGATAAACGAATGCGAGAGCCAGTTTGGTGTTCAGACTACAAGTTGTTCCCGTAGCGAAATGAGGCAAATGAAGTCGACGAGTAGCCCCTCCAGCACTTGGATGCGATAAAGGGTTTCGTACTAGACGAATGATGGATGGTGGACGATGGACGGCGGAGGGAGGTTGGTTGGCAGGTGATTAACCTAAACTTTTTAGTGACGAAGTTAGGAGGGGAGCCCAAAGCTGGCCTGTACTTTGTACCCGTACACGTACCTAATGGAACGTATGGAACCTCTGGAACGAATGGAACCAAGAGACACGGACGTAATGAGCCTTGGCACCAAGACGCAGCAGATACCCTCTTCAGCTGGACAATATTTATGATAAAGCCAGTAACCTTTTTTTTTTTTTTTAGGGTGGTATTTATCGGATGTAGGAAATGCGAATACAATATCTATCAAACTATCAATACAGGAAAGAATTGTGGTGAATTGCGCCCTTGTCTCCCGATGTGTTTCGTATTGAGGATTAAGTAAAGGGTTATCGAAGAAAAAGTTAGGAGGTATGCCGGGAAGAGGCCTAGAGTCAAGAGACTTTTAGCGGGATAATACTTGACTTAGGGACTGTGCACGAACTGGCAGACTGGGGGAAAGGAGACTTGGCCCTGTTCATGCTAAATTTCTAGCGGGCTTGTCCGTCCACCCAAACCCAGCACCAGCCCACCACACCAAGCCCACCCTACTCCTTTTTTAAACTCTCGTTCCCCTTTGGTGGCCCTTTGGCTCTTTGGGTGGCCATTGTGACGCGTTGCAGCATCCCATGAGTTGCCCGTGAGCCCCATTTACGTGTACTGGCTTGTAGTTGGTCAGTCCCCTTAGCTGCGCTTCTCCCCGTTTAAGGTGGTACAGCATCGAGGTATACTCCTGCATTACCATCGCATGTAGGTACATGGCCAGGTAGTAGCCTGTAGCCTACAGGTACCTCAGGACCCCCATGCTCATCCTATTGGGAAAGGAGATGACGTACGTGTGGAGTCATCATCTCCCATCTCCCAATTGTACCTCGGACCTTCGTCTCATGTACGATTGTATCGAAGCAGTATGCGCTATGCACAAAATACATTTCATGCCAGTTTGCTTACTGGTGAGCACTTTACGTGGTATGTAGCATTAACATGCTGATTAGTATACTTAATCCGAAGTCTGGAGCAATTCGCTTTCGGGGTTGTGCTTGTATGTGTGTGGCGGAGCAGCGCGTATCTAACGCAATATGAATCAGGAGCTGGCAAAATTAGGTCCGTGGTGAGGTCGAAAAACGAGCAAACGGACAAGCAAAGGTGAAAGTTAGAATGTCGGATATAAACTCTACAGTTGAACAGCCATACAACCAGCTAGTCTAGTCGAGAACACCGCCAAAACTCTTCAAGATTACTATGCAATCGTAATTATAAAGTCGGGTTATCCCGTGGTGCTGTGAACAATCAGCAATACAAATTCTCAATGGATATGGCATGAGATATAGATACAAACCACAAACTAAAGCCAACTGGATTAAGGCCTTTGAACTCCAAACCCAACGCTATATACAGATCTCGCTCTAATAATGACACACGGGGTCCCTAAACAGGCCGTCAGCTCGGCGCCGCTGCTGCTCCGGCATCCTCCTTCGGCTCTACTTCCATCATATCTAGCCACTCGAGCGCAAACGCCGTAACTATCTTAGCCCAGTCGCGCACGGTCGGCATATCCAGATGAGCGCCGTCGTCCTCCATTTTATGCCACACGGATGGAAAGGGTGAAGGAATCAGATGTAGAACCGGGACTCCGCGAGCCATGAAGGGCCTATGGTCGTCGTCAACACCTGATGGATAAAATGTGTGTTTCTTCGCCTCGGCGAGGAAAGGATGCTTGGGAGAAGATTCTAAAAGCCCCAAGTTGCGCATCCTGTCTTCGATGGTGGCCATGTTCTTGTACGCCCAATGGGTCGTCTGAATGTAAGATGGCACGATGGGGTTGGCAGATCCGAGAAGATCCAGCAGCACGAACATACTGATCTGATCCAACGGATTGCGATAAAATGACATTGCCGGATGAGGTGAAGATTCCCACAGCTCTGCCAGGGCCCTAGATAATCGTTAGTCGCGTATTTTGTAGAAAAGCTGCAAATCGAGACCAGACTTACCTCGATCCGTATAGTGAGTCGGTAGCTGTCCATGTCTGGAATGCCTCCTCGCCGTCGAGCAGGAGAATCTGCACGCCCATATCCATCTCGACAGTTCCGCCCTCGCCGAGAGCAGACATCTCGTCGTACATCTGGGTGATAAATTTGTCAAGCGTCCTCGCAACGTGCATCAATATAGCGCAGGGCGCAGCGCTGTCGATAGCCCCGATGAATCCATTAGGCGTGATCTTGCTATCGTAATGAGCCACGAGCGTCAAGAGATTCGACTGTCCCTCCCGGACCCACGGCGGTTCCCTCTTGAACACCAGATTCGCAAACGGGATCTGCCGATTGCCAGTAGCGGGAGTGGTGGATGTCGAGTTGTACCATTCGACGCTCCACTCCGGCAGCTCCGTGGCGAAGAAATTTAGAAAGTGCTTCTGAGCGGCGGTCTGACCCGGAGTACCCGCGACGCGCGGGATCAATATGGGCGCCAGCAGCTTGCCATTATCAATATCGAAGTCGTCGCCCCCGGACGGCACCAACTTGAGAAAATTATCCGAGAGTGCCGTGTACGCGACGACGGGCAAGACGAGGAGCTGGTGCAGGGCCAAGAACAGCAGCACCGAGATTACGTGGCCCGACATTACTAAGTTCGAGTTGGATCTTTACGGCACTTCATATAACTACCCAATCCGCTGGCTACCTCGAACCAGCGAGGCCATCATACAACCGGTTTTGTTTAAGGGGTGATAGTTCGCGAATCTTGACGCGTCGGGGAATTGAAACAAAAAGATCAGGACAAGTTCATCTTTTAGCCGTATCTCGTATCTGTATCGACCCCCTGTCTGCAAGGCTGAAACAGGATGCAACCTTTTTAGCTGCTTTAACTACCATGCATTTAAAAGCTAATATACACCAACTAGCTCATCGGCTCATGCAACTAAAGGGATTCTGCAGATATAGTGTATATATACCGATATTAAAGTTGAATTAATTCATCATGCGACGAGTAGGTCAAAATACATGTGTCTACAGACCTGATTTTTATCCTTATAATGAGGTGTATTCCAGTTCTACCTGGCCCTTTTCAAAGCCATAAGTAGTCATTTCGTTGCATTTACATGTGGGCTTTTTGCTCGAAGTCATTAGCTTGATTTCGTAGCAGTATAAAGCCATTGATCACGGTATAATCGATATTTTATTAAAGATTTAAACCTCTAAGCTCTGGAGTAAACACTGGTAATACTAACATACGTTAAGAGAGAAGACCACATCGTTATATTGCAGCACGCTGGACTATTATCCTTCATATCAAGTCCAAGTATTCACGGACAAATCAAACAACCTAAGGCCTGTGTCACACATATGGGTTGAAATTATAATATATCCAGCCGGAGATTAATTTCGAGTAATATTATATCTTATGGCTGTGTAAACTGTTTGTTGACTTCTTTTCGTAAGATGATTGAGTCTATTATTTAAAGACATTAGAGTCATTTATGATATTTTAGGTCCGTCTTGTTTCACTGGCAAGCACTATAACTGCTCCATTGGTATCCTTCTCATGGATATTCTCAGGTTTTGTAGTATCGTTGGTACCTGGGGTAACAGTTGGCTAATATCCTGGCATTAATGGGAGCTTCCTCTATCTAGGTAGTCTTTTGTAAAGTGTCCTCAAATTATGACATGGTGACTGGTTTTTTGAAGAATAATCTAGTAAGTAATGTAGCACCCCTTGTTTTTACGAGTACCTAGGTCAAAGACATGGTCAAATAAGAGCTTGATGGTTTATAGACAATTATTTTGCGACATTAATTGTACCAGGGTAAAGAGTGAACTTGGCAGGTATAGTATCGTAGATGCTTAAAAGCCATTATGTAGAAAATGAAAACTCCCCTCGAACTTGCGCTAAACCGCTATGTGCAGCATCTAATCTAATCTAGGTGCCTCATATTAAAAGATCAGGGCATCTACCGATGTGCCATCTTGCTGTCCTGTATTGGCACGGGTCAACGAAGTTAGACAAAGATGGTGTTGGCTGCTAGCTCTTTCCCTTCGTCTAATCCTAGTGCATTAATTATTGTGGTCTTAGCATCTCACGAGCGGCAAAAACACATCTCATACAGGGCTCAAAACAAATCAATTAGGTATCAAGCGCATTTCCACTAGAAGACAACGTAACTCGCCTGACGCCATTCCCGTCGTCGCGAGTAACCCCTTGGTATCAGACCCGCAGCCGGCGGCTAACCGCCTATAAGGTTCGTGGAAAGGAGGCCCATAACATATACATCAATACTACAAGTCAAATATCGTCTGTTTGAAAACGATACGTCACGCCTGTCCCGCCTCTGCACCTACATCCTCCATCTGATCGCCGTCGCCCATAATAACGTCCCCGCCATTACCATCGAATGGTGCAAGGCCGCCTTCGGCAGAAGAAACGCTAGCTACCTGTTTACCCTTCTGGCTCCTAGTAGCCTCCTCGACCTGCACTTGTACAGTGTCCTGGGTTGCATTGTCGTCGGCTGTCTTAGAGTCTGGTCCAGAAGTCTGTTTCTTTTTCTCGAGCCATGCTGGCGGTAGACCAGGACCACTATCCGCGTTACCATAATCGCTCTTCTTTGTACCCTTCGGCCACCGTCCTGGACCTCTGCCGGTGCCCCCTGGCTTGCGTTTACCAGAGCTCGCCTTCTGGGTCGACTTCCGAGCGATAGTACCGCCAGTTGAGCGGCGAACCTTGGGTCGCACGACTCTACGTGAGCTTGGCGGCGGCATACGTGGCGGCGGTGGCGGTCTGGCGATGGATGAGTTTAGGCGCGACATAGCTGTACGCCTATTGTTGATCGGCGGGTAAACTTGGAATCGAGTAACCGGAATCGTATCATAGGCCTTAGACCAACTATTCTCGTTGTCTAGGCCATTCGTGTGAGACTCGTTCGAAGGGTTCGGTTCTTCCAGGTGACCTTCGGAAGCTTCTGCATTATCCTTGCCGTTGTCATTTATTTTCACATCTTCCTTGGCATCAACTGGACTATCGCTAGGTTCCGTTGACTCAAGGACGGACGAATCGGCTGCCGTAGATGGCTTTGGGTTAACAGGTTGAGTGACGGCAAAATCGCTAGTTGCAATTTCGCTGTCTGCCAGAGTTTGGACAGCCTTGACATCTTCGTCTTCCTCGCGAGGAGCAATCGTGTTGAGAGCCGGTCCTAGTTCGAAGTTCGTAGCGATGCTGCGGCCCATGACGTAAGGTGTCCAGGTGAGGATTTTGGGATCCAGCTTGACATGCTTCTTTGCTTCCCATTTCGTAACTTCTTTTTGACAGTAGTCCAGGTCGATTCGGAACGCGTATACTTGCGTGATAGGATCACGGACGAGGAAACGAAGTGCTTCAAGGGCTGAGATAACGTCATCTGGCGTCATCCCTGTGTCATCAGATATTTGTCTGATACTTAAACCCTTCTTCTCTGATTTATCCTCCGGCATCTGGGTTAAGAAGTACTTGCAGAGGATCAGTCTCCAGTAATTGCGATACGACACGAGACCCATATCCGAAAGAGGTTTCTCAGGAGAACCGGTCTTTTCTTCCACTTTGGTTAAAAGGTACGAGAAATCAATAAGCAGATGGCCGTAACCCTTTCGTTGGTGGATGGGCAACGTGAGAATGCAGCTGACATTGTTTTGACTGCTGGCACGCTTCTCCTTTGAAAAGTAGCCGACGAAGTGGTAACCAAGGTCATCATATTCGCAGAGGACATAGAACAAAAAGGGCTCAACGTCGTAATATAGTGTCTTGGACCCAAGGAATAACTTGGCCAAAAGACACAGGTTCTGACAATAGACTGGATTCTTCCGACCATCAACCTCAAAGAATGAGATGGAGCCATGACGGTATATCTCATCGCCGGGAGGGTGTTTCGCCGGGCACTTGAGCTTGTGCCGCCAGGCGACGTAATCCGAGTTCATGTACTTCAAGCAGAACTCGCAGATATACAGGACTCGGTTGCGGCTATACTCCTCAGGGTATGGGGCTGCATACCACGTGTCTATTTCCCAGCCCCCAAACTCAATGCATTCAATTTGGCTTGCGGGACCGGAGGCTTTCCTCGACTTCTTTACTGGCACATCGGCCTCGGCCTGCATAGCAAGCAGCCGGTTTCTCCATTCTGCTTCGGCCTTTTGCTTGGCCTCGTCGAACCGGCGTCGGTCATCTTTTGTAGGCAGAGTCTTAGTCGTGTCCGCTTGCTCTTCTGTTAAAATGCCCCCATATGGCTTGCCCTTGAGCTCATCCGGCTCTTTATCATAGAAAGAGTAGAATGGCTGAACATAGCTGGGTGCAAAAAACGGGGCCATCGGAGGCGGCTCCGCACTGGCTGCTGCTCGCGTCGATGCGACATTCCTAGATGATCGCGACGATCGGGATGCAGGTGCCCGCCCGGTCCGTCGTTTTCTGCGTGACTTTGAATCGTGAAAGATCTTACGCATTTTGGTAGCGTCTACTTGCATTTTCACTACCAAGCTGGTCCGTGATTGCTTCACAATAGTGCAAGGGGGCTCTGGATTCGATGCCTTCTGGCGTAGGGATCGGCTTAGCCGCGGTCTAGCTGACGCTTCCGCCACAGTTGCTTTTTCTTCTGTGGCTTCGTCTTGGATTAATTCCTCGGACGTGTTCTTCCTTCGCTTTCGTAACGACATCACCTCTTCCTCGGCTTCGGCTGATGACGACTTCCTTTTTCTCAGAACTCGCGAGCCATCCATAGGGTCCTCGTCGAGTACCAGTTGATTAAAGACAGAATGCGAATCAGGCTTATTGACTCCGCGTTGAGAAGGAAGAAGATCTCGAGCAAGCTTAGGAGCGGTTGATCGATTGGTGGATGTAGGAGACAATTCGCTATCGTCAGCACCACCATTCATCTCCATGTCGTGGTCGACACCTGCGTTATCACGCTCAAACTCAGCTTCGGAGTCTGATCCGGCATCGTCACCCACGCAATCTGGGCATTTCCAGTTCGATGCGACTAGATGTCTAGGTGAGTGATATGATTTAACGAGGAAAGGAGCACCGAATGTAAAGTTGAGCTTACTATTTCTTTCGTCAAGCGCTCCTTCATCTCGAGCGCATTGTTGGTGAGCTAAACATACAATGTCAGGTCATCAATTCTTTCCCAAGTAGGTCAACGTGTAATATGCAGTACATACCGTGCTCACCGCATCCTTTACAGGACAAGTAGGCTTCAAACTCGGCTGCCGGATCATGCTCTTCATCTTGCTTACAGAATATGCAGTTGCTAGGATCCGCGGCGTCAGAATCTTCCTCTTCGTCATCTTCATTCTCGGCAGCCTCCTCCCATTCCGCCTCGGATTCCTGATCACTAAGGCCTGATGCTAAACTGATCTCGTCATCACTTTCACTCTCTTGGTAGGTATCGCCAGGTTTAAATTTGACTGCGCCGACTCCTTCATTTTCGTCTTCATCTTCCTCGGGGATTCCTTGTTCAGCACCCTCTTCGTCGCTGGAAAATGTATTCGGGTCGATCTGAGGCTGACCGGCATCTTCGTCGTCTTCTCCCTCTGCGTCAACATCAAAAGCATCGTCATCGTCATGGAGATCTTCGTCGTCGCTATGGGATTGGTCGCGACCAAGGTCGTCGTCGCCCTCGCTGGCTAGTACATCATCTAAGTCGTCATCCTCCTCCTCCTGGGCTGCGAAATCTCCTGCTTGGACAACTTCAACCTCGCTATCGACTTCACCCATATAGCTAACTGCGTCATCGCGCGACTGCTCAGGTTGTGGCTCGGGTTCGGCTGAGTCGCCGGTAGGCGGGAGTGCGCTGTTGTCCATCATCGTTGTGTCTGGTATATCTTCCTCGAACTCGGCATCTTCCTCGGACAATACCACACTCTGCTGAAGTTCCTCTTGCATGAGTTGCGCACTGGCCATCGCTTGTTGCAAATACGATGGGTCGGCTCGACGGAGTTCGGCTGGTCAGAGTTTGTGTGCAAAGCGATAGCGGAAAGTTTAACGGATTTTGCACCAGGTGTTGGTGGCGAGGGGGGTTTTCCAAGACCTCCAACTCGTACGGTTTCGCGTCATGAAGGGTTTGGTCGCATTCCTTTCTTATAGAGCTGGGACGATCTACTGGTGTCGCAAATACGGTATTCGTAAGGAGGTGATAGTTATAGGCCCAGATAGTAGCGACACCCAAGACATTTGCGTCACGTCGGATTGGGTGAGTTGGAAGGTTGGACGCGCCCAGTACAGGTATTAAGGGTTTAATTATGTCAAAGAGACAAATTATTACGATTTAAAAGCGCGACCGACGCGTATTTATCACGGATTGGAGAATTAAAGGAGTGTCAGGAAGCCATCAATGCGCCTTGCTTCGACAATTTGCTGCACTGGCGACGATTGAAGTTGGCGGGTTGTTTGGATGTGGTACCTCAGGTGGTGGTAGCTATCACCCATGCTCCATTAATTAGTCAGCTATTGAGCCTTTGCAGCATAAAAGTATTAGTGATGTTACAGTGGATACCTGCATATTACAAGCTATGGATATAGGCATGTTCATTTAAGCGTTAGAGAGCGATACAGCTACTTCAACTTACATAATTCTTGTCCCAAATAATCCCATTTACCTCATTGGCTGTTGAACTCGACCTCATCCATTCAATTCCGAAAGTGTATGCCACATCGACGGGGCTCCAAAAGCAATCGAACATCACAGCGATTGACGGCGAAAAGTAGTGAGTCTATCATGTTTCTAGCTCTCCCGGCGGCTGATGCCATTATTCTAATAATTGATCGTAGCATAAGAATTCAATCCCGCAATGGCCGTCCCCTTCGAAGCCTTGATTCCGTACGGAATCATCCTTGCCGTAAGATGTCCCAATCGACGACAATCTCGCACCTTATCATAAACGCCTCAAATACTAAGCCCTACTAGATGTTCGGAGCGACTGGTGCGGGTCTTTCAAAATTCAGAAACTGGCAGAACGGCGGCAAGAGAGCGCGACGATCCTTGGATCAATGGGATAGACAGAGTATGAGACATTAAGCTACGACGTGCTTAGATCGGGATAGAGCTGACCGGATATGTTGTAGTGATGGACCGAGACCGTAGACTGACAGGATTTCTGCGAGGCCAAAGTGATGCGCCCCTAGCGCCCGCAGGTTTCGAGGTCAACAATCCTTGGAGGGTATGTCTGTCCGATCGAGAACATACTCAAAATACTCACATATTGTCTAGGTCGAGAAGCGTTTCACATAGATGGAAAAACACAGAAAATAAGAAGGAAACACATCTTATAACCGATAACCACTTGTACAAATCCTACAAAAATACAGCATTACTGATATTAAAGCCTTTTATTATGACTATTTCGATCAACCAGCTTTTTAATAGGGGTATCATTCCAATGCTATTCCTCTAGTCTCAGGTATACCAAAACGCCAGCCTATACCGTGTCTATGCTCGCTTTGTCTATAATGTGATTTCCGGCCTGTTCTTATTTAACCCCTCGAGAAGCATGCAAGCTTGGCATAGCTTCTGACTTGACATATAACCGCACTTCTCGCATGTGCCCAACTTTTGCTTGAGCCTGATGGGAAGATTGGTTCCTGGTGTCTTAGGTCCGGCGGCTTGGGTTGGCTTATTGTGAAGTCGAGCGTCAACCTTCGGTACCGTGACCTCCGTTTCAAGACCATCAACCTCGGCTGCTTCGTTTTCTCTTAGTCGCTTCTCCATAGCTGCCATTTCGCCGCCACTTGTCCGACCATTTGCTGAACCGCATCCACCGATGTTATCGTCCTCAGCAGTAGCTTGATGAGATGTAGACTTGCCATCACAACGACATGAATCTTGCGAAGCTCCAGGGACGAGCCTAGCCATATCCTCGCCACTCCGTACGACATCCAAAATAGCGCTGGGCCGGACCTTCTCTAGATTCTTGATCAAACTCCTGGCGCTCCCTCTGAATGCTTCGGGGCTGTATATGCATTCGGTACTGAAGTAATCAAGCTTCTTGTGATGTGCATATAGCACGATTTCCTTCTCATATGAATACTTGAGAGGCTTACTCCTCTTGACTTCGCTGGCGTCGCTTCCAGTGATGATACTCGTACTCCGTGATAGGCGTGGCAGGTCTCCTCGTAGCAGGTTCATGAGGACGGTCTCTGCGACATCATCTGCGTTATGACCGGTAACTACGTGCTTGATTCCTAGCATCTTCGCGCCGCGATCCAGAGCTTGTCGACGGAATACGCCGCAATATGTGCAGTTCCCCTTTTTGCCTATGGTCTCAACTACCTGGTCCATGGTCCAACCATATAGTTCACCATAACCAACGATTTTTAGCGGCATATCGTACTGCACAGCGTTGCGCTTCACCGTCTCCAACGAATCGTCTCTGTAGCCCTTAATACCCTCATCGATGCTAAGGAGTATCAGGTCAACACCGTAATCATGCCTCTCATTTAGAGTCTTTAACACTGAAGCTAGGACGGTAGAGTCTTTGCCGCCGGATGCGCCGATGGCCACCTTCTCCCCTCTAAAGAAAAGCTGGGACGAGGTTATTGTATGGTGAACTTCGTCTTCGAATATTTGAATAAAACAACCCTTGCAGAGTTTCTGGTGGTTCTTTGGCCTCTTGATCATGGCCCGCTCTGTCTTGCAGAGGGCACAGAGTGCGGGTGGCATATTGCAGCACGATTGGGTATTAAAGCGGAATATGGATAGAAGGTAGATTTCAATAAGTTGGTGAAAAGTACAGAAAGGTAGGGAATAGAAAAAAATGTATCTAATGATGTTGACTCAACATCAGTTCAAAGCCCAATGAAGAATCTTAGTGGGGTTGAAGGCTGAAGGCAAAATAGATGGAGATACAAAGGTACCTCTTTGGAGGGGCATATGCACCTAGACCAATCTGGGCTTAGAGGAGACTAGCGAAGAGCACGGACCACCAGCACTAGCCCCGGCCAGAGAAACCCTACGCACAATTTTAACTTATTTTTGAAGCCCGTAACTTTTCACAAGATTTCTTTTCTCCTCACACCTATCGATTTGGTCGCCAACCTTCACCAAACAACGACAACACGACACACTAATCATCATGGTAAGCTCCTGATATCTGGATTTTATGTGCTTTTGCACTCGATGAACTCTTTATTTCAATGACTCTCGAACGTCGAGATGTCTATTATCCGCCTGTCATCTTCGGATGCAGGTGAAGAAATGGCTTGAGACTTTTGTGTGTGTGCAGAAATGCCACTCACAATTGTCTCTTTAGAGTTCAAGAAAGACTACAGTCAATGGAATACATTTGCTGATGTCTTTCTTCTCAATGATAGCCTCCCAAGTCTGGAAAGAAGGCCGCACCGGCCCCCTTCGCCTCGAAGGCGGGATCCAAGAAGGCCCCCAAGGTTAGTACTAAACACACGAATTACCCTTTTTTTGTACCCCATGGCGATGCTGACATGGTGATTAGAACCCCCTTATCGAGAAGCGATCCCGCAACTTCGGTATCGGCCAGGACATCCAGCCCAAGCGAAACCTCTCCCGTATGGTGAAGTGGCCCGAGTATGTCCTCCTTCAGCGCCAGCGCAAGATCATCAACATGCGCCTGAAGGTGCCCCCGGCAATTGCCCAGTTCCAGCACGTCCTCGACCGCAACACTGCTGCCCAGGCCCTTAAGCTCCTCAACAAGTACCAGCCCGAGACCAAGGCTGAGAAGAAGGAGCGCCTCGTCAAGGAGGCTACCGCCATCAAGGAGGGCAAGAAGAAGGAGGATGTCAGCAAGAAGCCCTACGCTGTCAAGTACGGCTTGAACCACGTTGTCGGCCTGATCGAGAACAAGAAGGCGTCGCTCGTCCTGATCCCCAACGACGTTGACCCCATCGAGCTGGTCATCTTCCTGCCCGCTCTCTGCCGAAAGATGGGTGTTCCCTACGCCATCATCAAGGGCAAGGCCCGTCTTGGAACTGTCGTCCACAAGAAGGTATGCAGTGCACTATATGTTAAAAGTTGAATACGTTTCTAATTAATCCATAGACTGCTGCCGTCCTTGCCATCACTGAGGTCCGAACTGAGGACAAGAACGAGCTCTCCAAGCTCGTCAGCGCCATCAAGGATGGTTACCTAGCCGGCTCTGAGAACTCCCGAAGACAATGGGGCGGTGGTATCATGGGTGCCAAGGCCAACAAGCGCATCGAGAAGAAGAAGAAGGCTATCGAGACCGCTATCAAGGTCTAAGCGTTGCGCACGGTTACGGGTCATGATTTCTCTAAATTTGCACAGTTCCGGCGTTGGAGGAGGTAAAAGGGAATACCAACCAAATGCATTTGCATAAACCTACTCCATTCTCCAGAGATCCACCGACAACCAATGTGAAAATGATTGAGATATGATTACGATGCAATTTAGTAAAGTCCCATAAACGTTTTCAGACTTGCCAAGTCAAGTTTCAATGGTGTTGTCTTGGAAGCCCATCTGAAGGATCTTAGTCCTTAGTAAGGTCGTATTTCTCGAGATTGCCGTATGTGGACGGTTGAGCCGAGCCCCAGCTGCCAAGGAAGCCTCATGTATGCAGCGTCGCATTTCCCTGTCCAAACTGGTATTGACACAGAGTGCGTTCCTGAGCCCTGGGTCAAGCCTCACGGTTCAAGCACCCGCAAAACATCTGGCGTAAGATTCGAGGTGAGATAAGAAACCCCCCGGAATATAATTTGCAGGGAAGGTCGATCAGGAGGTATGATAATGGCATTCTATGTTTGAAATTAGCTCGTGAGCGTTTATCATGGTCTGGGGGGTTCTGGGGGAGAAGGGCCAAGGGTTACCAAGCTACCAAGCTTCACCGCCTGCTAGCTGCCGGGCATGCCCTGTTCCTGGCCAGGGGTCCTGGCGACGCACGTTGAGATAAGATTGGCTATTGGCTCGTCGGACATACTCCGCGTGCTCGGCGGTGCCAAGCTGTGCTTCCTTCGGCAGCCATGTGCGACTAGCCTCTGGCTAATGCCCGTCTCTAGCTCCATGCTGCGTTGCGTTGTTGCGTGCGCTTATCTCACATCTCATCTCATCCAAATCTGTGCGCGCCGTCTGCCTGTGACAAGTTTCAAAATACCCATACCATCCCATCCGTCCAATCCATCCCCGCGAAGTCTAACCCTCGCCGTCCCATAGATAAGTAAAAGTAAACATGTACAGTGCCGAGAAGAAGCGAGGTACGGTCGAACCAGGGGAGGCGAAGATGTAGATAGGAGAGATTAAGTAGGCAAAAGGGCTTAGAAATATGTGTACACATATAGTACCGTTATTAATACCGGACTCCGGACAAACCGATCCTATCTCGAGGGTACCCTGAGTGCAATGCCAATGCCAATGCCATCCCATCCCAATAAAGGCTGCTGACGCCAAGTTCGATCGCCATCTATATTATTTTTGAAGTCCCTCCGCCTCAGCTGTGCTACCAAACTTACGTGTCCTGTCTATTTTTTTCTGTTGAATATATCTTGGAAGTTTTTCGTAGATATCTTGGTATATATAAGGCGTTCCTGTTACATTTTACTCGATCCGACTGGACGGCGAATACCACACACATACACTTACACCGATTCGCCGCATTTTGCTCGCTCGCTATTCGGATTCTCCCTTACTCATCAACTTGTCGCTCATCTTAAGATAACCTACGTCAGTCTCGCAACTTCGCGTCGTTCGACTGCGACCCGCGAATCCATACGTACGATCAACGGCCTGCTCCGAGAGAACCCCGACCGAGGAGCAGAGAGGGCTGTGACCGACAGTCGACCCAGAAACCCAGGACATCGGTCGAATCCCCCCTCCAGCAAACCAGAAAGTCAATCCTCCCGCGGTGGTGTGGACGGTTTACGTTGTGGGTGAGCGCCAGATCTGATTGGGCTTGGGACTTCCTAATTCGCTCATACCCTCCCATCCCACGTCCACGGTCAGAAGGGGGGCGGTTCTTTGTGCCGCTCGAAACCATCACACTCCGCATATCACATAACATATATAAAAGGGCGCAACCAGCATTTTTCCAAAGATGCCCGCCCCTGTGCGTACGTGCTCGTCACCCCTTATCCAACTAACCAACCCATCACTACCACATAAATATATTACCTACCTTCTATATCTCTCCGTGTGTCCTACCCCGCCAAGAAGAAAAACAGTCGACGGAACTCCCTAGATCTGGATCTTACAGGGGTGGGCAATCCTAAAATACGCTTAATTTTTAGAGATATTCCGAGATTGGCGAAGAGGGAACACCATTTTTTTTCATCTGGAATAAGTTGTCGCTTACCATGGCAACAGAAGATGTCTTTGCCTACGCACTGAGTTCGAACCAAGCCTGGGCCGGCTACAAAGGCCACCAGAATCCCGACTTCTTCCCCAAGTTGGCCTTGGGACAGTCACCTGAAATCCGTAAGTTTTTCATACTCCGTTTCCTATTTTTTTCTTGTTTTCTCCCTTTTGCCCTCTCTTGCTTAGAAAAGGGTCACACTGCACTTTGTTGAGATGCGAGGCGAGGTGAGGCAAGACCCACTCAACAGAATGGCTTAGCACGGTCTTGGGGGGCCTCTTGGTAATCAAGATGGCCCCCCTTATAGCCCGTGGGGTGTAGTGTGGATCTCTTGTGCCTGTATCATGCGAATCAGTTGAAATATAGCGCCAAGATGGATAAAGAAGAGAAGCTGATGTGGTGATATGTTGTTGCAATATCAACAGTCTGGATAGGCTGCTCCGACTCGCGCTGCCCCGAGACCACGATCCTGGGCCTGCAGCCCGGCGACGTGTTCACGCACCGCAACATCGCCAACATCGTGTCGCCGACCGACATCAACACGTCGGCCGTCATCGAGTACTCGGTCGTGCACCTCAAGGTCAAGCACGTCGTGCTGTGCGGGCACTCCTCGTGCGGCGGTGCCGCGGCAGATCG
>JAOXNQ010000002.1:3406751-3449210 GCA_028571165.1 Hypoxylon perforatum
GGGGGGGGTGGGGGGGGGGGGCGGGGGGGTCAGGACCACGGGACTCTTTTAGCGATGTAGTTCTAAGGCTCGGTAGCTAACGATAGCCGTGGAAGGAGTGAGGGTCGCTGGAAGTATAGATGAAGAGATAGAGGGAAGGAGGGAAGGAAGGGGGGTATACGCAACACGGTTCGCAATACAAATATACAAATACAAGCCTTAATAGGTGACAGCAGCGCCAAATGGTAGTAACCTTAACAAACTTATTACTTACGGTTCTTGATCTAAGGCTTCCCAAAACCAGTGGTGGGAAGTGTACCGGGTAATCCCTATAAATATCCTGCCCTTATACTCGGAGGAAGGTTTTGTGATAGTTGTTAGACCTTCGTGGCAATGGCGGTCCCACCGGCGTTAAAAGTTCAAACAAACAAACAAAGCTATCGGTATTGGCCTTCGAGTCTACTTATCGGGGCAGCTACAGGCAATCTTGGCCATTATTCAGCCGTTGGTTGGTCTGTTGGTTTGGGTAAGGAGGCTAGGATTGGAGGGAGACTCGGTGGCTATACGGGCGGTGTTTCGGAGTGTAGGTAGGGATTTAGGTACTTATTTTCGTAGCTCCTTACGTGAAGGCGGCCGTGCTTCTCGGTTTTTCGTCGTGACAGTTAAGTTCGTGAAGAAGGATCGCGGAATGTAGGGCGGCGTTTCATCTTATGGGCGGTCGGGAATCGTAAGTATTCGTTTGAATCTCGCTCGTATCATCGGGATGAATTCAGGGACTAGGAAGGGCCGGAGCCTAGGTGTACTATTCTCTTCGCGAGTCTATATTCCGTCAGATTAATTCCACGCAGTGTAGACAATAAGAACGCAATCGGTCCTTAATTTGCGCATTAGCGGCGACAGCTTAGAAGTTGTAGGTGCTGTTAGGGTCCTGGTCTTGCGATTCCTGGCTAGAATGAGGACCGGAATGGGGGCTCCGTTCGGCGAGGGAAGGGCACTGGCATCCACTTGTACGAGTAGTCTTTACTTGTAGCTTCGTAGATCGTCGCGCTTGTGGCTTTTCGTTTGCGTAAGGCTGTAACGGAAGAATAGTTGTCGGGGATGTGCTAGAGTTTGCTATTGTGTTAGGTGCTAGCCGAAGCTGCCGCCTGCGCACATGACTTAGAATATACATATACTGGCGCAGAAGAGCGAGGAAGAAGAGCAACAAGGAAGGTGAGAAGAAGAGCGAGGTGAGAAGAAGAGCGAGGATGAAGGCGGAGTAGGAAGCGCAAAGCAGAAGGACGAGGACGAAGACTATGGGGGAAGAACGTGAAGGAAGATCATGAAGGTGGTGGTGTGAATGCGGGTGTAGGGGACAAGGTAGAGGCTGAGACTGTTCAGAAAGCTCCCAATCAAGATAAAGGTCGAAAGATCGGGGGTTTGAAGGAGCTGTAGGTCAGCATCAGCCGAGACATGATTTGAATAGACATGACATGATTTTGAATATATTCCCATCCCGTGTTACAAACCTCATAGTGGTAGGTATACCTTAGAAGCTTACCTGGTTGGATTATGAAACACACCTTTAGCAATGACATGTTAAGGTTCTGTGGGTTAGAGCCTTGAATATTGGCAAATGGGTTGGTAGGCAGCAAAAAAGAGAAGGTTGTTTTTTTGTGGTTGGGTAGAAAGAGATCCGCTTGACAGGCTGGGGAAGCACCTTCTTGCTATTGAATTCCTCGTCGATGTCATTGTCGCCGACATCATCCTCGCTCATGTAATCCTCGGCGACGTTGTCGTCGTCTATGTTCTAAATCGCCTGGCCGGCTGCGCTCTTATAGGTGGCAACAAATATACGGACCCAAATCATGTGATTGTGCAATATAAAATAATATTTCTACTACTACTGAGACGCAGAATATTCGAGTTACCCTCATATGCGTTTCTTGAAATCACGTTGAATAGCTAGGTAGCTCTGATCGATTTGGTAATGTGCTTGCCACAGGCCTTAGTTGACAGTCTTTGTCAGTGCCGTAATTACCAATTATAAGAATCAAGAGGCTTTATTCCTAAGTGCGGTAGAGAATCTTACTATGAAAGATTGCGGAGGTATGTAAAAGATATAATTATAATGTAACTTTGCTATAGGCTTTGTCTGAGTTTGAGACTAATCACACTGCGGTGATTACAAGTGCTAGACTTTACCCCTTTTCCGTTTTAATTCAAGGTACGTGGTATCTCTAATACTTTATACACGGGATAGCGACTTTCAGAGAGGATACATGTTTAATAGGTACCACGTGACCGACTAGGCAACTGACTACTTGCTAAGATACCTAATGATTCCATACCTTCTACCTTCTAGGCAGGTAGCTGGATGTGAGACTTGTCATTGTTTGCCTTCCAAATCAGAAATAACGGACCAATCAGAATGGTCGATATCCCCCTTTTCTTGTACGACGGTGTTATGCCTGGGTTTGGCGTTCTAGAGTGCGAGTGTGGAAATATATGATGTGAGCCCCTCATGTGAGGAGATGCTGCGTATAAAAGAATTGCTGTTGGGATATTAGTAACGAAATCGGCATGTTTCTAAGCGATGGTGAACAACCCTTGTTATCCTAGTATGCGTAGATTTAGGCAAAATCCCATAACGGTATCGATCTCTCGCATCCCATCGCCAGAGTCCTTATTATCCGAGTGAACTGTTTCATGCGTACATGGACCTTGGCTAATGTCTAGATATATAGGCCATGGATAATCCTGCTTTACATGTGGACGATATATTCACGTAACACTACTCGGGCATTTATACTTACCCATTTAACTCTACCCCAATGCAGTATTCTCGTTATACGACCATTATTGCAACTTTCACTTGTTTGAGTTTAGTGTCGGCCCATAGCTTCGTGTCAAATATCAACATTAACGGCCTCTACTATGATGGGTTTCGCCCTACCGAACCGGCAGCCCATCGAATTGTTATCGGCTGGTCGACAACTGCCTTCGACCAGGGCTATGTGAACCAAACAGGATACCGAACAGAAGAGATCATCTGTCACAGGGGCGCCGAAAATGCTAAAGGGCACGCACCTATTTCTGCCGGCGGCATTATCCACGTGCAATGGAATGGTTGGCCGGAGTCGCACAAGGGGCCCGTCGTGGACTACCTCGCATCCTGCGGCGAGTCCTGCGAGACCGTCGACAAGAATGAGCTACAATTTTTCAAGATCAATCAGGTTGGGCTGATAGACGGTTCCAAGGCACCGGGTCTGTGGGGCTCTGATCAGCTCATCGCGAACAACAACTCGTGGATGGTTGAGATCCCTCGGAACATACGGCCGGGATTCTACGTCATGCGGACGGAGATTATCGCCCTGCATAACGCCTCTCACGAGATCGGGGCGCAGAATTATCCCCAGTGCATCAACTTGCAAATTAACGGCGATGGCACCGAGCTACCCCAGGGTGTCCTAGGCAAAGAGTTATATGATCCGGAAGACCCTAGCTTGCACCTTGATATCTCCGATGGCATGTCAACATATAAGATCCCCGGGCCAACTCCTATAGCCGGTGTAGAGACGGTGACACTGAGCCATCCTCTCCCAACTGGCAGTGGGACGCCGCTCACAGGGACCGAAACGACAACTGTGCCGACTTCAACCGTTATATCCGATCCGGTCTTAGGCTAGCACGTGAGATGTCACACCTATGCTGCCGATTTATAAGGGAAAGCGAAAGAGAAAACTTGACAAACAAACAACCAAACAGACGAAGAAATAAAACCTGAGAAACTTGACTGAGATATAGAACCTCTTTCCTTGCATACAATTTGAAATTAAAAATAATCCCCGTGAATGATTACGTCGCCGTTGCGACAACCGACGATGACAGAGCAACGTCTATGGAGCACCATCTGACTGCAGATGTATATCCGCCAATCGACGTGTCTCCTGCCTCGTGGCTGCGATTTGCGCTTCCACTCTGATCTACTCCGGAAACGTACCTTTACCTTGGGGTACGGATTCCTGGCCGAAATGCGGCTAACCTTAGAAGATCCATGGTGTATTGGTAAATCCGTCAACTGCAGCATTGGTATGGAACAGTACGGTAGTTAGACAAAAATTGAACTTTTCGATAGATTACTTTTAGTACCTAGGTAGATATTGATGTCATTTAGATTCTCGTAAGTCGCTTGCGTGCGAAATAAAACTTGAGTGACTAAAGCGGAGCGTACTGTTAGAGTTTTGCTGCATATGGTGTCCGTAGCAATTACTGAACTTCAGTGCCTACATATAGAGCCGCATGAAACCAAGGTACATGAGCTCAGAGGTTGCCACTAGATTGTTTTATGACAGCGTGTACGATTGATTGAGATTGATTAAGCTTGTGCGGTGGGATGCGATGTCTATTGTGATGCGCTTGTGAGCATGAAGCACGTTGCTACCTTGCTACCGGTGAAAGGCCGCTGTGGGGGGCGGAGTGGCAAGAACCCCAGTTGCAGGGAAAAGAAAAAGAAAAAGAAAAACAGATCAAAGACCTTGAATGGAAGATCCTGTGCATTAAGGGGGATATCAAATTGTATTACCGGAATATACCTATTTTCTAACCTCATACCGTATTAGGATTAATGTTGGCGATTACAACTCGCCGTAGTGTACCTCATTATTCTTCAACGCCCATCCGCACCTCGTAAGCCAGAATATCACCATGGGTGGCGTGCTCAGTAGTCCCAGTATGCCTCCCTGCAGCAGTTTAAAGACCTGCGGCGTCCACACCCTATCAAAGTACCAGTCGCCGTCTCGGAACGTGCCGTGGATGGTCAGGAAGCCGATGCTGGGGCCCCAGATGAACGGGAACCAGAAGGCGGAGATCAGCACCGACCGGGCAAACTGGGACGCGAAGAACCAAAACCAGTGCTTGAAGCTTCCGACCTCGTACGTCTGCGCGGGGCGGTCCAGGAACATGAACCAGCGTACGATGCGGTTCTTGGGCTCCGGGATGAAGCCGATGGGACGCACGGAGCCTTTCTTCAGATCCCAGTTGACGAATATGAGCTCGATGTACCAGGTGATGACGCACTGGACAATAACCGTGACACCCGCGTCACCGGCGAGGGTTTCTGGATACCCGAATAACCGGATTGGCTTCCTTATTGGGTCTTGGTGGGAGTACATTCCTGTGGCTAAGTTAGCACCGAGGCGGCGATATGGATAGATGTGGCGAGAGAGCGCTGGATGGGGTTCATTTACCGTATGCGATAGCAAAGTTGATACCACCGGACACGATGAAAGCACCGATTCCATCGAGAATGAAAATGTAAAGGAGCTGATAAGCCGTAAACCTCTCCGTGGGCTTCTTGAAGCCACGTTCGTTCTGTCGTATGCTGGAACTTGGACTTTCGTCAGAGCTAGAGCCGGCGGGAGTTCTTTCAACATCGGGCGGGAGCCCGTCCTGGCCCTTCTTCGGCTTGAAGAACGGATTGATAGCCCACTTCATGATGAGTTGTTGTAGATGAGCCACGGAACTGCTGAGAAGATATCGGGGGATGAGGTAGACTTTATGAATAGGAATGAAGCGCTACGTGAGCGTTATATCATATTACCTAGTAACAATGAAAGGAAACGTCCGGTGCTGACAAAGGGAGAAGGGGGAGAATTAATATTAGTCGTCGCATATTAGACGAGGCCACTATCCCGCCTCTTCTAATAATCTCATTTTTTTCTGACTTTTTTCCTCATCGGTTAGGCATATTTAAAATAAATAAAAAGCCACGGGTAGGTCCGGGCGAGGCCCAGACGAGATCCGTCATTCTACGGTAGGGACCAACAAGGGGTCCCAATTGCGAGGCCTTACCCCTGCCTCCGCCGTCTGCGTGTTTTCTCAGGTGACGGTTCCTGCCGGAAGCATCGGCGTCCACTCGGACAACCGGTGGTAAGCACATACAACGAAATAAGCAGGCTATTGGTGCCTGTGACTGTGTGCGACAGCGAGTCTGATAAGCATCGTGCAGATATTTTCTTCTTTTTCTTGTCTTTCTGGCTCGCTCCAGTTGCTCCACGTGGGTTCGTCTTGATGTGACCCTGAAATTTAGGGGAGAAAAAAAAGGGAAATGTCAAATTTGCCAAGCAGTCTGGAACCATGTAACCACTGGGCTAGGTACCCGAGTTAGGTACCTCTTTTACCTAAGCAGCCTGGCAGGGTACGGTAGTCCCCTATTGTGGGGCCCGTCCATAGCTGAGTGTCGCTAAATAAAGCCCGACATGGTCCGACGTGTCCGAAGTTCAGCTTTCTAACTCGGCATACAACAATCGAGGCTGGAGTTAACCCCGACCTGATCTCGAATGTCGATCATTCAATTATCAATATCAACCTGCCTGGTCTGCTTCCTAGCCTTCTGACGTTCTATCATCCCAATCCAGCAAGATATCTTACCTAGAATGGGAATGGTGGCGGGAAGTACGGACAACGGACTTGACGATCACGAATCTACCCGGAGCTAACTACCACCTTTCTTTCAACTCCAGGCTGTTCCAAGCATTACAATAGCGACGCCCTACTATTACCCGTCAACCTACCATAGGCACCGATCCGGTCCGCTAGCTCCGTAATCTGTATGTCCAGACGATCATGGCCAGCATAAGCCGAGTACTCCGAAACCCCCAAGATCAAGATAGCGGCAACGCCGGCCTGCTTGTTACCAAAATGCGACGACGCAACAAAGCCTTACCTAATCAGAGCGATATAGGCTGCGTGGAACGTAATGGTTTAGGCGGCATAGGATTGGTCTTGCTAAGCAACACCTAAATGCATTTTCCACGTCCTTGAGTCATACTTAGCACACCAATTCAGCAGGCCCAGCGAAGAGATACGTCGTCCTTTTCTAAAAGCAGTACGATACATTTCGTCCAGTCATCGTTGTTAGTCGATCTCGAAGATTCCGCTCGATATAATCCACCGCTCTGTGCTATATCCAACTCAAGCTACCCACTCCATTCGCCACCCATATGTAGTATGCATCTACGACCAGCGCACGGAGATACCGCTTATCCTCCGCTCCTATGCTATCGCACTCCAAGCCGTCGCCGAAGACATGATTCTCTTCACCTATACAGCCTGGTCCCGAGTTTCGATTTTTCGTACGACTGACTTTTAATTGCGGGCCTCCCCACGAAGCGAAGCGATGCGACGAAACATTGTAGTGATATCTATTAGTCTGCTATTCCTTCCCAGTGTGTCGGTAAGGAGTTCCGGAGTCTCTTGGTGTTTAGTCATGACATACAAGGTAGCTCCATGGATCTCCTATTAGGAGGTAGGTATCGGGTATTCAAGTGGAATTCGCCCGGGAGTTTTCTTATGTTTGCAGGAATATCTCTGGTCGTCCTCTACAATGGAGTTTTAGTAGTAGTGATTTGCGGTCTCGTAGTTAGACCTACAAATCTTTTGCAAAATCATCATGCACTTGGCAACGCAAATTACGTCATGCTAGCGATCCGCCGACATGTATCGTAATTTTACGATATTATTGTAGTGGTAAGAAATCTCAATAGCTATTGTTTTCTCTCTTTGTAGTTATCTACACCAATGCCGAGCCCATTAGGAACTCCATTTCTTGCTTAAGGCATCATACAACGTTTGGTTAATTGGAAGAACGCTTCCATGCCGCAAGTTGGTTGGGAATCCGGTCCGACTGCTCGCGGTCCAGGCGTTACCCTTGGGATTCGTGCTTTCATACGGTCGATACCCATCGCCGCCGTAGAAGTCCAGGAGAACATGGACTTTGGTGTCGTCCTTGTTGTCTCGGTATGCAGCAGGACCTTCAACGCCAGAGGCGATGATACCGCTGCTTCCTCCAGCTCTCGTCCAGGTCCCAAAGAGACCAGTCGTCGAGTACTCTAAGAACACTGTC
Organism: Hypoxylon perforatum; assembly: GCA_028571165.1. Taxonomy (NCBI): domain Eukaryota; kingdom Fungi; phylum Ascomycota; class Sordariomycetes; order Xylariales; family Hypoxylaceae; genus Hypoxylon; species Hypoxylon perforatum. Next base: position 3,414,616 of record JAOXNQ010000002.1, read on the forward strand.
TTGGCAGTCTCGTCCTTCATGAAGCGCAGATAACTCTTCCCTTCCGTGTCGAGCGGGAGGATGTCGAGGTCAATGATGTTGGTCGGCGCGTGGTCGATATAGGTTTGCGGTGCGCTAAAGGTCTTGAAGTCGCTCGTGTAGGCATACCTGATCTTGATATTCGAAGGCGACCCTGTATGCTTGCTGTCGGAAGCGGAATACTATGATTCATGGTTAATGGCGGCTAGGAATTCAAAGACTGGGTTACCTACGAATTTCGAAGCCCAGTGAACCAGATATTGACCCTTTGCAGCATCCCAAATAGCCTCGGGTGCCCACACCATGCCAGCAGTTGAGTCTTCTACATTTACCAAACGCTCGCCGCTAAAGTTGACCAGATCTGTGCTTTCCCACACGAAGATACCCCTAGAGCCGGTCCGTTGCGAGGCATCCCAGTTCGTCTATGCCGCAGTTAGTGAGGAGCGTTACTCTACATGCAGATATATCTCGCACCTTTCCAATGTTGAGATCTGTGCCGACGATGTACCATTTTCGGCCGGCTTCCGCACCACCTCCTTGAACCAGGTAAGGGTCCCTGACACCACCGGTGCCTACCGTCGGTCGAAGAATAGGCTGCCCTTTGTTCAACGATTTCAATGTAAGAGCGTCATTACCATTGCTTAGGTAGAAGTATACGTAAGGATCCGCGCCGAGGAAGATCGCCCCGAGATAGCCAACGAGCGACGGGTCCGCACGGCGCTCGGCCTGGATACCCAGCTCGCCTAGGTCAATCGGGTTTGCCAAAGACAGGCCGAGGCAGATGCCGGAGACAGCCAGACGAAGCACTTGACGCAGAAACATGTTTGCGACAATACCGACAATAGATAGATAGCAGATTCCGCCGACCCGGTCCTTCGCCTTTTAAACGGATCTCGCATTATATATCGATGGCGCTCGGGAGATCGCAGTCCGAATTGACCAATCTGAAGCTCTGGTGAGAGCCCATTCCGGAAGATTAGCCTCGAGATCTCTCCCGCAGCTCTGCGTTCGTGGCTAAAATCTACGCCAGCAGCGTCGCATTGTGGGGAATCCTTGCCAGATACGAGCAGGGAAGCCGTACCGCGCGAATGGTTTCCATACCTACCGGTATATAAGCCAAGCCTATGCGCCCCAGCTGCCCAGGTGGGATAGGGACGATGCTTGGCTTGAAAGAGGGAATACGACCTCGTCGAAGCTTTGACGTAACAACGGGTCGTATTCAAAATGAGCTAAAACCTGAATCAAGGCCTTGGCTTCAGGTATTTGCTCTTATTCCGACACTAGTATTGTCTCTTAGCTAAATTGAGAATAAGGGGTAGTTACACAAGCCTTCGTCGCCCATCAAACACATGTCACGATACAACCCTTCGGTAAGGTACATACAGGCGAACGCCAAGGCTTAGACGCGAGGCACTATATGCGTACCTAGGTAAATATGCCCTGAAGATAGCAACGCGCAACAAGAGGCTCTTTATCTCAGCCCTTCCCCGAGCTGACAAGCTGATCATTTACACTCTACACGGTGCTTAGGGTCGTGTGAAGATTACTTAAGTCCATAAGCAACAAGTAACGTTCAATTAGGGATAGGATTAGACCACCAGCAAGAAAACATTAATCCTATCGGCCTTATCCAAGCCTCATACAAGCCCGTCAATTGCCATCGACATGCAGAGAGAAAAAACGTCATCCCGTTCCATCCACTTTCTCATACCATCTCTTCCTAAGTACCCTCCGACAGCTTCATATCCCAGTATAACAGCATACAATGAAACCTTCCATCTTAACTCCTAATACTCAGTTTAATCCGTCTCACTCTTAAAACATTCCAAATTCTAAACCCTGCAAGATTGTATTTGGATACTTCCACGTCTCGTGTCTCATTTAATGATCTTTCCCTTCAGACTCCCGCGACATGCACCCTATACCGCGTCACAATCATCGATCCACCATCTCTTTTCCGTCTCCTCATTAACGATCCGTAGCTCTACTGTGCTCTCCGAGTCGATGATCTTCAGAGGCTTGCAGAAGTGGTAGAGGAAGAAGGCTCCTAGGAGAATCCAGCAGATGCCCATGAGTCCCATAATGCTCGCTAGTATCTCCACCTGGTAGGCTGCCGATGCCTTCATGGCGGCTGCTACCTCCGGCGCCGGATAAGTGAACATCGTGGCCATTGTCTAGCGATCATTAGTCTATAAGGTACAGATACTAACAGTAGCTCGGTAGTGTAGCACTTACGGGCTGGGATTAAGTTTCGGTCTTAGTGTTCCAAGTACTCGTTAATGACAGAGAATGCCTTTCTGGGGCAGTATTGTGAACGAGTGAAATCCGATGTGGTTTATCTTGTTTACTCGCTTGGTCGATCTGGTAGAAAGGAGCCTGCACCCAAAAGGCACCGACTCACTCTCATACATGGCGAGTTCACCCCTTCCGATGCAGGAGGACAGAAGGGAAAGTGAATATTAAGCCAACAAGCCCGGCGGAGAAGACTGCCTCGGTGAATCAAGCGCTGCTTGTGAGGGAGGGAAGGTGTGGTACGGGCTCTTCAGTGGTTAAGGAACCAAGAGAAAACAAGGTAACTATCCAAAGCTACGGCTGGGATCCGGATTCTTATGGTGTACTGTCTCCTGACTTTCACTCCACGCGAGGGACAAGATGCACCATTCCGACCGTAGTGTGTTCAAGTGCCGCATCAAACATGCTGATCGTCTGATATTGATCCGAAAGTCTGGTTGATAGTCACGTCAGACATGGGATGGCATTCACTATACGGTCACTCTATAATGGAGGGAGACAGGGTCCGTGGCTGGCATTACCTGCGTAGGGCCATATAGCTGGCCCAATGCGGACGTACGGCCAGGCTCTCGTGCATGGTGCTAGTCCATTTTGACCTCGTTAGGCGTCCCGGAAAGATATATTAAGCGCACGGAGGGAGCATCTGCCGACGTCTGGCGGCTCTGAGGAAGCACGAGGGCTAAGCCTCCTATCTTCGAGTGTTCGGATAGCCAATAGGAGTCCCAGGGAGACATACAAGCAATTAAGCGACCGCGTCAAAGGGGCCAATATCGGTCACGACTAATTATCGTGATGGGTTGCTCTCTAATATGCGGTAGCAGGTGACGTCGTGTATGCGCCAGAGGGACATTGGGCATGCTTATTGCCTCGAGAAGCGCGGCTAGGGTTCGGATGGCTTGCCGAAGCGACAGCACAGCATGCACTCTCGCTTCCCCAGGTTCCCCAGGTTGTTCGGGTTAAGCTTTACGTCTCGATATTGCTGGATATTGACGAGCATGGAGTACGGCCCGATAAGCGCGTGGCAATAAATTGTCGAGAGACCGCGAGCTCCAGCAGCTCGTCTATTCTAGGCCACATGGTTAAATATTCGACGATTCAGCCTGCTATTGGATAGCCTTACATGCCATGAGCCGGTTCGAAGTATAGAAATTGCCGGTATACGTTGGCGGCCTAGAACCAATAGCATTTAGCCGGGCATCTGGCTTGAACCAGAACGGCCTTGCACAACGCTTCCCGGACAGAGGGGACGTCGTATCAATACTCTTATGACGTGGTATATGTAGATAAAGTGAAGAAACTGAACGTGGTATGACCTCGTACGTTCGAGGTTGCGGCATGTCCCGATAACCACGGACTACGCTTAGTAAGGTGCACATCCAGAACCAAATCACATGTATGATATCCTTAGTATAATACCTTTACCTGATACTGGCCTAATATGAGATGGGATTTTGTTATGCAGTGATCGGGACGTCGTAATGACTGCACTTCTAAACTTTTTGAAAATATGATATCTCCTTTCAAACCCCCAAAGACCGAATATTTTGATTGTAAGCCTTGTTCCAGTTCATGACATACCAATATAAGCCTTTTAGTCATACTTAGGTGTGACTCAGGAGTGGTGTAATAGATATATCGATACGATAAGACATTAGATATGCGATAAGGGATAAGGGATACATATTGGTCACGTGATACCCTCCCTGTGTTGGTTTTTGAAGACGAAGCTGTTTACAAGACTTAGAACCAGAGATAATAATAATCAACCTTCTCAATATGATTGACGACACATTTTCCGTGACGAAAATATAGCTGGTGCCTAAATAGCTACCAGTTTGTCTATACTCTGTTCCTTTGCATCCAGGCGACCGCTTGCGGTAGTATCGACAAAGCCATTCTCTGCCCCGCATCAACAGCAAGCTCTCATTCCTAACACGATAATATTCCTGAGTTCGCATCTAGTCGGATCAAGTCTATTCGAGCTATTTCTTTAATCATTAATTCCCAATAAATTGATTAATTTGAAGATATACGCATCTTAATGGTAACAAGCGGCTGCAAAAGGGTGAGACGCATGATACGGCTAAGCATGCGTAAGGCTCAACGTGAGGCAACAAAACAGAAAATAGGCAACAATAAATATCATGACTGATTCAACTCAATCTTGTGGAATCAACCCGCCCACTGAATTAGATTGTAACTACTCGTATATTATCCCACATACAAGCTATTACTAACACGCTTAACAGTTACGGGTGTGACTTATAAATTCTCTTACGTTCCTGGCGTGTTCGAGGATTACGCCGAAATTGCTAAATTATCACCTAATGGTAAGGTTTCAACTCAACCTAGCCTAGGTATCTTAGAACAAGTCTATGATGTGCCGACCAAAGAATCGGCGCTTAATGGGAAGATAGAACCACAATGGGTTCAATTTGCCAATTATGTCCAGCATCTAAACAAGCATGCAGAAGGTGGTATATCATACAAACTCATATATCTCATACGGCACGGGCGAGGGATACATAATGTGAAGATGGATGAGCTTAAGGCATCTGAAGAGGCCGGCACGCTTGAGCAAATTGATGGGAAACCAGCAAATTGGAGAGTAAGCAACAAGCCACCACGCCCCTTTTATTCGGGAGAAGAGCTGATAAAGATAGAATTATTGGTCGCACCAGGATGGAGATGGCAAGGTAACATGGGTCGATCCTTACCTCGTAGATAAGGGCATCTCGGAAGCAGCAGATCTCTCCAAGTTGTGGTTGTACGAGGCTCGGAAAGACGCATTGCCTTTACCTGAAACTGTCTATACGAGTCCGCTAGCGCGGTGTCTTGAAACAACGAAGCTAGTGTATACGAAAGTGCTCGCCGAGCATGGGAGACGCCTTCAGCCCGTCGTAAAAGAAAGACTCCGAGAGCGAATCACAAATCATACATGCGATAAACGAAGTAGACGATCATGGATAGAGAATAATTATCCCGATTTTATCATCGAGGATGGCTTTTCAGAACTCGATGAAAGTTGGAATGCAGATGCGTCCGAATCGCTCGAGCAACACATCGCTAGGATGCAACAACTCTTCGACGACATATTTACGCATGATACCTCTCCCGTCATTTCATTAACCGCCCATTCTTACACCATTACCGCCATCCTCGCTGTTGTCGGATATCCTGAGTTTCTAGTGACGGAGGGAACGATTGTACCACTACTCGTCAGGGCAGAGAGCACTACCCCGAATCTTCAGCCTCCATTAATGTATGTAGCCGCGTAGTATGCGCTTCGGGCATGCCGCACGAAAATCGTCTGGGCCACTCATTTAAATTGCCTCGACATTGTAGAAGCCGGAAAAGGGAAGTGCTGCAGAATCCCCCGCATCAAGCTGCACATATAGGGGTCTGATTCAATGCTCTCTTGCTGATTGGGTCGTGTCCTGTCGGCTTCCGCCATGGCAGTACAAAGTGGCCCCCAATTTGTAGGCAGGCTGAGTCTCAATACAGCATCAATTAAAATTGGAAAGATTTATGTGTATAAGGCTCCGAGGATGGTCGCCGTCGGGTGTATTTAATTATGGGCTCATCAGCTCAATCGCCAGGAAACTTTATCTCCTTTTCTTTACGTAGCGGCCGCCGTCACAACACCTCAATTATATACAATACTATGGAATTTCTACAAGTATTTTCGCTTCCGGAAGTGGAGGGCTCATCGGCAAAGGGTCAGTCAGTACACGGTAAAAAGTCATCCTCCTCCGAAGTCATCAAAATACAAGCGAAACCATCGATTAAACCACACATAGTTGATATCAAACGCGATCGCATCGCTGTCGGGTCTCTATTCGAATGCATTGATATGTTCGCTCAACCGAACGTCGCTACCCCAACCGTGACCATCACTACCCCAACCATGAATATGTTGTTCTTCCCCAAAGAGGTATGGAAAGGTATCGGAAACGATCTTAATAAGGTGAAAAGGATCTTCAAGGACCTACGACTAGACAATGCATTATTCGCATACCTACGCTCTTCGAGATCTGGATGGTACTACGTAGCAGGCCATGGCCAGTGCAGTTTCATGATCAAGGACTACCCGTACATGCTTGCGTGGTCCTTCAACTCGGCTACACTGGAAACACGTGCTATACTTGTTGCTCGAGACAAGTTCGAAATTCACCCCAATGGTCTGAAATCTCCTGACGGAACGATCAATTTGCCTGGACTTCGTGCTGCTCACCTCTATCACCCGCTTTCGCTTGCGTGTCTATGTCTTATAGACTTAGTATTCTGGTTCGACGAATTAATTATTGAGGGATATATGATTCGCAAGATCGAAGACTTTACGAAAGACGACAAGTTTTGGAGCGACGACAGGTCTTGGAGTAACGGCAAGTCCTTGGGTAACGGCAAGTCCTGGGGTAACGGAAAGTCCTGGAGTAACGGCAGTGTGGACAGTGCTGTCGACACCAGTCGTCAAATACCGACGCTTTTCGATGCCTCTAAAACCATTTCCGACACAATTTTCCTATTTGCCAATCTCTTCAAGAGTATAGAGATTGCATCCACCATTGTCGAGTCCATAGAAGCTGAGGCGCTCTGGACACCGTACGACACAGTCAACGGAGACCCGGAGAGCAACTTCAGCACTTGTACGAAGTCCTTCCTTTCAGCTATAGCATTGATCAAGCTACGCATAAAAACGATCAAGCAGTCTGGAAATGTCGTTAATAAACGAGCGGAAGCTCAGTCGAGTAAGGTACGGTTTATCGAAATTCCTTTAGTGCCTCCTGTCATCTATCTTTTATCACAACGCTCATTACCTTATAGATAGATGTCCTCATTGGTCAACTGCAAGCAAAAGAGAGCAGGAAAATTGCCGAAGCTACGAAGAAAGACAGTTACGCAATGAAAAAGGTCTCTATGGTCACTATCATATTTCTTCCTGGAACATACTTCGCGGCGCTGTTCGCCCTTCCTACGCTCAAATGGGACCAGCCAATCACCATAACGTCTAGGTTCTGGATATATTGGGTTTTCACCTTGCCTGTGACCTTAATTGTATTCGTATTGTTGGATTTCCTAAATGAGAGAGTTCTTTACCATTGGCTGAAGGATAGGTTTAACGCACTCTTGGGCCGCAAGCAAAGAGGAAAGGAGCAGAATTCAGACGGGAGTGGCATGACATAAAGGCCTGTACTGGAGACAAGGAAGTAGGATAGCATTGGGAGCTATCATGTTCAGGTCATATTCAGAGCGGCTCTCTTGATATTTAGTGTAGGGTTCACTTATGAATTATGAGCTCCACGTTCATTTCTACAATGGCTGTCAAATTTAGGTTCGAAGAAGGGACTCGTTGATTTACATGAATTACTTTTTGGGTCTTAAATGCCGGACATCGCTGTCCTTTAACATTGCCATTTAAATGTTATTGGGTTGAAATTTCTAATCAAGAATTGAAGTACTGACGACGACTCAAATGTCCTGAGTTATAAGTACAATATATTATATAAATTATCTATCGCGTATCATATCATGATGTGATGCGCGACTACAAAAATCCCTCTCTTTTGAGATATTAAATTGACAAAAACGTTACCGACGTTTAACCCCTAATAAATAAAATAAATAAGTGTAACGAATGGGTGGTATGGGAACAATTACATTGTTCTTCAGGAGCTCCTAAACATATTAGCTAGTCCTAACAACCATCTTATAAGTGAATGTCCATATGTAAGTGTGTATGGGTCTATCAATTGTGCTCGTGGGTATTCTTTCGTATATTCGTTCCAATCTTTTTCATTTCTCATATCCCAAAGTACAACTTGATCTCTTTTCGTCAAGCTCAGGCGCCGTCCCTTGAAAAGCGCATCAGAATGACTGTACAATACAATAGGTAGGAGGTAGGACAAGTACGATAGTCTATGACGTAGATAGCTATTATGGAAAGCTGCGTAGCGATGGTATGTAAGGGTTCGAATTGCAATAAGACGAAGATAGAGGGGAAGGGGGAGGATGAGGATGAGGTTGAATGGTCGATTATGGGAAAGATGAAAGTTAGGGCTACTCACAACAAAGCTAATGTCAAATCACCGTGGATTCTCGCTTTCAGAGTAACCTCGACCTCGAGATTGAGGTCCAGCCTGAGGCGCAACGTGTCAGACTTCCCGCCATCATCGCCGCCCTTGTTGAGCACGCCCCCGGCGACACCGCCGAGCGCGCCCGTGGCCGAATTCGTCAAGTTGTTGGCCGTCTCGCCGACGTTCCCAACGGGGAGCATCTGGTCGACACCGCCGACACCACCTAGCGGGTTGCCACCACCGCCAACACCACCAAGTAGGCCTCCGCCACCCTGCTGCTGCTGAGGTTGTTGTGACTGTTGGCGCTGTCCCCGTCGGCGACGTTGCTGTGGTTGGGGTGCTGCTTCAACATCATCCGCGCTCTCCTCGTCTGAGTACTGCTGTTCCCGAGCCTCGGGCTGGGCCGCAGTAGCTTGTTGTCTTCTGGACTGGTTGCGACGGCGGCGGCCTTGGCGCGATCTGGAGACGGACCCTGATCCTGTGGCTGAAGGGCTGGGAGACGGCATTTTGATTACACGATGTGGTGTTGGTTAAAGTCGAAGGTAATTATTTTGATATAATTGTAGTTGCTTTTTCTAAGAACACACGAAGAATTCTAATCGTTGGAATAATAAGGAATAAAAAGCGAATACCAAAGTGCCGATTCGCCGGACCCTAGTATTTACATAGAATGGCGTCTGGGGAGGTGCTCTTACATCGAGTCGCGGGTGTGTCATGGTTGGAGGTAATACGTCACCGGGGCCCTATATCAGAAATCATGTCTCGCGTGTTAAGGATACCTACTTCAGGTGCGCCACTCGTATGGGTCTGAATCTTGATTTCGCGCCTTCGTAAACTCTTGCGTAGCCCCTTAGCCAGTGGCTAGAAACCCCATGCATTGACGCCGCTAAAGATATCTCATTTCTTGATACTGAGACTACCGGGGTCTGGGCAACATTCTGGGGTGGCTTAAAAATTGACGTCAAGCCACAGAACATCGGCCGATCTTCAACTCCCTCCCCATCCGCATCCCGATCTGACAGGGGTATAAAACTCACAGACTTAATAAGGAGGGTGTGGATGTTTCGTCTCATGCTTATTAGGTGCTACCAGAAACTTTACTGCTAGCTGATATGTATTTCAAAGTACCGAGGACGTTCTCTACTGGTATAAGACCCCTGGAATACTTCGTTCTTTTCACTTGCGAATTTGCTAGATCCCCCTTTTGCTGGAGAAATCTAACAGCATAAAAGTTTAATTACTAGTCTTTCGTATATCGACTCGACACACCTAGTTGAAGATCGCGGTGTAGTTCAATGTCTACCATATCGCGGTCTAGAGTCTCTTCCAAATTCCCCTCCTTGTCATAATGGACATTCCACGTGCCATCGTCGTTCTGAACGGCCACGAAATTTTGCTCGCCCTCAAGTATTAACCACTCCTCGTCTTCAGTCCAGCTCCACGGCCCAATTGTGTGATCAAGTGTTTCCTTCCTCGACCCGTGACGTAGTAGCCCGGTGTCCTTGTCGGCGTATATCCAATTAAGCATCGGCGGATCATCCGCGATGGGCGCTACTAGCCCTTGGTGGTTCTCCGGCCCGGGGTAGGCAAAGTAGAAGCCGTTAAATGGATAGCCCTCCACTGGGCACGCCGGGTGATTTAAGTAGAGCTGTCAACAGAGTTTAGAAGACGGATTTGCCGCTCCGCGGGCTAGGGAGCCGCTAAGGGGTTGCAAGTACACGTATATAGCGTTGAACTTACCTTATTATCTTTGAACACCACATTGGCCTCTTGAGGCGGCGAGACGCCGTCGTGTGAAAATTTCGCCGTTAACTTAAATTTGATTCTGTCCTTTGCCTGCTGGTTCTGCTTCTTCTGGGCGTCAATCGCTTCCGCGACACCGATAACTGTTGGTATCGCGCCGATCGTAAGCAGCCCGAGAGTCGAGAGAGCCATAAGCCCGGTAACTGCGAGGTACACGAAGGGAACTCCACCGGGACCTCGAAGATCCCCCTTCGTGTTCTAGGTGGAAAAGGGGAACAAGTGACGGGAAGCCGTGTCGAATCGTGGCTGCGCCGAAAGCGTGTGGGGTAACAAAACAGGTTTTAAGCCTCGTCATGCATTTGCGCGGATGATGAAATGGAGATTTCGTGCACGCCACATGGACGTTTCTTCTTGATACGAGCTAGCAGTCTTAGCTCAGCCACAGGGAAGTAGGGGGGGTTATATCTGATGGTCTGAAAGTGGCCTATCGCCCGTCGCCTGTCTTAGACACAACCTGACTTCACCCCTGGCCAAGTACTAAACGAGTAAGTCAGGGTTTCGAGGTGTGAATACATCCTGCACGATGTCGGCGTGGGAGGATGTTGATTGGTGACAAGAACGGAACAGGGGGTCTAGATGCCGGTTATTGCAGGGTTTTAAGAGGTACCCGTACATCTCCATTGGGGATTGCGGATGCGACTCAAGTAGAGTCCGCCCCATTGCGTCATAAGCATTGACGTACACATGAGGCCAAGGTATTTCGAGAATGTTATTTCGAAAGTAGAGAATAAAACTAGAGAGACTGCCACTCGCGCGACTGCGATTGTACCTGCGTACATTGAATCTCAATTACCACACTTATAGACTAAGAATAATTATTTTCGTCGCCATTACTCATCATGTCAACGAACGACGATAACACAGCTCAGCAGCCCCGCGAGGAGGGGGAGAACCAACCAGAGCAGCCCGAGCAGGGTCATCAGGAAGAAGGCCAAACAGCTGAAGGCCAGGGCAACGACGAAGATAAAACAACACAAAACGACGACGAACAGAAGAAAGAGGAAGATAAGCCGGCGCAGAGCGAACCAAAAGGAAACGATGTAAAAGCCGATAAAAAGGACGAAGCGAAACCAGAACCAGAACCTCAAAAGCAAAGCACATCTGAGAAGAAGAAGCAGCAACCCAAGCCAGCGCGCGCCGAGTCAGAGAAGCCGAGTCGATCGCGAAGGCGACGTCGTCACCAACCCTCTTGGATGGAGGACGACAACAAGGAGAACGGCTACGAGAAGCAAGTAGCGCCTCGAAGCCAGCGACAACCGCCGCCTCAATATCAGACACAGCAGCAGATGCAGATGCAGCAGCAGCAAATGCAACAAATGCAACAACAACAACAACCGCAACAGCAGAGCGGCGGCGGTGGTGGGAAGAACCCGCTACGGTTGCGGTTAGACCTCAATCTTGAGGTTGAAGTAACACTGAAGGCGCGCATTCATGGCGACCTCACCTTGTCATTATTGTACGTATTGTCACATTTTCTTTTCTCTTGCGCTCCCAGTTACCTCTGTGTATTCGGGACGCACCCCCGATTCGGGTCGGCGCAAGCTGGTGCTACCCGACGCAGAGACCCAACACGCTGGGTGCCCACCGAACTAACCATGCAAAAGCGAATAGTTAAAAAAGAAGTCAGTAGCTAACGAGCTTGCTCGCCGCAAACAGGGATGGCATGTAAGCCTTCTTACCGCACGACCGCAGAGCCATATCGTACTATTATGCAAGGCTCGGCACTGATGAAGCGCCGAGCCCGCCGAGCCCGCCGGGGTTGATGAAGTTAATGGTAGATCACTTCGTGTTGAGAAGAACTCATTTTTGGCGTTGGAGGTACCTCAAACGGAGCTGTTCTTTTGGGTCGCTTTGGTGTTCAAGGGTCAAAACTGGATTGGATGATTATCATACCACTTACACAAATTTTATTTGTATAATTGTAATTGCGCTCGTACTCTGGGGCATCGATAGACCTGGAGCGAGAGATGTATAATTGAAATATTTTAGTACATTCAATGCCCCTTAATTCCTCTTGTGCATCGTCGTTGCGCATTGTCGTGCATATGCATGTGGTTAAGGTTCTGAGGTACATGTACTTCTTAGGACACCTTCTCGGGACACCAGCCACCTGCAAGTAGATACCTCAAAATTTTATGCGGATAGTCAGTACAAATCCGCACTCAGCATCAAAACCATCCATTTTTCATGATACATTCCAGCCTTAGTTGTAATATCTCATATTAGACTGTCCCTTGCAGAAACATAATATAAATTTGTATTGGGAAGGCACGAAGGTAGATACTGTTGCAAGATGACCCAGGAAGCCGGGGCCACATTGGTGCTTTCAGCCACAACATCCGATCTGCCGGCTTGCCGACCCTTACCTGCCTAACCTGACCAGGATTTCCCAGTTTTCCAACTTTTTATTTTTCTCCAACTCAGTCTGCTTCTCCAGCCCTATCCTTGCAAACCACGACGGTTCGTAGGGATGAACGCGCTGATGTGTAACGTCCCAGGGGAAGATCCGACGTCTCTCAACACGAACGCCACGGCTAGCTACAGTGTAGCTCAACCCCAGCTATCAACTGCGTCTGCGTGTCGGTCTATTCGATTAGCCTCTCAACCTTCAAGTTGTCTTCCAACTTGAAGAAACTCAGTATAATATTTCATATCGGATGTAATGCCCACGCTCATCGCTGGCTGATATAAGTGCTGGTTTGTAGCCACAGCTGCTCTTCCTTCTAGACCTCTGCCTGTACTGGGGTACACTTCCATTGCCATTCTAACAGTATTAGCAAGCCGCCCCAGATCGCCCTAGCCTTGCTACCTAGGTCCCGGGACCTTCTAGTGGTACGGGCAAAGCAGCCGCACTAGGCCGAGTGGTGATAGCACGTGGGAAGCGAGAGACATCAGGAACAAGTGTCCAATGTTCTATCCTTCCTTATTGTTTGAAGATTGGAACTTGTTAGATGTTGGATGTCTTGCTCTTTGGGTTATCTCTTTGGTCAATGTGTGACCTTGGGTACACTCATTTCATTTACTCATCGAGCTACGACTGGAGCCTAAGAAGCAACGCAGCCACAGTCACATTGGTTGCTGCAAAGCTAGCTGACCAGGCCAGGCTATTGGTCTAGCTTAAATCCTTGCACGATATGGCGCATTGATGAGCTAGGATCACGATTCGTTAGGGGCTTCTCCCCCCTCCGACACTTCACATTGTTACCATGTAGGTAAGCTACCTACCGATGTATGACGCAAGCGAAGCAGACTGGGTGCGGTAAAATCAAGTACATGAGCTAGCAAGGTGTCTGGAAGTTCTATTGCTTCACAGTTAGTGTTTCATGTTATCATCCCCTGCCTAGCTTTTCCCCATACCTACGACACAATAGTCTCATAATCTCATAATCTCATAAGCGAAAACATTTTGCTGCTATTAGTCCATCCTAGCTCCAGTTGGTGAATGTTTCCTCCGCTTCCGTGCTCTGACCTTGACCTCTTCTATCACGTTACCCTAGCGGTATACCTTGTCATATTTCTCTTCCTCCACGCCAATCAAATCCGATCCGCTGCTCGGACCATGGCCGACATGATGAATCCACAGACGCCGCCAAGGAAATTGTTTAAGCCTTCGAGCAAAACGAAGACGCCAACCCCCGCGAAAAGACAGACACCAACCACTCCAACGCCTTCAAAGACACAGTTCAACGACACCTTTACGCCCACCAACGTCGCTAGCAAGTCCACAGAGGCCCCTAGGTCCCTCTCGAGGAGTACGTCAGGAGCTACGAAGGCCGCCAACCATAGTTCCAGAGAAGGTGGAAATACACCAAAGAAATCGAGTAACATTTTCAAAACTCTTGCTAGGAAGCCTCGTGAAGCTCTCGACTCATCAACCGACGAACTACCCGAACCCTCGAATCCTACAGATGCTTTAAATTCTCCGACTGATATTGCCAAATACTTCGCCGACCAGGGAAACACAGAGATGAGTCACTTCATATCGGCGCTAGCTGGTACGGCTTCTCAGGGTCCAGCTTCCACATCCGGCGATGGCGATGGCGTAGATTCTACGGATGCGCCAGGAGATGAGCCAACAACCGGTGCGCCAGAATCAATAAAAGAGCTTCCCAGAGATGATGCCCTTATTAGCTCGCCGAACGAGAGGACGAAAGAAATCCTAAGTGAGGCTGGTAGGAATGCGAGCCAGGGGAAATCACAGAAACTTGAAGACGAATTTAATGGGGCTGGCGCAGAAGGGTCGAAAACTTCGGATTCGGGTACTCCCGAACCCGCAGACACATCGAAGGAAGCTGAAGGGACGACGAAAGGCGCCCAAGAGCAAGATGAGGACGCTAAACCGGTTAATATTACTGGCGAACCTGACACTACGAATATATCTAAAGATGCCCAGGTGGATGTGTCACACGGGAAAGAGAAGACGAATGGTTTTGCTCGTGTAGCTTCGGACGGAACCGGACGGAAAGCAAACACTGTTAACTCGGACAAGTCGAGCGATGACACACAGGTCGCGGACAACATGGGCAAGCCCGCACATATTGAACGAAGAATCGAGATACCACTCCCTCGCCCTGAGAAGGTTGTGAGCAGCCCTCCAGAGCCGAACAAGCCTGATACGGATAACATCACAAATGGTCTTCGTAGCACAGACGATCTGCCAGGCACGGAAGATCTCCCAAGCATAAATGGCTTGCCCGGCCTTCCCGATGATCCCCCCGAAGAAATCCTAGACCCCTCGGTGCATTCTCCGTCTTCCAATATCTCACCCATCCCGAAAATCCCAAAGGTCGCCCCCATTGGTATAGCACCACCTCCTGATCTGCTCGACCTTGCTCACGGTCTTGGAGGTAACACAGTGGACGATGTTGGGAATATTGTAGACGCTTCTGGAGAAGTACTCGGTCATGCCACGGGGGATCTTCCGGCAATGGTGGGTAGACAGGTGGCTGATAACGGTGAAATACACGGAGAAGACGGAGAGATCGTCGGGTACGTCTCAGAGAATTTCACAGACCCACCGCCGGCCGACATTCCGGAAAATGTGCTCGGGGGGCTGAAGATAGATCATCAAGGCAACATCCTCGACGCGAGTGGCAATATTATCGGCCGCTTCAATGAGAAGGCTGGGGAGAACGGCGCTCTAGCTCCCTTCTTGAACAGAAGAAAATCCAGTAATCCTCGGACTGAGAGTAAACCTCAAGACGAGAAGCCGCCAAAAGTGAACGCGCAGACAGGCGGAAGCCCGTCAGACCTTTTCCTGGATGTAAAGTCTACGGCGGATGGCATCCAACTAATAATCCGCATACCTACCATGTTCGGGAAACAGCCGCAAGATTAAATGATCTGTGCGTTTCGCCGCGTGAATTTTAATGTTGTATGAGCCTTTTCACGACCACGGCGCTCTGGGAAGCAACGATTTTATGGGAACTATTTTGATGGAATCTAAATCTAATGCGCCGCAATTTATCTACGCGTGCCTTCTGTGGAAATACATTATGCCACCAATCTTGAACATTTACAAAATATTTCAATAATATTACTTTCAGATACACTCAATTTTCAAATACCCTTGATATTTTGAAACGGAGCGATTGATTAAGGGCGAGCTGACGAATTGATGAGTGGAATAGACTGGACTCTAAATGGTATATCGGCCGAGAGAATGACGACTACGCCGCAACTATGCCCTTTATGACGTTAATCTGATGAGAGACCGCATTAACCGATGTCTGGTGTGGCTTGATGGGCTGCAGGAAAAACAGGTTAAGGTGAGCTGAACCGCGTGTGTGGTGGGGGGAAGGTGACGTTAACCATTAGCCACCCCCAAGATGAGAACTGACGAATCAGACTTGACCAATGCTCCCGCGTTCTAGAACAACTCCACGGAGTCCACTAACACATCTAGCTTACCGTCCATACCGTCTAGCTTACCAGAATACGATACACTACGGTACGGTAGGGCTACTGTGGACGACGACGATCCGACGGCGTCAAACCCAACCCAACTACTTAACCTTAAAGATATGGGGTTGAGAATCGTATTGGTGGGTGTGGCTATCGTGGCTTGAGTAATGACTACCTCTCGCCTATCTATGTAGGGGTGATAATAGCCAAAGCCATGGCCGCTTCGTCTGTACGACATCGATCATCCATGTCATGTTATAACCTACCTGCCTACAAGGCTGGAGGATGCGGCCTAAGTATGTATGTGCTAGTGGTGGGTTGCAAAAGACCAACAAGCTCCGCGTCTGATCGAGATTCTCAGACGGCTCACCCTACGGCGCCCGACAGGATGTGGCCACAACTTCAAGGAGGAATCCTGTTTTGTATGCCGACCCTGGGTAAACCCAACGAATGATTATTCAGTATCTTCGCCGGAGCCTTAGTCCTAACCAACGCCATGCCACCAGCCGGTTTAGAGCGGTCCGACTAGCAAGCCACACAACACAGACCCGAGGCCCTGTGCTTGTCTGTGGCACACACCCGCTTTAAGATCGACGCCCTGCTGGTAAGCCAGTAGCCTCATTCGTGGCTTGACTTCATCGCAAAGAGTGACCATGGATTCTATGTCCAGGTATTCCCTACTGATGACGTTCAGAGTCATCTACCCTAGAAAGATAATCACTGTCATGACGTCTAAGATGCTATGTGAAGCTCTCCCAAAACGGGGAACAGCAAGGGAGCTTTGTTACCGTCCGTCCGTTCGAGAGGAGGCAGGCAGATAGGTGACTGCCCTGCTTGTGACGTAAGGTTCACTCTTCCTGATCCATTGCTCTTGTTCTCCATCGTGAACCCTAATAAAAGACCAAATCGCCGCTCTGTATCTCCCATTCGATCTAGCCATTAGAATCTAATGACTATTTCCTATCATAATACCCAACAACCATCAGAATCACAGCAAGAAGAACATAACCATACAATAGTAACCACGACCACACATCAAATTATCACAGACGAAAACCCAGTAACGATAATCCATCCTGCAGCCATGTCTGGAATCGGCGAAACAGTTGGTGGCCTGACGAGTCCGGTGACCAAGAACCTCCCCGGATCAGGAGACAAAGCGCCACAAGAAGCCGCATCACAAGCGTCGGTACCACGATCCATACCAGGCACATCAGAGAATGAGGGTGAGGGCGAGATGGTACCGGCAGCAGGCCGTATCAACGAGAAGGGAGAGGTGATCGACGACGACGGAAACCCGATCGGCAAGGTCATCGAAGGCGACGCACAGAAACTCTCCGGCCATATAGTAACGCAGGAGGGCGACATCCTTGACGAGGATGGCGGCATCGTTGGCAAGGCCGAACCCCTTGAGGACGTTGCCTCGGAACTCAATTACACAACCAAATCCGCTAAGGACGGCGCCGCTTCTCAAGGAAAATCAGCAGCTGGTGGCCTAGGCAGTACAGTCTCAGGCGTCACCAGTGGTCTCGGGAAAGCTACCAAGGGTGTTACCGGGGCCGTCGGCGATACGGCTAAAGGCGCTACTGATACCGTCGGAAGTGCCACGGGAGCCCAAGATGCGACAGACGCTGTTGGCGATACCGCTAAAGGTGTCACGGACACGGCAGGTGACACTGCCGAGGGCGCAACAGGTGCCGTGGACGATACCGCACAAGGCGCGACAGAAGCCGGCGAAGACGTACCAAAAGACGCTACCGATACTGCCGAAGGAGTTACCAAAGACGCCGAAGGAGTTGCTGATGACGCCGAACTACCAGGTACGGAGGATGTTACCGAGGGCGCCAAGACGACTACCGAAGGTGTCGTCCCTGGTGTACAGGAGACCGCCGACGAAGCGCAGGGGACCGCCGACGAAGCGGCCCCGATCGAGGTCAAGGATATGGAAGTTGGCTCTAAGGCCAACCTCGAATCCAAGGTAGACAGCCTGGCCGAGGAAGGGCTTGTACCCATCGATATCCCATCACTATCCCCCTCGATTGCGAATAAGATCGTTGCCCTATTTGAAGGACCTTTCACCGTCGCAGACGGCGGCAAGGTCACCGACCAAAACGGCAAGATCATCGGCAAGCTTGCTGAGGGATCAGATATCCAAGATCTCGTCGGTAAGAAGGTTGACGGTATTGACGGCGAAGGCAACCTCCTAGCCGAGAGCGGTACTGTCATCGGAAAAGTCGACATCGCGCCAGAGGGCTCAATGATTGAACGGATTAAGGAAGAAATTCCCGAAGCCGCTGCTCGCATTGATGCTTTGGAACAAAAGGCTCAGCAAGAAGCAGCAGCACCGATTCAGATCCCTTCATTCGCCCCGTCCGTCGCTGACAAGGTCATCGCCATGTTCGAGGGCCCTTTCAACGTCGCTGAAGACGGCCAGATCACGGACCAGAAGGGAAAGATCCTTGGAAAGTTGGCCGAAGGCCAGGATTACGAGAATCTTGCCGGCAAAGACATCAAAGCTATCGACGGCCAAGGAAACCTTCTCGGCGAGAATGACACTGTCGTCGGCAAGGTCACTCTGGTGCCTGAAGGCACGATCGTCGACCGCATAAAGGACGCGGTCCCTGAAGCTGCTGAGCGACTCGATGCTATCGAGGCTGCTAAGCAGCAAGCTGAGGAAGTCAAGCTACCCGATATTTCCACTCTAGAGGGAATGAAGATCAACAAGGCCGGCAACGTCGTTGACGACAACGGCAACCCGATCGGAAGAGTCAAGGAAGGAGATATCAAGAAGCTCATCGGCAAGACGCCCGACAAGAACGGAAAGGTCTGGGACAACCAGGGCAACGTCATCGGCGAGGTAGAAGTCCTACCTGAACGAGTCCAGAACGAATCATCTCCCTTCGAAGATTTTCCAGATGCTACTGTCGACAAGTTTGGCAAGGTCATCTACGACGGTCGCCAGGTTGGCGTTGTCGTCGGCGACGACTTCCAGAAGCTGATCGGCAAGAAGGTTGATGCTGACGGCGACATTCTTGACAAGAACGGCAACGTCGTTGGCCACGCTGAGAGGGCCGAGGCCGAGGAGCCTGAGGAACCCGAGGAGGAGGTCGTTGACTACTCCATGCTACGCGACAAGAAGATCAACAAGCTAGGCAATGTCGTAGACGACAAGGGCCAAGTTTGGGGACATGTCGTTCAGGGCATCCTAAAGAATCTCGTCGGCAAGAAGGTCGGCGATAATGGAGAGATCTTCAACGATGCTGGCCAGGTTATCGGAAAGGTTGAGCCTATCCCCGATAGCGAGCGCGAGGAGGTCAGAGAGCCTTCGCCTTTTGAAGACTTCCCCGACGCCATCGTCGGCGAGCAAGGCAAGGTCATGTCTAATGGCGAGCAAGTCGGTATCGTGGTTCAGGGCGACCCTAAGCAATTGAAGGGCAAGCCCGTCGACGCCGATGGAGATATCCTGGACAAGGCCGGCAATCAACTCGGCCATGCGCAGCGCTGGGAGGAGCCCGAGGCCGAGCCTGAGCCTGAGATCGACATGTCGCCCTTGGCTGGCAAGCGCATCAACAAAGCCGGCAACGCTGTCGATTCGCACGGCGATATCTACGGTCGCGTAATTGAGGGTGACCTCAAGCGCCTAATTGGCAAGATGTGCGACAAGAACGGCTTCATCCGCAACGAGGGCGGAGACGTCATCGGCAAGTGCGAACTCATTCCCGAAGCCGAGCGTGAGGGTATGAAAGAAGGCCCCTTCACCGAACTCCCCGGCTGCACTGTCAACAAGGAGGGCAAGGTCGTGACGCCCGGTGGTGATGTCGTCGGCCGCCTCGTCTCCGGTGACCCTAAGACTCTCTTCGGTCGCCCAGTCGATGACGATGGCGATATTTGCGACAAGAACGGAAACGTCCTTGGCCACGCCGAGCGCTGGGAGGAAGAAGAGGTCCCCAAGGACGTCAACCCCATGTCGGGCCGCAGGGTCAATCGCGAGGGCAACGTCGTCGACGAGAACGGCGACCTCGTGGGCAAGCTCACCTCGGGTCTCCTGAGCGAGTGCTCCGGCAAGAAGATCGACGACGACGGTGATGTCGTCGACGGCAAGGGCAAGGTCTTGGGCCACTGCTCGATGCTCAGCGAGATCCCTGAAGAAGTACCTGAAGAGGAGACCGAGGAGGAGAAGCAAGCCCGTCTGCAGATCGCGCAGGACAACAAGATTGCCGGTCAGATCTCCTTCTGCATCGAGCAGAGTCTCGACAAGATCAAGCCTATCTGCAAGATGATCACTGACGTAAGTGGATATTACATTTCATTGACTATCTATTCATTTTCTTGGCAACTAATTACTAACACTATTTACAGCGCATCGACGCAGAAGAGCGTAAGCCCGAAGACGAGCGCGACGAGGACGAGCTCGTTAAGCAGGTGCGCCCCCTAATCGAAGAGGGCGGCAAGATCCTGACCGAGGCCAACGGCGTGATCCGGGGCCTCGACCCGGACGGCCGCATCAGCGCCAACGCCAAGCACAAGACGGCGGCGCGCGAGGCGACGCCCGAGGAGTACCGGCTGGCGGACCTGCTCAAGGAACTTACGGGTACTGTCACCGAAACTATCGACGGCGCCAAGAAGAAGCTCGAGAACATGCCCAAGGCCAAGAAAGGCATCAACCCCCTCTGGGGCCTGCTGTCCGAGCCCCTCTTCCAGATTATTGCCGCCGTTGGGCTGCTGCTGAGTGGTGTCCTTGGACTTGTTGGCAAGTTGCTTAATGGTCTTGGACTCGGCGGGCTGGTAAATAACCTCCTAGGCGGTCTTGGCCTTACGAAGGTTCTTGATGGTCTAGGTTTGGGATCGGTGCTTGCGCCTATCACGGGAAGCAAGAAGAAATGAGCGATTGATGTCTGTTAATGTATAATGCGGAAGTGATGATATGGTTTATTTCTGTATATTGGACATCTCGTCTTGTAACAATCATCCTCATGTAATTGTCCTCATCTAGGGTATTATGGTTTCTACTGGTGTTGGTATGGGTTATGAGCATACGAAAAAAGTTTGGTCTGGCGGTCAAAACTGTTTTCTTTTCTGTTGGATGAATAGTATCATAATAATAAATCTCACGATACTCAATACTTCTACTATTCTAGCCTCAAGTGTGTATTTCATGTTGGGATGTTCAGACCTCCAAGTTCTGAGTGTCGTGTCTTTGCCTGGGTGCCAATAATGTGGTGGTTGCTTCATCCCTGCATCCAAGGACGGCGGTTTGGCCCTACGAGACGCCATCAAAACTCTGAAGTATCGGTGACGTTATGTATGACGTGTTTTATGCGAGATGGAGGGTTTCACACAAAGAAGTAGCATGTGGCTAGGAGAGCAAGCAAGCCTCTTTCCCTGTTACTGGGCTGTGGCGATTAGTTGATGATGCTGACGCTCATGATCATGCTGAAGCACATTCATAAGACTATCTGCACCACTTCACTCCCTAAATTCCCTATATACCCTACATACTCGAAAGTAATATTCTAGAGCTACTACATTATAGTTATTTTAATACATAATATCATTCTCATACGGACCTAAAGTACTTTCAACATGACTCGCACTCTATTGCTGTGCTTCATACATGGATTCAAGGTAAGCATTCTTGAAACACATCGCCGGCGCGTTTACTGACAGATTATAAGGGAGACGATGACACATTTCGCACTTTCCCCAGCGACCTACAAGATACGGTAGCTAGTAAACTACCAGATCACAACGTGGAGTCTATAGTCTATCCAAAGTATGACACGAAGGGAGAGTTGGGGCAATGCTGTGTATCGTTTTTATCATGGTAAGACTAATATTCCGCTAATATTTTATTTAAGTCAATACTGATAGCAAATAGGCTGAAAGAGAAGGTGATGGATGTAAGAAAGGAGCACGCCGAGAATCCATGGCCACCGCATGACAGAGATGTCGGTGTTATCTTGGTGGCTCATTCGATGGGGTAAGATATATCAAGCATGAGACTTGGAATTCAAAAACTAATTGAAGAGTTACAGGGGCTTCGTTGCTGCCGATACCCTTTTTCTCATTTTAAATGAGAGACTTGAGCATGGCCAAGATTCACCAATGTTTCCCTTGATCCAAGGACTCCTGACCTTTGACACTCCATATAACGGCCTCGCGCGTTCAATGTTCGTCTACGGTGCTTTCTCCAATTACCAGAAAGTCAGTACCGTCTTCAATGTCATGACGGCCCTTTCGGCAGCGCCGTCGGCTCTCGGCAAGTCGGCCCTCAAGAGGACGGCCGTCCGTGCCCCTTCCGTGAGATCTTCTAGCACAGCTTGGAAGGGCTGGCAACTGGTTGCTGTTCGCACCGGTACTGTCGGCGCGATAGCCGCCGGGGGCGTTGCGGCCTACGTGCACCGCCAGCAGATCATGGACGGCATGCGCAGCGTGCGGAACCTCAACAAGCAGTCCGTCAAGGAAGGGTACCAGCAGAGCATGGACACGCTCAGCCAGGGGCTAGCGTACATCAACCGCGGCAACGTCGGGCGCTCGTTCGAGTACCTGTCGGACCACTTCACCTTCGTCGGCGCGCTCATGAAGCAGCAGGAGCTGAGCCGCAGACTCGAACGTATGGCGACGCTCAAGGGCATCGGCATCCACGACTTCTACACGTCGCTGGGCGAAAATGGCATGTGGAGCGGCGGCTACTTCGTGCCGGAGCGGACCTTCTGCGCTATACCAGCGAAGGATCACGTTGCGTCTCCCCTCTTCTCGCGACAGGTCATCAAGAAGACGGAAGACGAGGTGCAGGCCCACGTCAGTATGTTCATCAGGGACAAGAACGAAGAATACGAGCAGATGACGGAGGAAGCGAGCAATCTTGTGATTCGCTGGTTTAACGACGACTCTGATATCTTTGACGATCCCAAGTTTGCGGCGCCTTTACCGGCCGAGTCCACTGATCAGCTGCTATCTACCACAGAGGATGGCAAAGAAGTCCCAAAGACGGACGATATCTCTGGGGCCGCGGATAACCCTGAAGCATATGTTGAGGGCGAAGATGAAGTCGAAGATGATAGCGACTTACCCGACACATCACCGTTGGATATTACAGCGGCAGCATCCGTCGTTCCCCTACCAGACGACGACGAGGAAGCCCCACAAGAAGGGCAAATGAAAGACACCCGAAAAAGCACATACATGCGGTACCTCATGCAAGTAGCAGGACAGGCAGGTACCGGCGCCATGTCCTACGTGCCGACCAAGATTCCGGAGATGCCTCAAATGCCTTCGGGGTCAAGTCTCAAGTCTTACATCCCTACGCAAATGCCACAGATGCCGAGTATTCCAAGACCTTCCGTCAATATGTTTGGCAGAAAGCAGCAACAGACCCCAAGCTCAGATAAGGCATCGGAAACCGAGCCCACGGCCGAAAGCGTTACGGAGAGGAAGAGGGCCGATAGTGGAGTGCAGTTATCCGAGGAGCCGGCTGGGTCGACTGAGATTCATCAAGATCCAAACACAACGTCAGAGCCGACAGTAACCGCTGCTAAATGATGATAATGAGAGCTAGGACACGATGACAGGGACTTTCTATGATTAATGCTAGGTAGATACACACTCGGGTGTCGTTCGTACCTGTATGCTAAAGCCTATGACGCCGAGTACCTGGGGTATGGTGATGTTGGCGGAGACACGACTAGGTAATAAGCAACGTCAAGACTACGTTCTCTTATAAGAGCGTGAGAACCTAATGCACAAATACCGGGATCAGGTTTCATATATAGCGGCCTGACTTGCCGTTATGATACGTCCAAGTGACCTTAAATTTTAGCTATGAATGACGGGATGATACAATGCCTGCCCACATGATTCCACGTATAAGATTAGGTTTTACACCAGGTGTCATTACCATGGGTAGCATAACCTACGCCACGAGGATGACCTCATATACACGCATCATACAGCTTCACATATGAACCTTCTTATCCAATGGCGAACAGCTGGTTTAAGAGGACAAGCCAGTGCTTTGGTTATTGAAGTTTCCCCTTATTATTCCTTTACCAAAAAGACCAACCTGAATCATAACAGCGTCTAATTCAAGTGACTACTTACCAACACCTACCACCAAATTAAAAGAAAACCAACCAACCAATCAAACTATGTCCGACAACAAAGACCAACAAGGCGGCGGCCTCCTCGGAAACGTCCTCGGCGGCGTCAACAGCACGCTCACGGGCGGCGACAAGGCGCAGGGCCAGGGCGGGCTACTCGGCGGTCTTGGTAGCGCCGTCGGAAAGACGACTGAGGGCGCCGGGAGCGCGCTGAACCAGACCACGGAGGGAGTCGGGAACACAGCCGGCTCTGCGACCGAGGGCGTTGGAAACGTCGGGAAGGGCGCGACGAGCACGCTGGATAACACTGTTAAGGGGGTGACGGGCGGCGGACAGCAGAAGTAAGGGGGCGGATGAGATTGGGCGAGGAGGGGTGATGGATGAGGCGGGGAGGGTTGGGACTCGAGAAGAGATTTAAGGGCGGATTTGTGTGTGTCATAGAAATGCATGCGTGTTGCTTCCTACGATCGCGACAAAACAAGATAGCCGGCAGCGCGACTATCCCAACAAGATCAATAACAACCTCTATCTCTTCCTCCGCCTCTCAAGTCCCTCGCCCTTGCTGTTTACCCAGCCCTCCTACTCTTTAGTACTAGGCTTTTCGAAAAGATTTACAACTTACAACCCAGACAACAGTGAATTAAACATGATCAAATGCTATAATTTATACCGATTTTGGTAATTCGAGCTCGCTGAGATAACGTCAAGCGTGGATTTACACCTAATTAGACTACATACCTCCTAGGTAGTCTGATAGGTACGAAGACCCGCAGGCTGGACGGCCGCGTCACGACGGCTCTCACCATCAGGGGTAAACTACACCCCCGTTTTTCTTATAATACATAACACATCACAAATCACATATTGAAACGACATCAACTAAGTGAAATATGTGCAAACACTGACACGTAACTGCACAGTGTGTGTAGGAGGTATAAAGTGTAAGTACAATACATACAACAGTGCCACATTCTGGTAAGGCCAACAGCAGTGCCACTCACACCTGTGCGTACATATATCTAGGTAGAGCCCCTCTACCTCTTGCTCTCTCCCGTTATCTCCCAGACCTCCTTCTTCAAGCTTATTTACATGCAATCCCCAAAAAGAGAAACAAGACGCTGATAAGTCCATCGTAATTGCCCAACCTAGCACTAGGCCCTAGGGGTACTAACAAAGCAGTTGCTATCGCATTGATCCTACCTCATTCACTGCTCCAACACTGAATCCTGAATACGGCATTGCTGCCTTGCTGCCTTACTGCTCACTGCTAATTTCTACCGAGTCCGATTGAACCATGGCCTCCTCGGACAAGCCAACTTCCGCCGGGCTTTACTTCGCCTTCGGCAGCAATATGCACCTCCGGCAGATGGCCAAACGTTGCCCTAGGAGTACCCTGGACTCCAAAGGCAGACTATACAATTACAGGTGGCAGATAAATTACCGGGGTGTCGCCAACATAGTCGCGGGCGGCCCGGAAGACTTTGTCGAAGGTCTCTTGTTTGCCGTCACGCCCCGCGACGTTGCCACCTTGGACCGCAACGAGGGCGTGTCCAAAGGCTTTTACAGGAGGGTATACCTGCAGATCAAAAGAGAGCCGCTGTCGGTTGCGCTGCCGCCGAAGGCGAAGGCAAGGATCACCGCTGCTGCTGCATGGCTGGAAGAGTACACCCGCAAGAAAGCACGATCCCGTATATCGCTACCGCCTAAGTCAGCAACCTCATCTCGCCGGACTAAAGAAAAACCCGCAGGATCGCGCCGCAGTGGACCGGACTTCGTGGAGGCGCTAGTTTATATTAGCGATGAAACCAGAACAGGGCAGATAAGGCTGGAATACGTGGCCCGCATGAGGTCGGCCATGTTCGACGCACAAAAGCTTGGTGTATCGAAGACTTATCTAGACAAGTGCCTGGACCCCCTCGTTTCCGCCAGGGACGAGGAAACTGCCTTGGCAGAGCGAGCAGCGGTTGAGCGAGCAGCTGCTGGCCGAATTGGTGGCGAGCGTGATGAGGAGAACCGTCGGAGAGAGCGCAGGCATGCCTTGGATGAAGTTGACGACACCGCGCGCGAGCAGAGTCGGAGGCACAGACACCGGAGGGAGGGGAGTAGAGAGCTCCGGAGATATCGCAACGACCCGATCATTGACCCTCGAGCTCGAGATTCCCAAATTGCATCACGGCAAAGAGAAGAAGTCCAAAGGCGAAACGGAGGTGGGCAAATTGGGGGACCGGTACGCGATAGCATGCTAATTCTTTTACGTTACATCTTGTATTAACGGGTCAATGAAACTCTGATAGTCAGAATATTTATTTTCTGTTAGGTAGTATTTTCCATCGGTATTTAAAAGCGAAATTGAAATCAATAACACGTATTTCTCAATCAGCAGCTGCGGCTGTTTTAATTTTAAACTTTTCCAAATGCAAGAGTTTTATGAATGGTATTGTGTCGAAAAAACCACAAAATGACCTCTCAGGGTTCCGGAGTGCCTAAGGTTTAGGAGGGATCTTACAGCGGAGCTTAAAATGAAAGTTTGAACTAGGAATCTGGATCAGAAGACCTCATATACAGCTTGACCTGACCTCGCGCATTCGTAGATTTCTTAATCTAGAATTATGGGTCACGACTTCAATAAATATAATTACCTGATACTCTTGAAATAAGTCGCTGTCAAGTTTTTCCGACTTGCTAAGATTTTGTTACTATTTTCGTTATGTTGATGCCTACCGTCGGAATTATTTTAAGAGTTAGTAGATGAGCTATGACATCACATACACCCGTCGCCAGTGAGCGAAGGATTTCAAATTGGGCTCAAGACGCTTAATTCTGACAGCGCCCACTCAGCTGGAAGCAACAACAAGCTATTTGTATGATTGTATGATCTCATTGGCAGTGATGGATTATACGGGTGTCAATCAAGCGCAATTATGGGAATAGTGTCAACTAGGTAAGAATTGTAAGATGGAATATGCGCAGCAGGCAGCTTTCCAGATCGCAATTAGAATCTAATATCTAGTCGTTTCGATGAACATGTATATAAGATATCGTGAATATCGAATTGAAAATTTGAAGTCTAATTGATCAACCAGGCAATCAATCAATACAACATCCTACCTAGTAAAGTCTCACCGCATCACCGATAACTTCGCCAGCCCAAGAAAGCCACTCAAATTAAACAAGCAACCTTTCAAAATGAAGTTCCCAATTGCTCTGCTACTCACCGCGCTGACGGCCACGGTCGCAGCCAACGACTACGAATTCGACATGTACCTCACGGCGAACCCCAACGAGGGCGCGTGCAGCACCGAGCCAGAGCACATAGCCGACAGCGGCGAGAAGGGGTGCGCCTCGTACTTCCTGCACGGCGCGGCCTCGGCCTGGAAGCTGAAGAACCTCAAGGGCGGCTGCACGGTCAACTTCTACAGCGACACGCAGTGCAAGGACAAGCTCGACTGGATCGACGGCAAGTCGCCCAAGGGCAAGTGCAAGGAGATTCCCGGCTTCACGGCCGCGCGGGCCTTCGAGGTCAAGTGCTCTTAGAAAGAGAGGAATAACGAGGAGACTCGAGGTACATACCGGCGCAACCACAAATTGCGCCGGTCTTGGGGGCTTGAGGGCTTGGGCGGGCTTAGCAGTGCCGCGGCGCGAGGGCTATTGGAAATGATTGGAGTTTGGAAGGTAGCTGGGAGGTAATTAACGACTCGTGTCTTGCATGACGAGTAAGCAGAGTGGATGATTCGGTAGGTGAGGAGGGGAGGAGGGGGACATTGTCGATTGTCGGGGTTGCATTTGGGTCTGCACTTGTATATAAACGAGGTTGTTTTCTTTCTGTACATATATCGAAAGCTGTTTATAAGGCGTCGTCCAAACTGGGAGAGAATCATCAGGGGAATTGACCACGAGACACTTCAGTCGACCTTAACTATCCCTCTTGAAGACCGAAGCCCCTGATAGATCAATAGAAGGAGGAGGGGAATTTGTACGGATACTGCAAGTTATGCAGGGCAGTGGAGTCGGCCCCGGATTTTACCCCAGGTTTTTAATGTACCCATCACAAAACGCTATCCTCCTTTGGGTAAGTATGATGCTGCAGCTTCACCGGGCGGAGCTCAGCGAACCATAAGCTCAGGATAGCTCCAGGGTCACGCGATGAGCACACCATTCCACCACTCCAGCTTCGCACCATTCGTGTATCGACAACACCTTACTGTAGTTCGACCCCGCCCCAATCATTACGATTAGCGGCTAGGAACTGTATCAGCAGGTCGCCGATCCAGTCAATCGTCATTGTTTTAATCATGCATGATTTGGACCATGTACCTCTTACACGTCCTAGGTGACGGCCTATCTGACTATGGAACCTATGACAAACAGGGGACAAAGAGAGAGGGGTCCATCTCCCTTTCTCCCTCACTCATGCTCTGATCCTCCCCCCGAGAAGAAGCGAGGAAGCCCCTTTTCAGCTGCCCTTCATATTGCTCGACCTTCCCCTCTTCCTGTTCCTCTCCTCCTTTATTCTCTTCCCTCTTCACAGACATTGGCTCCTTTAACCACATCTGTTCTGCTTTCATCGATATCATCATCATTACTAGCTATTCAAGGTAAACTCTCCTTTACTTGCCATTGGCTTATCACTCTTTTTGTTGCCGGTTCCTGTTTTAAAGGGTGATACTAACAGCTTCCCACCACTAGATAGCTAGGTTGTCACGAGCTTCAACACCTCAAATCAACAACACAAACACCAATTTCACCATGACGGAACCACTCACCAGGGTAGACTCAGCCGTCCAGGGCCTCTCATCCTCCCCGCCCAAGGAGAAGATCTCCCACCGGAGAACCAGCTCGAGCGTAGCTGGAGTATCTAGCATGAAGGAGATGTGTAAGTTCCAAAGCTTAGAACAACTGCACCGGATTAGTCGGATTGTAGCTAACACGATCCCAATTGAAGGGGACTCGAGGACGATGCTCCACGTCGCACCGGAAACACAGAGAACTGGCTGGTGAGCTCCGATCTCCATTGTGATATCACACCTATACCCCGCACTAGCTGACTTGTGTAACCCGATATAGGAAGATCAACACGTCTTCCTCCATGGTGGAGGAGAAGGACATCCTGAAGAAGCCATTGGTAACGCCAATGGTGAGGGCGATTGACCTAGTAACGGATCTCGGATCTGTAATAACGGCGCGGAATCGTCAAGGCGTCACCATAAAGGACGCGTTAGACGCCATCCATAAAGCCAATAAGAAGCGGGTTAGCATTACCTCCTTCTCAGACCTAGTCTAGCCGAGTCAACACATCAGCTAACCGGTACTCTTCCATCCAGGCCGATGATGAACTCGACAAGCCATACCTAGAAGGCTTCGAGTGGGCGCCAGAGCACACGGAGTACGACGAAGAGAACCCGAAAGACATGAAAGAGATGGAGGAGGAATGGCAACGGCTCCTAATACATCTGTCGTCGACACCCGGCGTATCGAACTTCGGCGGTAAGAAGAAGAAGAAGTCGGCCGCAGCCGAATAAGCGTTCTCGTCCGCTTCACATCAATATCCGCTTCTTATCCAATTCTTCCTCGGATAGTGTGGTGTCTGCCCTTTTGTCTCTTTCGGGTCAGCTTGGCCCCAGGGCGTTTGGAATATAATTGCGATAGAATGCTAGGATACCATCCCGGTGTGTCTTGTATTAGGACTGGTTTCCTGCTACTGTAAGGTACTTAGTCAAGTCGTCCAATGACAAATTCTGGGCTTGACAATTTTGGTTCTCAATCTTGTCCCTGTTTTGACTACTATGTGTCTAATTGTTCGCTATCGCTCTCCATCTGACGTAAACTTTATCTGAGCTGAATGAAGTGGGATAGTTACGCCAATGGCGCGTATTTAGTGACCAAATGCTAGGCAAAGCCGTTCTCAGTACGGTCTCGGGTATGACCCGACCGGCAAGTCAAAATGAGCATGTCAATTGAACTTTACCGGTGGCTAAATACTTAGTATCAGTATTAACATATCAAGCCGTGGCAACATGGTGTATTGTGCATGAAGTTGGATATGGCCATGGGCTGTAGACCTTCGCTGCGCATATAGACCTTGCATCAAATAGCCTCCACACGACGTCCTGACATGGGCGAGATACTTGGGCACCAATTATACGATAAGCTTGAACTGTTAGCTTAGGTTAATTGATGCTTCATGCTGTGCAGATTCCTGGCAGCCTTTAGGTATCGTAAGCATATGTATGTCGGCTACTAAGCTTATGATTAAGCCCTGATCGAATGCATGCACTCATAATATGCTTTAGCCGTAGAGGACCATCCCGAAAGCTGTTTGTCTAACATGCATCGAGCTGGCGTTATAGGCTTTCGAGCTGTCATCTTTAGACCTGCTTACCCCTAATATCGTGAATAAGTAGCCAGCTGACTGAAATAGGGGTTCGATGGCGCTTAAAGAAATAGTATATTAGTAGCTACAGGCTCAGCTTTATGACCGCTGGCCAATGGCGACATGAAGTTGCCTGTCTTTCTTGCAAGCGCGGTTCTGGACAAGTCTAATCGTTCCCAGAGCTAAGAGATTGGCCAACGGAAGATACTCATGGATGTGAACATAAGATGTCTGATTTTCTTGTCATGGGGGTAGAGAATAACCCAATTGGTTTGACGGACATTGGCGGATATATTCTCGAAAACGGTTAGTGGTCAGCCCCGATCTGTTTTATGTGGTGTTACCTTGGCTGACACTGAGTGATATGTTGACACCGGTTTCGCGAACATTATGGATCTCGCGAGGGAAACAACCTGACATATCCGAAGGCAGAAATGAGACTTCTGCATTCTGATATCTGTCTCTAAGGAATGCTACACATTGAAAATCCATATGATGCTGAAGAAATGGCAAATCTTGGCGAAGTGTCGCGCAGGATGTCTTGGCATCGGAGCCCCATAAAATTGGTGGTCGTAGCGGATAAGACACGCTACAACGCTGTCATGTCGTTATTTTAGGCGAATCAATAGCACTAACACTGCTGAGATCCGGCACTCATTATCACCAATGATATCCGACAAGGATTTCCAACCCGCAGCTGTGGTTGCAATGCTTGTGCGCGATGCTGCGCTGCAATTAGATCCTTATTACGCGATCGTAGAAGATTTATAGACACATGAAGACTTGATAAGGGGTTTGCTATCAAGTAATTGCATTTAGTCCTAGAGAAGCTGTATGCGATGAAGATAGTCAGGTATCTTATTATCCCATGTATATCCTGGAAATCTCTAACCCACTTTCAAATTGAAGGTCTTAAACCCGTATTTCTATAAAGGCTATCTATAACAGTCTATGGAATACTTCACGTCCGATATCGTCGAGACCACCGATTACTCTTATGTTAGTCTTGTCATATCGGTAAGACTCTCCAGGAGAGACAGTTTAGATCGCGACCATTATTCAATTCGTACCGGTCATAGTCTACCTAGGTCGTTTCTAGTGCTGTCACTCGAAAACTAGTCGCTATCTAATCTTAATTCTTCAACTAGTAGTACTCAGGGGAGTTTAGTTTACTTATTAGCACTACCGAGGTAGTTTCTTACGCCCCATATTGCGAATATCTTCCCTGTCGCCTCGTGGTAACAGATCTGGGTTCAAAGAATTTCCACGATACTCGGATCAACATATTATATGAGCTGCGACTTATCTAAATATTTGATGCTGCCGCAACTGGCTATTAGACGCCAAGGCCAATGTATGTAGGTAGATATATTGTAAGTTACGGACACGGAGATAATAACGATACCCGACTTGTCGTGAACCAATTCAATAATCAAAGACTCGAAACCTTCCAAACCCTAGCTTGATAATAAGCCATTTATAGGATATGAGGTAGGTAACTTGCCGTAACGAACTAATAGAACTCTCGCTACATGGGTAGGCACTTCGCTAGCTGATCCATACTTGGGACTAAAGGTCCCGGTCCTTTGTAGTGGGGCAATTTTGTCGCGATCATCTTCAGCTCGTTCCGGCTTCTACTCCTAACCAGGATGTTATCGCCCAGCAGTAATTTTCTCACGAGTACGAGCAGCAGAAGCAGCGGCAGAGCGACGGATCACTGGAAGGAATGGCATCATGGAGTTCTTCGAGAATCAAGTCGGCGAGGTGCGATACCTGACGACTCTTGCTGAGACGGAAACCCCTACATCAATGCCTCCTGTGTCGCCCGCCTCTCAACAATATAGCGGTGGCAGCTCAACCGCCGCCGGGGCAAAAAGGAAAAACAGCGCTGAAGAGTCGCCTGGTTCCAAGGGCACTCCGCAGCAGAGAAGCAAAAGAAATAGATACATCTCCATAGCATGGTGAGTCTTGTCTTCGCCTATCCCATGCGCTTGGAGCCAGCGCCGCATCCAAAATATTTCGACGCGACTTGACTAACGAAGGCTTTATAACTACTTAGCAACGAATGCAAGCGGCGCAAGATAAAATGCAATGGCGAGACACCGTGTCAGCGATGCGGAAACCTGAATCTTCAATGCCTCTACACGCCCAATTGCTGCACCACCTCCCTCAAAGACACGGACGAGTTCAAGCAAATGACCACCAAGGTCAACCAATTACAAGAGCAGGTCGACACTCTCTTCGCCAACATGAATTCTCTTCGATCCGAAGCCTTGCGCTTAGCCCCGATACAAGACCGACCAGGGACATTACCATCCGCCGCGAGCACTCCGTCGACCTCTTCGATCCCTGCCATAACACCCGTACATAGGACAGTCGATTTGTCCCAGCCCAGACCACCTGGCTTTCGCGGTCCCACAAGTACCCGATTCAACTTAGATGTTGCTAAGAATACACTACACAAGATGGGCTATAGTAATCCATCCGACGGTGGTGATCCCGACAACTTCATACAAGACACACCCGCTCCATCCCCGAATATGCTACCGCAGCTGCCCGTGACCCCTCAAGCCACCCCTCCAGATCCGCTGTGGGAGTTTGATAAGGATGAATTGGTGCGCTTATGCCGCGTACATGACGAAGAGGTCGGCATCATGTACCCCGTGGTAAAGATTGAGTCGATCGTCGCTCACGCTAGAATACTGTCTTCCTGGATGGAGGCCGCTCGGAAGAATTTCAATCTCCCTGGATTTGGCCAAAAGGGGGGAATCAAAGACCACAACACGTTACTTCTCAAGCTCATCGTGTGTTGCGCTCTGCAGGTCGAAGAGCATGGGAATAGCGAGAAAGCCCAGAGGCTCTTCAATAGCGTCCGACCGACAACAGATAGGATGCTGATGTCTGACCCGAGCGATGTCAAGAACATGCCGCTATTAGCACTCGTGGTGAGTTCTATAATTTACCCGCGGACGAATCTAATTATTCTGTTCCCCTTTTCAGGAGGTTCTCAGTGAAGAGGTACAGAGGCTGACGTGTGACATAGGCAGGGTATTACTTCCTCGCCAACGACGAAATTCTGGCTTGGCGCACAATGGGCCAAGTAACTCGTCTTTGTTTCGAACTTGGCCTCCACCGGCGCGACGCAACCCAGCGAATTGGCAACGAGGAAGAGCGGAATAATGCCATCAACACATTTTGGGCGGCTTACGTACTTGATCGCCGGTGGGCGTTTGGTACCGGTCTGCCCTACGCGGTCCCCGACGAGGAAATTGACCCTCAGCTGCCGTATCCCGTAAGTACTAGTTTCTACGCATCGACTCTGAGGGCTCACCATCGCTAACGCGTACCCAAGGATTCTCACCCCTATTTAGTTGCCATGATCAACTACTCGAAGCTTAGCGCTAGGGTATGGCGACTCGTTCGAAATTTTGAGCCCAGTGCGTTAGAACTACGACCTCGCGACATCGAAGAACTCGATGGTTCGATTAAACAATGGTATACTGAAGTACCCCGTGAGACCCAGCTCGAGCTCGCCGACTGGGAAGCGTTACCCAGATACCTTAACCCCCCAGTACACTCTCAAAGAGAGTATGATATCCAACGACTCCAAATCTGGACATATCTTCGCCTCAATCAGATCCGTACTTGGCTATATACCCCTATTTTGCATACCCACAGCAGTATTATGGAGAACATCGTGTTTGCCGAGCGCGCCGTAAAGCTTGCTAAAAACACCATTTGTTACCTGACACACCTAAATAACACCACAAATATCTACAGAAAGATACAGGTCTTCTACCACCAATTCCTCTTATCCGCCATCGCGGTGCTTTTCCTAGCATCCTGCCACGCCCCGGTCAACTTCAGCTCATCCTGTCGCAACGAGTTCTACATGGCCCTCGAGCTGGTCAAGGACATGTCGTCCAAGTCATGGGTGTCGCAGCGCCTCTGGAGCACCATCAAGTCGCTCCGCGAAGTCGCGCCGCGCCTCGGCCTCGCCCAGGACCCGCACTCCTCGGCCGCCCTCACCATGGC
>JAOXNQ010000002.1:3449310-3566764 GCA_028571165.1 Hypoxylon perforatum
ACGATGAGCGCCGCCGCATGGACGAGGAGCGCGCCGCCAACCGCGAGCGCAAGCTGAAGGCCATGGGCGCGAAAGAAGGCGGCAGCTGGGACGAGGGCAAGAGCGTCGAGGAGGAGCGCGAGCGCCGCGCTGACTTCCGGAGCGCGAACGGTGGGGTCCGCGGGGCGAAGAATACTGGTGGTATGGCCGCGAGCCGGTTTGCGGATAGGGACGACACTGCGCCGAGGGAGTTCGGCGTCGATGATTTTAGAGGAAGGGGACGGGGCGGTCGCGGAAGAGGAGGTGGAAGGGGCAGTGGCAGAGGTGGAAGGGGCGGGTACAACGAATTCGAGAGAGGCGGCAAGCCGGCGCAAAACGGCAGCGCGCCTCATCAGCAAAAGCCAGCTCAAGCTCCGCCTACCGCAGAAGATTTTCCGGCCCTGCCAGTGGCTAAGAAGCTGGATACAGGAAACCAGACGACAGACGCAGCAGACTCTGCCCTGACACCGGACCTTGGCTCGCCCCTCGTCGGCAAGTGGGACGACGAGATGGCTGCACTTGATGATGCAAAGCCTTAATGTGCCTCGGAGCTATTCTCCTGATCGTTGCCCGTCGCAAAGGGTGTAAAAACAACTTATAGAGCGCAAGGTGTTGGGGTATCCCCCGAGAAGGAAAAGCCATAATTGAAGGATAAAGGCGACGTCTAGTCAAGGCTTGGAAAAACAACATTAGATACCAAAAGCAATGAATTATTACAAAGATGCATTGGATTGCCCAAAAACTAGCTGACCACCTATACATGCTTATTGTAGGCTTGCCTGACCGTATTGGTATCACCATCTACTTTTTACCCACAAGGACCGAACGCCAATAACTCCGTTCAATGAATTATGAACAGTCCATGTATTAATATCGGTACCCACGTCCGCTTCTACCTCCATAGCCACCACCACCTCCTCTAGGACCTCTTGGTCTTCCCTTCCAGCCGTCTCCGTACCCGCCATCGTCCCGCGGGCCGTCATCTTGCATCGACGGCCTCGGCCGGCCCCTGATGTCCTTGGGCAGGGCGTCGAAGGTCTTGCGCATTTGAGCATAACCCAAATGCATCTTGCCGTAAAAGTGGTCGGCGAGACGACGATCATTATCGAGACGGGAGAGGTACGCGCCGCAGACGTCGCAAACCTGGAGTTTCTGGTGGCCGGACGGACCGCTGGTATCGGCCAGGTTCTTGAGCTCGCGCTCGCGCTCCATCTTGGCCTGGGCCGCCTGCCGCACCTTGAAGAACTCGTCGTACGCCCGGCTTACCTCGCCCAGCTCGCCCAGAATCTCCACCTCCTGCAAGCCGCAGTTAATAGTTGCGCTCAGGTCCGAGATCGACTTAAGCAGGACGTTCGTCTGCCGGATCTCGTCCGGTGTCTTTTCCAACCGCCGCTGCGCCTGGTCGATACGCCTGTTGCACTCCTCGATGTACTTTTGCAGGTCGCGCGCATAGTCGATATCGAAACCGTACTTCTGGCGCGCCGCTTCGGGCAGCGACTCGTATTCCGTCTTGAGCCCCTCGGCGTGGATTTTGGGGCAGGGACCTAGATCTTGTCTCGTGTTGGTGAAGAGGTCGTGGGGACACGTGCCGACGATGTAGGATCGACACACTTTGGGGTCGGTGAGGGAGACTTGGGTTGCGCGCGAGGTTTGCGGACCGCCCATAAGCTGCTCTGCGGATAGTTAGCAAGACAAGCTTGAGAGAAGAGGAAGATGGTTCGAGACTTACCAAGCAGCTTTCTCTGTTCCGCCGCCATATTTAAGACCCAGAACAGGAAATAAAGACCCTTTGCGATTCAGTATATGTCCTTTACTCTAACAGTGTTGCTTATCTATTAAGGCGGTGGTTCTGACAAGACTACGAAGGGCGCATCAATGTGGTACTAAAAAAGTTGAGGTTGGCGACAAGGCTGAAATCAATTGAAAGAAAGACGGAAGCTTTCTTGAATTTTGCGGGGACCAATTAGGTGCTCTTAGTGATGCAGCCATACTGGTTAGTGGGTGCTGCAGGGGCCCCCGGAGAACCAGGGGACCCCTATGCAACCTTGATGCCACTAAAGCCTCGCTGAAATTATTCCACGTAGCTGGAAGCTCGTATTGGATAATAGATAATATCGCCGTATGGGATTCCTGCTATTGTCTCAGCTCGAGTCTCGTCCCATTTTACAACTTCGCAACTACAACTTCAAAATAAAAAAGGTCGTCCTGATGGACTATCGACGGCCACGATGCGTCATTTCTTTTCTTACTTGATACCCCTTTCGATTCTGCTTTGGAGTGTTGTTGCTGCTACTTCCGACTATTACGAACAGTTAAATCTAAAACCCTTACCTCAATCTAACCTCCTCGCCAGCTTCAACTTCAGATCCAATACAAGCTTGTCGCAATTCGAGGCGCATAACTTCCGATACTTCCCTCGGTCCCTAGGACAGATACTACAGCATGTAGGAACAAGAGAACTCCATTTGAGGTTCAGTCTGGGAAGATGGGATGCGGAGAGCTGGGGTGCGAGACCATGGGATGGCACGAAAGAAGGCGGGACGGGTGTTGAGTTATGGGCGTGGTTAGAAGCAGAGACGGACGAAGAGTATGTCCTCTTCATTCAACTTTTCAACTCCTGGATTTATCGTTGCTAACATAATTGCTCTTAGGGCTGATCGCAAATGGCTGTCTCTAACGAATGCTCTATCCGGTCTCTTCTGCGCATCTCTAAACTTCATCGACGAAACTAGAACGACTCGACCCGTTATGTCTTTCCAGCCTGAAGGAAACCACCCAAACTCTACGCTCGCGAATATGCAATTGCTTCATGGTGTCCTGCCGAGAGAAGTGGTCTGCACGGAGAACTTGACCCCTTTCCTAAAGCTATTGCCGTGCAAGGGGAAAGCAGGAATTTCGACTCTACTAGATGGGCATAAGCTATTCGATGCATCTTGGCAGAGTATGGCAATCGATATCCGACCTGTATGCCCAAGCGGAGAGGAATGTGTACTGCAGATCGACCAGGCAATTGACATGGTCTTGGATATTGAAAGGTCCAAACGACCTAGGGGTAAGTAGAGGCTATGCCCCAACATGTTGATGGATGCGATTTCTAACTACTTTACCTAGATAACCCCATTCCAAGACCAGCACCAGGTCATGATCTGAAGTGTAACTCGTCAAAGCCCTACCATTCTGGAGACACGTGCTTCCCGACTGATTTTGTTGAGGGCCAAGACTGGGCGCTCGATCAAGTTTTTGGCAAGGCAATTAAGGGGGCCTGCCCATTGACTGACCCAGATATTCCTCCCGTTTGCATCCAGGTTCCCCATAGTAGGGATGTCTTCACCACGGCTGGTTCAACCGAGATCAAGAATCCGAATGGACTTGCGCGGTGCTATCAAATCCCTTC
Organism: Hypoxylon perforatum; assembly: GCA_028571165.1. Lineage (NCBI taxonomy): Eukaryota > Fungi > Ascomycota > Sordariomycetes > Xylariales > Hypoxylaceae > Hypoxylon > Hypoxylon perforatum. The sequence continues at coordinate 3,452,723 of JAOXNQ010000002.1, forward strand.
CGATGATGATTTCGCCTTCATTCTTCCTTTTATGACGCGGGAGGGAGAGCATGCTGCAACCGCTAATGAAATCGTCGCGCCGGAAACTCCACTTCTATACGCGGAGCGTAGCTTCACGGGTCATGGGTATGAGCGCGGCGGAGTTAGAACTATCCTTACGAATCCAAGCCCGGATACCGAGGTCGAATTTGTCTACATGGAGAGCTTACCTTGGTTTATGCGGATTTACCTACACACCCTAAAGACCCATATTGAGGGCCAATCGAGGTCTAGCCAAGACGTTATTGAAGAGATTTATTATCGGCCGGCATTAGATCGCGTCCGAGGCACACAGCTTGAGCTGCGAATGCGCATTCCGCCAGCCAGTACAGTTTTCCTAACCTACGACTTTGAAAAGTCCATCTTACGGTACACCGAGTACCCACCAGACGCCAACCGCGGCTTCGACGTCGCAGCGGCTGTTATTACCATACTGCCATCCAACTCCCTTAACGCTCCCGTCGAGCGTCAGAAGACGTCCAATTTGAGAACCACCACTTTACTTCTCAGCTTGCCAACACCGGACTTCAGTATGCCGTACAATGTAATCATCTTCACCAGCACGGCCATCGCCCTTGCTTTTGGGGGTCTGTACAATATTCTAATACGAAGATTCGTGGGAGCCGACGAAACTCCCAAGGTCAGCGTCGGCGGCCTAAAGGGTAAAATTATAGCCGGCGTTATGAAGCTAGCGAATAAGTTAAAAGGGGCTAAGGGAAAGACAGAGTAGATGTTCAGCTATTGCTGCGTTTTAGTACCAAAATAGAATACGAAACTTAACGTATAGTGTGTCCCTGTTGGTATGTGATAGTGAGAGAAGTCATCTTGGCCAGACTACAGTGAAAATGATCAAGATAGGCAAGGAATCGTAGAGTTACTATTGGAACTTGCATTTGACCGCATAGACTCTGTATGCCTGTCTAGGAAATAGCAAGGTAATTTCTCTATGATTAAAAACTCCTAAAGTAAACTGGCCAGGTCTTGCCGAACCACTAATGGATATATACCGAATGACATGACGCTTGGCTTTGTACACGACGGCGCCGTTTAACTCCCTAGCCAAAATTTTATGTACCGCTGAAAAGTGCGAACTCCAAATAAAGCATAGGCCCCTTTATACAAATCCCTGCGGCTGTAACGCAGCGCCCAGAGTGTAATTCGAGGATCTGAAATAATCCTGCATCCGCCCCATGATGATGGGGTTCGCCACCACCGGCGGCGGCTGCTGCCATTGCTTCTCCCAGCCCGAGTCCGAGAAGCACTGCGAGTCGGGCCGCGTCGTCGTCGTCTCGAAGCTCGAACGCTTGCTGCTGTTGTTGCTGCGGTACGACGACTCGAAGGTGGAAGCCGTGGAAACGGAGGACTCCCGTCGCGAATGGTGCGTCTTCCTTCTGTGGTGGAAACCATCCATGAGGTCCGGGCTCGGGGTCGGATCTGTCTGGATGCTGGCGTCTGCATAGCCGGTCCTGGGTTTTATGTTTATGTTGACCCTAGGTTTAGGGGTTCTTGTGTTGTCATTGTTGTTATTATGATGGCCGCAGGTACACCGATCCTCTGCGACTGTAGGTGGGGGTGGTGGTGTCGGGGACTTCGCCGGCGTTCGCGGGCGCTCAGGTCGTCGAGGACTCGGCTGCTCCTTCAGCACGCCCAAGTCTTCCGCTCCAGATACCACGCTGCGCGGGCGCGTAGCCCAGGATCGCCTCTGCTGGTTGAAAGCCATAGAGACAAGCGATATCCGGCGCAGCTTGTCCGCGGACGATGATCGGCCGTGGCTCGTCGGCGGCTTCAGGTGCGGCCCCGGCAGGTGGTCTACCGTCGGCGACGCAGACGGCAACGTGTTCGACCGCGGCCGCTCCGATTCTCCGACGGAGTGTTCTCGCGCCCTGCTCGTCCATCGCTTACTCGTCGGGGGCGAGTTCTCGCCGCTGAATGTTAGGGCACGCCGGAGCCGCTGCTGGGTGCTTGAAGGCTCGCTCCGTACCTCGCCGTTCCGGTCGGATGCAAAGAAGCTGTCTTCGCCCGAGAGTATCACCTGCAGCGTCTCGAAGTCTCTTGTGCTTCCGTCCGCCGGGAATAGCCAATCTTGTAAAGCTTTGGGAAGGCCATTGGATTCTGGAACGCGCAATTTGGTAAGCATACAGAAAGGAAATAGTTAGTGGTTCTCCATGGACTTACGTTGTCTATACTCCCCAGAATGTGTCTTCCAGCAGATGTAGTGCTGTCCGCCCGAACCCAGTGCGGTCACGACCAGTTGCGCTATGCCGCCCGAGTCGCCATTGTCGTCGGTCAAGGAGCGCAGGATATTCGCGAGCATTCTGAAGGTTTTTATCTTTCACCGATGCTGATGAATCTTATTACATGGCATTCTCAACCATACCCATATACTCATACAACTTTTGGTGTTTAAGGTGGCCAGCCGAATTTAGAAATTAGTAACACGAAGATCATAACAAGACATATCAATTTAGAAATTTTTCAATCAACAAAATGGAAATACATCATAGCAGGTACTGCCAGCAGCCTAGCTCCTGATCAACAATACGTTGAAAGTGACGTTAGCAGCATTGGGAGAGGCAAACGCATGATTGCGGATTGTAGGGGGTTCATATGAGACACCAAGGTCCTGGAAAACAGCTGATATGGGCCCAGAGACGCCCAGCCCCTAGGGACTCCCAGGTACTGTAGCATCTGAAACCACGACAGATGATCCACAAAATACGGCCCCCATATCACCACAATGCCCGGGGTAAAAGTCTAGGCTAGACTAGCCTTTACACGCTTAACCCGTTTTCCGGGTCCTCATTTCAAGTAGGAGGTTGAAGTTAAGGTGAAGCTATCACGCTTAGATTCTAGTTCGGATGAAGAACAGCTAAAAGTTGACGAGAAAGACTAACAAGGAACCGCTGTAGAACGTTGTAGGGCGCTATCAGCCGCTGAGGCCTACAACGCTTCAGGCTAAACTCGTTGTGTTCAGGGCTGACTTAGTGGTTAAATTTAGTTACGTAAGCAACAAACCCTCGCACGGGATTCCTACAAACGCAGATCTTCAGCGATATGGTCCATCGTACAATCATCACTCAAGATCTTCAAGGCAGTCAGGGCTTCCCATAACGCAACTGATATTACGACCATTATATTACCGAAGGGCATTATCTATGTACTTAACATCTAGTCCATCAACGTGAACCGTTTCATCTATGTACTATTCACAGCTGCCTCTATCCCATCAGGTGCGGGGTCATCTTCAACATATGGCCGCTTATAGCCAAGCTCATCGTTTTCGTTTCTGTCAATGATTGAGCTTGCCGCAGTGACAGAATCCGCGTCACTGATCCCGTCAACTTTTCTTGCCGCCGACCAGAATGAGATGTTGTCGGTCGCTACACTTGGCGAATGAGGGATGGCATGTCCCGCGTTAGGAACCTCGAGGTTCAGTTTCCCTAGGTCAAGTGATATGTCGCGCGTCACTTCTGGTTGATGGTCTATAGCATCTACGCCGTTCTGCTGCGGCGCCTCTGCCGTTTGCGCGCTCGTATCGGCTTGTTCTTGCTGTCGGAACATCTCTTGTCTTTCCTCCTCTTCTCGTTGTGTCTGCTCCTTGTGCTCCTTCATCTTCTCGTCTAATGTCTGTGCCTGGTTGGGGTCCGGCTCGGGTTTACGCTCCTTCTTTTCGCGTCTAGTCAACTCTACTTCGAGAACTCTAGTTCCCATGGGCACTTTCGTCACCAGTCCGTCGTCATCGCGATCGAAGTATAGAGCCCATATTCCAGGGAATTCTTCCACTGCGACGAAACCCTCCCAGCCTTCCAAGGTCATGCGCCGGTCCTGCCGTGTGCAATCGAATGGTCCTGTTATGTGCGGTTGTGCATCGGCGCGAACGCCATATTTGACTTCGTACGTATCCTTGTCGACGTATATCCAATTCAGCATTGGAGGATCGTCGCTGATAGTGCTGACCAGGCCCTCGTATGTCTTTTCGGGATATGGTAGGTAGTACCCGGAAAAGGGATATCCGCTGCCGGCAGTAGTAGGCTGGGCATCTTCGCTCACTGAAGCGCCGGTGGTGAGATATAACTATGATCATTCTAATGAGCGCTGTTCTTGACATTAAGCCATAAGGGGTAAGTTACCTTGTTGTCTTTTAGGACCACTAACTTTCCGTGTACGTCTCGACTCCGGATTGACTGCTTTACGCAAGAGACGGCAAGATTACAGCGACGAGACCGATGCTCTTCGCGTTTATTCTTAGATTGACTCTGTCGGATGGCTTCTTGCGTTCCCAATAGAGCGGGAGCAATTGTAAGCGCCAGTATCATAGGTAAAGCCATGGCTAGTTCTTCGAGGGCTTCTTGAAGAGTCTTCCCTTGAAAGTTGAAAGTCTGCGATGTTTGGTGGTTGGACGACATGAGTCTCGTGTTCAAACGGCCCTCAAAACGTGCAATTGGGAAAGAAGAGAAGATGATGTTTCTCAAAGTTTCTGCTGTCTGGCTCAAGATGGGTGAATGAATAAGATGTTTCTTCAAGCTGAAACGACATACAACAAATTGCCACATGAGCTCTAGAACACCATCGATTTCAGGGTCCTTGTAAGAGACTAATTTCTTATCGCACTTAAGACTCCCTATTTTCCGACGGGTCATGCCATTCTCAGATCAGATTTGGCTTCTGTCAGGCCAGGCAGGGGTCAAGCGAGACCCTGGATGTTTGAGGCTCTGCGCTTTGATCCAGGGGATCCACCACACCCCGGCCAGACACAAGCAATTAGAAGACGATGAAGTCTTCATTGCGACTCTTTAAAGGGATAATTGGACGAGTTCTATCGTGCCATATCGGACGAGGGTGTTACATCGGTGTGCTTAGGAATGAGATCTACGTCGCAGCGAACCAGACACCATCCGGATGTTTCGAGGACGAGAACAACAACCCCCGGTAAAGTCTGGAGAAGGACTTCTCGCTACAGTCAACGCTGAACTTCAATAGATATAAAAGTTCTTGTCAGCTCGACGTTGAGGATTTTACTTTCACCATCCAGCATCATCAACTCATCAACTTCTATCTTCACAACAGCTTCAGCCGGCCTGACCTTTTCAGCACTTCGCTAATCTACTCATTCTTAACTTTTTGAGATCTCCTTTCGATCAATCTACAAATCCCATAATTCAAAATGGCTACTCCCAGCACGTGAGTTCAATGATCTTCGGAATTAGTATCATATAACCCCGATCTAACATGTTTCAGTACCTCCGCTATCCCCATGAAGAACAACGTCGCCTACAACAGCGACTCGGAATCAGATGGCCAGGCCCGTGGTGGCCGCCGTCCCCAGAACCAGCTCTCCTCGGCTCTGCCCCAGCTACCCACCTCAGCCGGTCTGTCCCAGCCAGCAGGTAAGATGATCGCAAGGTCTATACCAACGAATGATCGCTAACGTCACTATTCTTCAGGTCAACTGCTCAGGGGCGCCACCGATGAGCACGGCAACCAGAAGGCCGCTGCTCTCCTCGTCGGCATCAAGCTCGACTTGGAAGCCGAGGTCCACTTGACTGCCAGAGTCAGGGGTGACATCTGCGTCGGTCTCTACTAAGGCTTGGTGCATTGGGAAGCGCGAACGATGGTTCCTTTCGTGGGAGACGAGCGCAGCGTAGGCTATGATGATAGCCTTTGCGAGAAGCGGAGCTGGATGTGGAGTGAAGCGCACAAGATACCCCCCCATTTTGCATAGATTGTTCGGAACTCGACCGCTGGGGTCGTTCTAGCTACTATACCCTCTACTTAACACTGTGCGGGCTGGCTGGCCGCCGCGCTGTGAGGCAGATAATAATATAACGACTTGGAGATCTCTAACTTCTGCTTACGTTTATTGACTCCTGTGATTACCCCCTTATATTACTCAACATGCAATTACTTCCAGGGCCTAAGACATACCTCGCGAGTCAGTCACGGAAGCAACTGAAACATAAGTACCTACCTACCTAGGTGAAAATATAGGTACATATTCTCTTTTCTAGCGTTTGCAGCTTTCGTGTGCTTACTAATTCCAATTACTAAACAGGATTACTAACCATGTTTACTAATAGATTATGTAAATCCTTGATATTACTCACGAATAGCGCTTCTACCTATCATCAGTTGCCTAATTGCACTTTACATCCCTTAGCGCTCTGAAGTACCAACGTCATAGTCTGTTTCTCAACTCCCACGAGCTCTACCTTGTCACCATCGGGTAATTTAATAGTTGGGTATCGCCGGAGCAGTTGGACAATGGTGTAGGCCGCTTCTGTTTGGGCGAAATCCACTAGTCACTGTCAGGTTTGATCTCTATGTAGGTAGTTGACTTGTAGAAGAAACCTTACTTCCTAGGCACGTTCTTGGACCTCCGTTGAACGGCAAGTAGCCCCATCTATTAAAGTGTCAATGACAGCTTAGATCTTTGCTGTGGGAAAGACATGGTAAACGAAGACATAAATCATGAGCGAAATGCCGTACTTACTTCTGAAGTGTGGGATTCTGATACAAGGGGAGATCTTCATCCCATCGCTCTGGCCGAAAGAGTTCTGCATCCATTCCGTAAAGATCGGGTCGTCGATGCATGGCATAAACACTATACGCAACAGTTGTCCCCTCCGGTATGAACACAGGCGATTTTCCGTCCTCTCCTCCGCCTGTTGGAAGCACAGTATTTCGTGCTGCCACTCTATTATTAATGGGAGCAGATGGGTATAGCCGAAGGACTGATATCATAACAATTAGTTGGATTGAAGCACTTTAAATCAAGAAACTTACTTTCTCTGATCACATTGTTGAGATACTTCAAGCTTCGTAGACTCGCTCTATCAATATCTTCATCATCCGAAAGTAGCGAAATTTCTTCTCTGAGCTTCTTCATGACACGCGGGTGTCGAACTAGGTGGAAGCTTCGACACGTTAGCTTATCCAACTAGCTTTTAAATGTGGTATAGGTCACTCACAAGGTCCATGACATAACGCAGGCGGTCGTATCCCTTCCCGCGACAAGAAGACTGATGATCTGCCCTCTTAGCGCATCACGATCTGGACACTCACGAGCGACTGACTTCAAGAAATTGTATCTGTCCTCAGTATTATCATCGTCTAGGTTTCCTTTGGTTAGGTTGGAATCAATGATCTCGTCCGCAAATTGGTGTACCTGCTTGCAGGCGTCTCGAAAGGTCTTCCCCCCTATCAACCAATAAAACTCTGAAAGTCGAAAACGAGTGACGACATATTTTTGCGCAAGGTCAAAGGCATCTGCAAATGCCTTCTCTTTGGACCCTTTCGGTGATTGGAGACTACGAACTGATTCGCCGAAGAGGAACGCTGTCGTGACGTCGAGAGTGTACCTGAAGAATAGGGGCTGTAGATCGATAACTCCACCGTTCGGTGGCAAAGCGTCGAAAAGGTCGTTCATTGGACCCTTGAACACATCGAGACTCTCGTATTGTTTATGATATAGCTGAGGACGGAGAATTTCTCTCGAATGCCTCCAAGCCTCGCCTTCTTGTGTGAAAATTCCATCCCCGAACAAGGGAAAGGTAATAGCTCTGCGGGATCCATTGCCAAAATCTAACAGAAAATGGTAAGTTCAAGTTTCTGATACTCGAGGTCTGAAAACCAATACCGCTAAAATTTGAGGATAAGATAGCCTCCAGATTCGCTGGCTCGGCTGTATCGTAGGACGTGACCCCTAGAAGAACTTGGCGAATGGTATATCCTGTTTGTCGGAAGTGAAAGAGGAACTCTTCCATAAGTCTCGATTCTGAGTCAGCCCTGAAGATTTGCTCAACTCTGTCTACTCCTAGAAACCTCCTGTTCTTAACCGAGGGGGGTTCAAGGCAACCATATTCCTTTCTGAGTCTGTCTTGCTCCTATGATGGCGTTAGCTTATAGAAAACTGCAAGAGACTCAGCCCATTACCTGACGCCTTCGGGAGACTTGTCGCAAGTAGTAGGTACTGGCTATAGCCACAAATCCAGCAACGTACAGCCATATTTGTGCCATTATGAAGTTACTTTAGGTAGGTAGTCTACCATGTGCAACGAGGATTCAATAGGGAGACCAAACTTAACTCTCTAAAATGCATGTGTGTACGTTCTCTTGGGAATCTCAACGAACCTTTATAAGATTCAGTGTCATATGCGAGGGATGTTTGTGCGGGAAATTTGCCGGGGTCATGTTCGATTGCATCCCTTAAGTGACAAGGGGGTGAGCCTGGTGTTTGCTTACCCCTGGACAGATATTCATCTAGAACACCTGAGTTGACTGGAAACCGCTGTTTGAAATGCACATTCTAGCCTGGTGTTATCTATTAATTGAAAATAAACCTTAGAAAGAGTATGAGAAGAAGAGACCATAATCCTAGTAGTACAACTACTATAGACCAACCCACACATCCTATGACTGCAAACACGATGTTGACTACTAATCGAAGTAGATCCAAGAGATAAAACAGGAGCCGAACTGACAGAGAATGGCTGTTACTCGGATTTGGAGGGGGCTCCGGAAATGAACCTCCATATTCTTCTAATTTGTCTTGCAGCTCCAGAATCTCTAGCATCTCAGCCGGTGATCTGCTATCTAGATAGTTAAACTTCTCCGCTCGTCGCCAAAGCTTCATCATCTGCGGTCCGGCTCCTACGCCAAGCCCTAGTGCTAATTCGTTTGAACAGAACTGGATCCATGACACGGGGTTTTGTCGGCAGTGAGCCAGCGCGATGATACGAACATGATCTGGGTTGATATGATAATCCGGAAAGAATCTTCCCAAAAGCTGTCGCTCGATGGGGTGGACGAGACCCAACAAGGCAAACACCTTGTCTCTTGGGTCCTCACACTCGGACCGCCAGTTCTCTTCGAGGAGATGGTGAAGTGGTTGCGGTATATTGGGGTGCATATCAATAAATCGCGCCATGAGTATCCGTGCGGCAGCGACGGAATCAAGCCCCAGCATGCCCAGGTTGTTTGCCTTCTTGCGATACAGAACGTTCTGAAAGTCATCGTCACTAATTTTAGTGCTGCCGCAGTATAGCTCTATGCACCGACCGAGCAAGAACTCCTGGACAATCCACCTGCGAGTCCAGTATGGGCGATTCGCAAGATCGGTGATTGAATCTTGCCAATTGAATACTATGCTTTGAGGTGTCTTAGTAGGGACACCGGCAGAGCTTGACACCTCCTTTTTTTGTGCGGGCTGGGGCAGTCCAAGCCAAGCAGAGACACATATAGCACCTCTGTATATCTGATCCATCTGCCGTACTTGACAGTTCTTTTCAGGAATATCATTCTGATTTATGCAAATCGCATCCACCCATAAGCACTTCCAGGACGAAGATCTGTAGGCGCGTCCTATGTAGTACAGGCAAGACCATAAGTTAGGCGTGACTTTAAACTTCATACCGTCCAGTATGATGGTTTCTGACTTCTCTTCCTTGCCCCATGTATAGGAGATCGCTGTGTACACAGGCGCTTGTGCGCGCACGACACGCTTGACTTGAAAGCTGAGGTGACCCCCATAAATCTGCACCGGCTGAAGCAGACGAATCTCATTGTCTTCTATAGGAGTACTGTATTCGAAGTCTGTTACTTGGTGTAGGGGCTCTTCATAGTTTGTTTTATTGATTTGCATGGTATCCATGGACGGTACGTCAATTGGCATGATGAGACTGGGGAAGAAAGGGGTTCGCTGACAAAATTAAAAGACTCAAGAGAGCTATGATCCGGACGTCAGCTTGATTCATGGCGATTTTTGCCCGGTTATGAGAATGGCGGTTGAAACATTCGACGTTGCAAACTCTCATGTTCTACAACCCTGCTGTCCAAGAATAGCATTGGCGGATGTCAGGGGTTAAAAGGGGCCGAATGAATGTCACGTGACTCCTTTACGGCTCACAACAATGGAGATAGAAATGTCTAATGTCTAATGTCTGGAAACTCTAAGTTGTAATTGTGGTAAGACATTAAACAATAGCATGGATTACTAAGCTCATTTAGAGTCAATGTGATCAAGAGGGAGTTGGTAGTATCTTACCTATAGGTAACATCAAAAACGTACATGAGGAAAGATACATTAAGAAAACTAACATCACGAAACCTCAAACTTCATTTTTCTTTCTTCTTTGCAGCTTATGGAAAAGAGTTCTTTTTATGTTTATTTTTTGTGGTAATTTTTGTCTAGAACTAAAACAATCTTACATGATGATGTTTATGGGGTGTGAGAGGGGGACGGCAAGGCCCTGTCTAATAACCAGGTTCACGCGGAATAGGGCCAAGCGAACGAGGGATAGGCGTAGGCTCCATATCCAAACCTGCGTCTTGGCCATAGTTGTCAACACTTTGATAAGGTCTGTGCGGGATGGATACATTGACCAACGTGTTGCCAATACTATCACTCACGCAGTCTCCTTTTAGGCAGGGGTCGCAGTAAGACTTTCCCTGAGCGGCTTGCGCCTCGCAACCACAAGCACAGCTACACTTGGCCATTTTGAGTGATTGTTGATGATAACGGGTAGATATTTCGGTTCGAAAGAAAGTTGTAGAATGTTGATATCGAGGCAGTGTCGATACTTGGAGAATAAGATGTTTCTGATATGGTCTTTTTTACTAGTATGGTGGAAGGTGATTTCACTGGATTAGCAATTGATTTCTGGTTTGAAAATCTGGAAGTTGGCTCCCATTTTATGTGCCTTCGAGCACAATCAACCGCTTGATGGTTCTAAAACATAATAAGTTTACTATTCTAACAATCACGGTATTTATCCAATGAATACACCGATTGCTATAATGAATGGCTATCGTATCTCAAAACTTATGGTGTTCTAAACAATTAAAATCTTTTGAGTACCTTGGTACTTAACCCCTTAGTACATCAAGCCTGTTGATACAGTAGGCTTATTAATACAATAGGTTTGTTAATACAGTGGACTTATCGATATGATTGAAGTTCTTTGTGTACTCGTAGATTCAGAATAGATAATGGGAAAGAATTAGCCGTTTTGAGATAGGCTAGCTTGCATCTATATCTGGGTATGTAACCGATGAAAGGCGGGAATCGTAAGATAGTTGGCGAGACTGAACAAAGTTGGGGCATTATGTAAAACCCAATATCTTTATTTTGACGCAAGTGTTGTTTATCATCGAGTACCTTTGGTAGGTATGGTAAGTCTGCACGAGATGTAAGGTGTTCTCGGATTCGTATGTGATTAGAAGCAGTGGCATGATATGATAACATCGCGCTGTAATAACTTAGATACCTACCTCTCAGAGGAATGGGCGATTCCACAACAGGACAGACAAATGTACAACAACTTCACATACATGCACCCGTGGTTCTTGGGGATATGACTTGCTACAACGGTGCAGCTCCCATAATGCGACCAACGCACTCGCCGAAACCTACTCTCGCGCCTGAGCTCCCACAGGTACCTTGGATTCTAACAGCATCTCCGTCCTTGAGGAATCGACGGACATCCATGCCATAAAGCATGACGTCTTTCTTTCCTCCTTCGCTTAACTCCAAGAGGCTCCCTTTTTCGCGCATCGACGGTCCGCTGATTGTCCCCGAGCCGAGAAGATCCCCTGTCCTCATAGGGCAGCCGCCAAGAGAGTGATGAGCAATCATTTGGGGAAACGACCACATCAGGTATTTCGAGCTTGTCGTGCATATCGTCGTAACATCTCCTTCAGGTGCTGCATGACATTAGCGCGCGTGTAAAGAAAAAAAAAGGTCCTTCTCTAGGCAGTGATACGTACTCTGCAGGTCGACCTGCAATTCGATGTCAAAGACATTTGCTTCCTTGCCTTCATTTAGGTACCCCTGAAGTGGCGTCCAATTATCGAGGCCCTTTGTTCGAAATGGCTCTAGGGCGTCTGCAAGCACCACCCAGGGGCTAATTGTGGTAGCGAAGTTTTTCCCGTTGAAAGGACCTAGTGGAACGTATTCCCACGTCTGGATATCGCGCGCGCTCCAATCGTTTAACAATACATACCCAAAGATGTGGTCTTCGGCACTTGTGACTTTGATTGAAGAGCCCATCTCATTCGGGGTCGCTAAGAAGCATCCTAGCTCTAACTCGATGTCCAGGCGTCTAGAAGGAGCCGTGGTGGGCTGCTTCGGCTCGGCCGTCGGGTCGATAACAATCTGACCAACTGGGCGCTGGATGAGTGTGCCCGAAACTACGATGCTGGACGATCGCCCGTGATAGCCTACCGGAAGGTGGGTGTAGTTCGGCTGCAGCGCGGCCTGTGGGCCCCGGAACATGGCCCCAACGGCATAAGCGTGGTGAAAGCCAGCGTAGAAATCTGTGTAGTCACCGATGCTCATGGGCAAGTGCATCTTGACATTACGTCGGTGGTGCAGCGCCGTCTCGCGGAGCTCTGCATTGTCCTTTAGGACTTCTGGATGTGACGTCTCGGCTGATAAGAGATCTTGGATGGCTCTGCGAACCTCGCGATGCACAGATCGGCCTAGCGCTGCAAATTCGTTCAAGGTGGGCTTCTCGAAGATTCCGACGTGGTTCTTCAAGACCGGGAAAACATCAGCAAATGCTGCATGTTGGGAGAGAAGCTTCAAGTCCAATGCATATGACCCAATGGCAATAGCGGCATGTGGCGCGGGGTCAGCTGGCGAGCTGATGATGCCAAAGGGGATATTGGCGAGTGAGAAGGGCGTATCGGGAGAAACGTCCGGGACCCATGTCGATACCATAATGCACTTTTCGTGTCCCCGGCGCCACGGAGAAATCGGATCTAACCTTGATTATCGACGGGGCCAGGCAATATGCAGGATTGCAGGAAGACAGGAAGTTATCGTGAGGTGATGACAAGTTTTAAGGTCTTGTTCGTGGTATTGTGGTATTGTAGTATTGAGATTAAGTATTTATCCTATAAATCCCGACGGAAGCCGCTATTCAGATAGGTAGTCTCGATATCTAATTAAGAGAGCGATTGCTTTAATCGGGTGGAGATTAAGCGCTTATGCCACTATCCCCTTCGGCCGTTGCCGCTGTCACCATTAGGAGACGTTGCTCGCTTCTTTTTTTCAAGTTACCAATTAAATTGACTCAGTTGTAATCACACTACTTGACTAGCAACAACCACCATTCACTCTGACCTGGTTCGATCTCGATGTCGTCACTGTTAATAAACAGCTGCAGCTCTTATCTAGGTCCACATGCAACCATTTCCTTTGTCTGACCATGGTCCATTACCCGGATCTCGTAACATCGTCTAACAATTCCTTTAACGTCCAAGAGAACGAAAGCCTCACCCAAACTTGTCAGCTTTGGGAAGACTATTGACTTCCGTTCCTCCTTGGCTTGGGTGCACCATGGATATGGTTCGTATGACGTCAAATGGAACTGAACCGAGAGGTCCTCAACATCAGTGTGGCAACCTTAGGTCTTGTTGTCGGTTAAGTATAATGCAGATTATATCAGCTCCCCATGTCCATACTGCATTGCATAGCGCCTCTTAGATTTCAACTTGTAAACTCAGCTGACCTTAACCGACGAAGCACAAGCTGACAGTCGTGTACGGGAAGGGTATTCTTCTCGTTAATACCTAATTTGATGAGAACTGACAAGCTCAGTAGACATGTGCGCTGTCATCTACATGATCGCATGCGATATCCCACGCTCGGAGGTCCGAAAAGCGAGACGCTGAAGTTACACAACCACAGTTTCCTATATAGCATCAATCAAAAGCCCCGAGCAGGTATGCCTCGCTAGAATTAATGTTTGCCCATATCTAGGCATCGAAACTGAAGTGGCTAGGGCTGAAGGTCCTCCAGGAGTCGAGATCAGGATAATTTTCACGTTACATGAAAACTCGGGATTAGGAAGGACAACGCGAAGTATTTTCGTATCATGCGGCGCTAGAGTACGCCACATAATAAGCTGGCATCAGGCCAGCAGCTTAGCCGCACGCATGCCTAAGGACTGCAGGACTTAAAGGGGCTTGTATAACCGAAAACGTCGACGGGTGATTGGCTCAATTTCAACCCGTGCCGAGGACTTGATATGTAGCTAAGGCAGCACGGAATTCGAAGCGAGTACAGGGGAATATCGCCGGGCGCCCTGCCGAAGAGTCACATCAACCATGTGCCAAGGTGAGATCCAACAGAGAGCCTCTTGTGGCTCAGCGTCAACTCCTGATTCTCTACCATGATGCTAAAGATTCAACCCGGAAACCATGAGTTGCGTTGCGCGGCTTAATCCTACCTCGTTGTCGCTTTCGGAACCCATCCTCCATATCCTATTTTTGTCGTACCGGTATTCACGATACGAAGTTTCCAATACCGTGGCGCTTCGTTGGGCTGCCTGCTCGGGTCACAAGTTCCCCAACCTGGAAAGTAAGACGAGAAGATGGAGAGATTCTCGAAACGGTGGTCGCTTAGACGCCGTCTCCAAGGTCCCACTAGCTCGGAAAGAACGCCGAGGATGGTGTGTATCTTCTTATTCTCTTCATATATATAACAGGTGATCGCCAATGCTTCTTCCCGTCTCGAAGCACGCAGATCTGCATCCAATTTACGGCCTATCCCTACACTTATAGCATTCATTTGTTGAAGATCAACATCACTTGTCACTCGCTTGCATTACTTGCATTCATTACCCTATCGTTTAATCGGGTTCCGATCTTGCATATCTTGCATATCACATCCTATTGCTACTCAAGATCGTGTCACAAACCAACGAGCCTTAGACATAATGAAGATCTCTACCCTCCTGATGGGCCTTGCTGCCGGTCACGCCTTGGCCTACCCCGGTATGGGGAAAACAATGGCTGAGATTCAAGCTCGCCAGGACCTCACTCTTGGGCGTAGATCATCTACTGAACTCTTGGGTGACCTGATTGGCAACGTTTCGTTGAGTGTCGTCGGGACACTTATCAAAGCCATTCTCCAAGGCGTGACTGGCGCCGTTGCGGATACCACTACATACACGCCTCCTGGCCAACTTGCATCTGATGTATGTAAAGCATCTGTCCTATGCGTCTGGTACTACATCGTCCAGGATCTGAGCAGCGCCTTCACGGACAGTGACGGCTGTACGGACCTTGCTCGTGGTGCTATCCGCCAAGGGTTTCACGATGCAGCCACCTGGGACAAGAATTCTGCCTACGGAGGTGCTGATGGCTCCCTTCTTCTTAACGACGACGAGTTTGCCCGTCCCGAGAACAAGGGACTCGAGGACATTGCGGCTCAGACCAAGACTTGGTATAACGAGTACAAGCAGTATGGCATAAGCATGGCCGACCTCATACAGACGGCGGCTATAGTTGGTACCGTTTCCTGCCCGGGCGGACCTCGCATCAGACACTTCATTGGCAGAAAGGACGACAGCAGGGCGGGTCCTCCTAACATGCTTCCCCTTCCCGAGCAGGATGCCGACTTCCTGGTCGGGCTCTTCGCCGCCAAGACATTCGACGCTAACGACTTGGTCGCCCTGATCGGTGCCCACACGGCCGCCAAGCAAAAGTTCGTCGACCCGGCCCGTTCGGGGGCCTCGGAGGACTCGACGCCGAATATCTGGGACACTAAGTTCTATTCGGAAACGCTCCAGGGCGACAATACCACCATCTTCATCTTCCACAGCGACAAGAGCATCTCGAATTACGCGTCCACCTCAGTCCAATTCAACCTCTTTGCCGGTGTGGGCGGCCAAACCCTTTGGTCACCTGTAAGTGGAACCACCCCCTAACTTACCCCCCTATTCCACGTGATTATGTACACGTACTGACCCATTGCACTGTAGGCCTACGCCCAAGCATATTTCCGCATGAGTATGTTAGGGGTTACCAATTTGAATGATCTCACCGAGATTACTCAGGTGCTCCCCTTGTCGCAATAAAAATACGGACGATCGCTGTTTCATGGTTTATTGGGGTCACTGAGCGTTCATGGAAGGTCTACTGGTTATAAACGCGCCCGGCATAGACGCATAGAATACACGGCGTAAATGGTTTGGATCTCTTTATTGTAAATGTGTTATCATTGTTATCATTAGCATCTTTTTTACCCTGAAGTTCGTCATCAAGTTTTCAATGTTCATTGATATTCTACCTCTCAGTATTGTGTTACCACATTGTTAGGCGACATGAAATGAGCTCTGAGTCATAGTTTAATAGGCTATAGTGTGACTCACCACTATGATACTGTCGCCGTAATATAGGCCGAACTATTGAGGTCTCGTATCTTAAACGGTTTCAATTGGCAACGCGACACTCAAAAAGTCACCGAGACTGTCGCTCGGGCGGACTTTTAGAACAATGATCTGTAAGCAACGACGTTTCAGGACGACGATATCTAAGCAAAACGTGGAGATCATCGTAATGTCTATTAATTCAAATGCATAGATCAAGGAGACGACTTTTTATTAAAAAGTCGGCTAGCAGGCTCTTCTCGAGAGGAATTCTGGTCGGGCATCTTTACCAAGCCATCGACAACATCGACGACTTCCAGTGATTTCGCCTTCATCCCGCACCTTAAAAATGAGCGAAAATCCTGCCCCTCGTATCCTTGTAATAGGTGCCGGGTGCGTAGGGGTTATCACCGGTTACCATCTGAGCTTAGCTGGAGCTGATGTGACCTTTCTCGTTCGTCCGCATCGGGCGGAAGAACTGAAGTGTCCACAAGTTCTATACTGCTACGAAGACAACGAGCTCAAAGATTATCAGAACTATAGGTACATTACGGATCCATCGCAGATGATCGGAGGCAAGTATGACTACATACTTATCGCTCTCGATGGCGCTACTTTGCGAAATGAAACTGGCCATGGATTGGCAAGGACGATAGGAGAGGCTGCACGCCAAACGAACACGAAGGTCATTCTTGGCAGCATTTTCGTCGATTTACGAACGTGGTTTCTCGAAGTCACCGGCATTCCAGGCGAGCAGGTTACCAACGGCCACCTCGATATTCACGTCTACCCACCAAAGAGGCTGACTCTACCATCGCAAGCCCCGCTCGACCCCGAGTTGATTGCAAAGGCTGATTTCGCCTACTCCGATAAGTTGGAAGACGGCTTTAGTGTTGACGACAGTTCCCCCGCGGTTGCAACTGGGTTCGCGGAGATTTATAATGCCTGTGGGGTTTCGCGCTGCGCCGTCAAGCCCGCAGCGGAATACGCCGTGGGCATCAACCCAATACTTCCTATTTTCCCCGCATGCGAGCTGCTAAACTGGCCGAAGTTCAAGGATATCGGGAGTAAAGGCGAGGTGTGGAGCCTTGCAGTCGCGGCCGTGAAGGAGATTCAGGGGCTCAGCATTCACGGGGAACTGGGCCAAAAAGCTTCGACAGAGACGACTGAAGCTGGGCTTGCGGCCGCGCTAGCGGCCTGGGAGCAGCACATGATCCCGCTCGACCTGCAGGAGTTCAATCGCTTCCACCACGCTGTCAAGCTTCAATCCCAAGGTCGCGAGCACCTGCGCCTTTGCTTGTCCTACGGCGAAGCGGAGGGGAAGCCGATGTCTGCGCTTAAAGAGTTGCTGCGACGTGTTGATCATCCGAAGACAATCACTGCATGATGGAAATCTACCGTGGGAAATTATGAGGTTAATGCCGATGTCACAAATTGTTTCAACCGACGTGGTACCCTGTCATTCACAATGTATTCTCCACGTTGAATCAAACGTGTGTAGAGTGGGCAGTCATGAATTTGTACTAATGACAAGTCGGTGGCTGAATCCTCTACTAGGTATGAATAATAGACTCGTGAATTGGATACGCTTTGTCTATGGCTATTAATTTGAATTGCTGCTGTGCGTCTCTGAAAGTACCTGTCATAACTATGAGTGACCAGCTTAGATATTCCTACCTCTTTCTATTTAAATACGAGCTTGCTGCTTCCAACATCTGTCCTGCATTCGAAATCATATCAAAATTCAACCCGAAACTCCAGAAAGTCCAGTGTGCCTAGATTCGCACTACGTTACTATTACCTCGACAGACGATTCGGCTATCCCAGAGACTATCATCGTTGATCGTTGATATTTCATTCATTCCCTACAATTCAAGCAGCATCGACAAGCCTTCCAGTTAACTAAGAGATTATCATTACGGGCATTTCGGTCTTTTCAAATTCGAGCAGCATGTGTACCTACGTCGTTCACATATCGAGTTGCAACTCCTGTCCGAAACAGGACACATCTCATGAAGAGTGGGAATTTTGCTCTAACAAAGGCAACTGCATTCCAGAACCAGAACTAACAAACTATTGGAATTTTGACTGGACCTGTCAGTCATGCGTCGACAAGGAGGAGGAAGAGAGCAAAGAAATAGATAGGGGGTCTGGGACACAAACTGGGAGTCTTGGAGGAGGCGCTGTTGCTAAAATGGAGTAGTTTGTTGTGCCTAAGGCTATCGAGCCTCTGTGCCTAGGCTATGGTGTCTAATGTGTAATTCACCACCCCGTCTATAATTTATATCCCATCTCGTCATCCTACTTTCAAAATTTCCCTTCTCAACCGGATATCGTGCTAGAATCTACAGCCATGGATGTAATATAACTGCTCTCAAACATCGCCTTAAGGCTCTCTGGGCTTCTCCTTGGTATCATTACTCTTAGCGTCCCCCTTTAGCCGAACGTTGGGGATGAAGGCGCAGCCCAACAGACAAGCGGCCATCATTGGAACCATCATGATAAACACAGCCCGCACACCATGGTACTTCGCATCCAGGATGTCCGACTCCCACATTTCTGACCCAGCCTCTCCTCTTTGCCATGACCCATCAATCACACGCGTCCGGAGAGTAGAGGGGATATCGTTCGACAAGCTTGATTTCATGGATTCGAATTGGACTGTAGTTGCTACTGCCAGACTGAAGACTGACCCGAGCATGCGCATTAGGTTTCGTGTAGACGTGGCTACGGCGCGGTCTTCCGGTCTCGATAGAGCTTGCAGGGCCACAAGAGCTGCACGTAGGCGTTAGTAAGGAACATTGTATATCGACACCATAGATAAAAACGACTTACCTGGTTGAAGAATAAATCCAACACCAGCACCCTCGATAATCAGCGACACAACATATACAGCTACTGGAGTGTCCCGAGAGAAAATAACTTTCAGGCCAGCGCCGAGAGTCCATAGGACCAGTCCACCATATATCACGGGGCCGGGCCTGCATGTGGTCAGCGACGTAAGATAGCGAGAAATGATAAGAAATGGGTAAGTCAGCGGGAGGATATACCTAGCGAGTTTAGACGTAATTTGCCCAGCCACTATTCCACCTGCGCTTTGAGTGATGAGAAGAGGCAGCATGAGCATCGCATTTTTGAGGGGGCTGTAGCCTCTGACGTCTTGGAAGTACATAGGAAGGAAGTACAAGTCAATCTGCCACACTCCGTTATACAAGGCGCTTTGCAAATAGATGACGCTCGTGGACAGTTGGTTGAATAGCCGCAGGGGAATCATGGGGATTTTAGCGATCCAAATCTCGACTACTCCGAAGAGGATAACGAGTGTTCCGCCAAGTACCAGTAGAGTGATGACGAGGGCGCTGTTCCATGGGAATATGCTTCCGCCAGAGTTGATTGGTATCTATTCGGTGTAAGTATTGTCCATTAGTGCGTTGTCGTCGTCGTACTTACAATAAGGAACAACACGCCGGTCACCACTGTGAACAACCCAAACCAATCGATCTTACGGACCTTTTCAGTCCAGCTGCCGGTTACTGGTTTTAGAGGCAGATAAAAATACATTATAACCATGCACTATAATAGTGTTAGACTTCAAGTTTTCGCTGATGAGAAGTGTTTCGGCAGGCTCTATAGGTACTTGTACCAGATGAGATAATTAAGTAGTAAGAAAAGGGGGTTGATCGGTTGATTATGGGGTAAGGGGTAAGGGGGAGAAAAGGGAACGAGATAAATAAAAGTGTACTGACGACAGCTGCAAGGATCGGTGGCACCCAGAAGATCCATCTCCAGCCTTCCGGAGAGTTCTTCATGATTCCGGCCGCTATGAACGGACCAGTAGCCGCGCCTAGTCCGATAGCACAGCTGAGTATACCTTGGTATTTCCCGCGATCTTTCAGGCTGACCAAGTCGCTGGCGGTGATCTGCACCAGCGAGCTGATACCACCACCGCCAATTCCGCTCAGCGCTCGACAGGTGTATAACCATATAACGTTCTGAGCAAATCCACAGAGGAGATCTCCAACGATGAGAAACGCAATACAGGCCATGAGAACCACCTTTCGTCCAAAGATATCAGACAGTCGCCCATAAAGGGGTTGAAACGCAGTCTGTCCCATCACATAAGCAGTTCCAGTCCATGTTATCGTGCTTCCGGCGTCCAATGAATGGGAGATTGATGGTAGGGCAGTTGCAACAGAGTTGATATCAAGAATTGATATGAAATATATCGCCGCAAGGCAGAGGTAGGCGGATATAAGTCGCGGGAAAGGCAGTCGCGAGGTCTGATCCTGAAGTCCTAGATCCGGAGTTTGGGGCCGGCCCTGGCTCTCCGCTACAGATATATCTTCAATCTCGCTCACTGTAGCCTCAAGGCTGGACTCCCTGCGAGCCTCCGTATCATTCCACTCAGACTTGGAATCCCTTTGCTGATCCAACGTCTCGTTAGAGGATGGGGTGGAGGACGACATGGTCGTGGGAGCACTTCGAGGTTATATTGGTATAAGGTCTGGACTTCGTAAAGTATTGGACGAAAATTCTGAAGATATAAAAATATTAGCAATTGGGATATACTCAAGGGGAATCTCGTGTGTTTTATCTACGCTCCACCTTACCAGTAGTAAACCGATACTCCAATATCACAGGAGACACTATACATACTACAAATGCCCAATCTAAACAGTAAGTGTCGTGAGAGGTAAATTTGATGCATTATTACATCAAGTATCAGCTATAGACCTGTGGATACTTCATCTATCTCTCACCACACAGGAATTGGGGCGCATCTAACGCCGTTGACTGGAAAATGCCACCGGGAATTACGCTTGACCTGTTGCTTACTGAAATCTCTGTTGGCCATTTCCCCCAAGGGGGCCCCCTTTCCGCTCTCAGCAAACTTTGTTTCCGCTACTTCCAAACATTATCTTTGGCTAGGAAATCTGATAGTATCAGACATGGACGGCGACTGAGAAAAGAGTGAGGAGTGGGCATGCTGATCCGGACCTTATTCTGCAAGCGGCGCCTTACTGTAAATCGAGTAGTTGAATTTGTAGCTAGTAGAAAACTGGCCTTTGATGCCCAGCCCAGTCCGTGACGGGTACAAGGCTCCATATGGCAACAGCGTCTGTTTGATTGCTTGGCTGATATATTTAATTCCGTCAGAAGGGTTGAACTTCAGCTCTTCAAACTTTCAGGTGATGAAAACGTAGGTGTCGTAAAATCTATCGTAAAAAGTCGTCAGTGATCTGCATGCATCTATGTTTGCTATAACGTGATTAAAATTGGAGTTGGTATTAAGTACGGTAATGTTCTTAACACTCGCCTCATTTTTCCTACCAGGGTACCGCAGCTTACATGGGTCTCGGCATACTTGATCGAGCTCATCATCTGGAACCAGGACATGCATATGAGTTAGACCCCTGGTATTCGGCCCTCTATGACCTATGAAAGGTTTACCATGATACTTTCAGCCCCCACGACCTACATGTTTGACCTGAATAAGGGCTAGAAGCGAGTCTCGCCCATTATCTACACTCAAAAGAGATCGTGGCTCCGATATTCGCGTAGTAGTAATACACACACCGCTGGCAACTCGAGTCGAAGCGCTTCCTGATCCTACTGAGTAACTTCTCCGACGTATCCTAGCTGCTCGGTCGAGCTGTCAAGGCTTAAGCTTAAGCTTATATTTCAGCTGCAGCGCGTCACCAGAATAGACGTTGGATACACCATCCCTATTGGGGTAGGTGGTAGCGTGCTTCAGACCCCTATTGGGCAAGCAGTCACGCGACTCTATTTTTAACTACATGATTTATATGTACGATGGTGACCCGTGCATTTGACGTATTACTATGCTGCACTCGAATGAAGCTTTGGGCAGCGTTTATTGGGACCTCAATGTCGCATCCGATCGGGTCGGCCAAGGTAACAATTACGTTACCGGTGGTAGCGACGCTCCGAATTGGAAAGGATCCGACGCTCTCCGGGAATTGAAGAGTTGCATTGCTTAAGAAATACGCCGTACAACGGTCCGAGGCGAAAGACATTTGGGGGGTTATGTCACTCATCATTCTTATCTTTGTTACCTCGTGTTGCATGGTTATCCCTTCATACTGCAAAGAAATTCGAGTGTTACCTCCACAGATCTCCAAAAACCCCTGTGCCCATCTATTTTACGACTTGACCTAAAGGGTGCCACATCTTAATAGATGGATGTCTAGGTGTGTTTTCGGGAATATTTTAATTACTCCTATTGACGTTAGCATGGGGGTGCATAGCTTCTGGGCACGATGAGCATGCTTCTCCTAGTAAGTGCGTCGGGGACGAGATGCGAGCCTCGCTCTTGTTACCGTTACTCATCTCAGGGCGACTGAGATGAGTAACAAGAGAAACGTGAACACCCACGCGCGATCGATGCACATCCTCGTGGTTAACTGGGTCACGATAACGAGAAACGTGCAATATATATATTAAAGTGGCATCCGTCCATAGATGCCGGCATTCTCTCTACAAGCCGCACTTGATCCACAGCATACACTCTCCGCTCAACCTACTCCATAGGTTGTCATGGCTCCTCTCCATCAATCGGCGAGCTTCCAGCTCCTCAGCCTCCTCTCCTTGGCACCCCACTCATGGGTCGCTGCCTACGACTACACTTTCAACCCCTTGGAGCATCTTGGTCGAGTGTCTCCGTATTTTGAGCCTCGGGACGTCCAGCCATCCAACCCAAGCACACCACAGGGCTGCACAGTTGCCCGTGCCGCACTGCTTTCTCGGCACGGTGCAATCAACGTCAATGATGACGACTTCGAGGATTGGATTCAACCTTTCCTCGTGAAGTTCCTGAACCATACTGGCACGGATTGGGCTAGTATCCCGTCAATGAGCTTCCTAGCAGACTACCAGTCACCAATTACGCCAGATACGGAGCCGGAAACACTTACGAAGATCGGTGAGTTCGAAGCAACGGAGCTCGCCAATAACTTCGCCATACGATATCCAAGCCTCAAGACTCCCTCTAAGATCTGGGCATCTTCACCAAACCGAACCTTTGATACGGCGCAAGCCTTTGCGCACGGGCTTGAGAATCCTGATCAGCCTATAGAGGTCGTCAGAGTCAACGAGGGCCTTCATGACGGTGCGAACAACTTGGTCCCGTACCAATCCTGTCCAGAATATCGTGAGGAAGGCATACGAATTGCCACACCCTTTCGGGAGCTTTTCACCAAGCCAATCAAGGCGCGCTTCAATGCCCTAGCTCCGGCATTCAACTTCACCACCGTTGACGTAGTTGGTATGATGCTGCTATGCGGGTACGAGTTTGCCATTCAGGGCAGTTCGCCGTTCTGCAACCTGGACCTCTTCCCTCCGGACGATTGGCTAGGCTGGGAGTACACTGACGACATCCGCTACAACTACGACGTCGGCTACGGAAACTATGTCTCTGGCCCCGTAGGGTTCCCGTGGGTCAACGCTACCGCCCAGCTGTTGTTTCAAGAGACCGCGGACCAAGACATGTATGTCAGTTTCACGCACCGCACGCTCCCGTCCATGGCGCTCGTGGTTCTGGGCTTGTTCAACAATACCGCTTTCGTGGGTAGCGGGCCGGGCATCAACGAGTCGCTGCCGATTGACCGCATCAACCCTCACCGCGCGTGGAGGACCTCCAACATATCGCCGGACCTTGGAAATATCGTTATCGAGAAGCTGGCCTGCCAAGGCAGCTACGGGTTCGACGATGGCGAATACTATCGCGTGCTTGCGAACAACGCGCCGCAGGCGATACCGAACTGTTCGTCGGGGCCGGGATGGAGTTGTTCAAGGAGCGGCTTCGAGGACCTCCTACAGGAGAAGGAGGAAAGGTATTACGGCTATTCGAAGTGGTGTCAGG
Organism: Hypoxylon perforatum; assembly: GCA_028571165.1. Classification (NCBI taxonomy): domain Eukaryota; kingdom Fungi; phylum Ascomycota; class Sordariomycetes; order Xylariales; family Hypoxylaceae; genus Hypoxylon; species Hypoxylon perforatum. The sequence goes on from JAOXNQ010000002.1 coordinate 3,476,798, forward strand.
TCGACTATGACAATAGCACGGATATTGTTACCTTCTACCAGCACTACCCATAGTCTTCACTTGGATCGCTACTGCTATAACCTTCTGATTAGCCTAGGTACGCTTGGGACGTTTGAAAAAAGTAAAGGCGGAGATATGTGTAGGATACCAAGAGACTGTGGGCTTTTTTTTTATGTTAGCCTCGGAATATATGGTCAAATAACGATTTTCTTTTGTGTGAAGAGATTTCGGTCATTTAAGCCATCGCAAGCTTTTCGTGAATTCCTTTTCTTCGCCTTTCTCTTAACGAAATATTAGGACGACGCCACCCCCTCACCAGCCACGGGAACACGGACGGCGAGCCGTTTGCTTCTAGTTCGCTCAAACAGTGTAGAGGCGACACGGTTTTTCCACCACAGGTTCATCGCAATAGAACGAGATCGACCAGAAAGGCCACGAAAAGGAGCTCTATTAAGCAGATTAGACAACTATAGACATTTTAAATAGTATCTGCCAACGTAGTATTAGTATTAGAGCTTGATCAGCTTTACAAAATATGTCTAGATCTGCAGCTACCCGTTTCCAGCCGTGGCGTAGCGGAAAGCAACATTCTCCCCCCACCCACAAGGACTCGAATTTATAAACCTATTCTCCCTCTTACACGATCCAATTTCGATTTCCTTTCTTAAGATTTAAGGTACTTGCAGCTCTGATTATGTCTTGGTCAGGGTTATCAGATTACCAGGACGGCGCCCGTGCTAAGAAACAACGCCTATATTCTCCCGACGATGATCGCGACAATGATAGCTCTACCACTAGCTTCCGCCTTAATTGGGGCTGGGTAGCAACCCTCAATCAAGATCCGGAGGGGAAGGATTACTTCCCACCCTGCTTCAACCCACTCGGCATGGGTTATCATTTTCTTGGTGATGAGATAGAGAAGCCGACTGTGTTGGGCCCCGATGAACTGGCCCGGTACACGGCTTGGGCCTTGGCAGCATTTAGGCGAGGGACTAGGAGTGCCACCATGGAGAAGATGATGGATGACCAAAATGTAAGGGCTCATCATCGTATTAAATGCGAATGGCCGACTGACGACGTCGATAGCTTCGTGCGAAATGGGTCATTTGCCCAAGCAAGAACTTCAACGGCAAATTCCGAGATCTTAACCTCTCGCCAGTGACCGCACCTAGGGTTCATCACGAAGGTACTTTCAACCTAGATTGCCTCTTTCAACATAGATAGTTTTTAACAGGGCCACAAGCTGCCTACGCGGCAATAACCGGTATCATTTTGCCTCCCGAGCGTGCCTGCACAATGTGTAAGAGTAATAGGGGCATGTTTCAGCAGTGTATTGTACTACCTGGATATCTCGACGGTTCCTGTGCTGGCTGTCATTACAATTTCGACGGTAATAGTTGCTCACACCAAATCGGTACGCATTGCTTGCCCTAGCCGCAAATGAGAGTACCTGTTACTAATTTATCCTACAGGCGTAAGCCATAGAGTGACCTCTACCTCGAAATCTGACCAGCTCAGGGGAGACAGTGCGGTAACTATTGACGATGAAACCTTACTGGAACAAGCCAAATTCATAGTGGGAGATGATGCTTATAACGAACTCATGACACTGATGAGTCTTCCGGAGATCTCGGGTGACATGAAAATGATGCTAGATAGGTTGAAAACTGCGTGGAATGGTGCCTTGAAAGATTTGAACAAGAAATTGACAACATAGCTAGCACTAGCTAGGCTAAAAAGGGTTGTTATTGCATAGGTACTTAGGTAGTATGCAATAGTCTGTATGGTTGCAATTCTAGCAAATAGATTTCATATGGTCCAGGAGACGCCGTACAAACTTGTATAATTAGCACGCCCGTCCAATCAATCTTCACCAAAGCAAGCTATTAGTACAGATATATAATTAGGATACCTTTGTCCTGTTTAGCTAACGTACATTGCACTCACAATGGCCGTCCATTGTGAATTTAATTACCTAGATACGTCAAATCAGATACGCCATTGGAACCATGCAGTTTGACACAACCCCTCGTCGTTATTCATTCAAGGGGGGGGGTTAGCGGCCACTGCCATCTCATGTTTTAATTTGCTCCTATAGGTCCGTTGTAGAGTAATTTACTAGAGTCCCTATTATTGAGAGCAAACAAAGGTCACCATTGTAAACTCGACCCCTTAGCGGGACAATGAACGTTAGGTACAATGTCCGCTTCCGGAATATTTCGTAATGACAGGACTGGTGCTATTGTGCACTTAATCCATATACTACCACGACATATACGAGATGGGACGGGCAATAGTCCGCGAGAGCGGTGCGGTTGGATTGGTATATAAATTCCTAACGACAAGATGGCTTCCTACCCCGGCCTGAACAAGATCCGAGCCGATGCTTTGAAGGAGTTAAGGCTTCTTGAGAGCTATATACAGAAGTCCGGTGAGAATAGATTCAAGATCGAGGGGGTCTTGGGAGAGGGTACCGGAGGTTTCGCTTTAAAGATGGCGATGGTAAGCGAACCGTCACCTAACCTTCAACCAACAAGACGATTCATTATGAAGAGAGCAATCGATCAACAGCAAGAAGAGAAGCTCCTTCGGGAAATCGAATTTACCAAGGTTTGTTACAAACTCACGCCGCGAGCTAAATGCTGATTCCAATGCAGAAATTTCGAGGCGACGCACATGTTGCACAACTCTTTTCAATCCCGGGCGAGCCTCATGATGGTGTTTCATACTTCAAAGGTCCGACGCTAATGACAGAGTGGATTGGTAGCTTCACTGTCAAGGAGATGATCGAGAAGAGGGCTGATTTGGGAATACCATTCCCAAACCGAGTGCTTTGGAGACTATTTCTCTGCTGTACGTACTGGAGTATGCCGTAATAATACGAATCTGCAAGGCTTACCTATAGGGACATTGTAGTGTGTAGAATACTGATCGCAATGGCTTGGCCCTCCAATGGACCCCCGGGTTGTCCTCGGAAAGTCGAACTTGTACCATCATCGGGTCCGGACGGGAAGAGACCACCAAAGTTACCGCTGCTTCATGGTGATCTAAACATACAGAACAGTATGGCATCAACCTAACATTTATACCAGAACAATTTAGAGAAGCTAAGTCATGAACTTTATAGTTTTGGTTGGGGACAAGGATCAGTTAGAGCATCGTTTGGTCAATTCTCTTGTACTAATTGACTTTGGAAACGCCCGTACGCTACCTGAAGAGTAAGTTGATTGCTAGCCCCTGCAAACCATGAGCTAACCAGTTTATAGTCAAGGTGAACAAGCAGTGAAAGCCAACATGTGTCTCATGGGAGAGGTCATGCTTAACCTTGTAGGAGGCAGGGTTATGAAAAACGCAACTGGCTCTTCGAATATGGACATCACCGTTAACGGAGAACGAAAAACCATAAGGTCTTGGGCGAGAGACTTGGATGGTCTGAACCCAGCTTATCGTGCTCCAGCTAACTTGGTGGCCGAGCACAAGGATCGCGTAGACAACCTGGACGCGGATCTCCGAAGTCTAATCATACGATGTCTGGCCCCGATGGCGGACAACAGACCAGATCTTGAGACTCTCGTGGAGGAGGTCGAGCGAAATGTCAACAACAAGACGGCAAACTCGTACGCAGGCAAGAAGTATGCAAGCAACGAGACTGACAGCGCAGTAGAAAGAATTATGCACCGCCTGGTGCATGATGCCTCGCTGGCATGATCGGGAGTTTGGGTATAAATGCCGATGAAGATATGGATATGGATGAAGACATGGATTCCGATGCGTAAAGGGGGCTAGATTTCAGTATAATCATAGATATCTTCACTCGATATTATATAATCGACTCCAGTATAGACGGTGCTCTGAAGCGAAATGTAAAAGCGGCGATGGAGATTTGCAATGTGATGATTCTTGGTGGTATCGAACGAGTAATTGGAAATGTATGTAGAAGAAAAGAAATTGAATGTCCTATAGTACTCTATTGTAATAGATGTACCTAGTATCTACTATACTAATATCTTGCCTCTGTGTCGTCCGCGTAGCAACTTCAGGGGGGTTTCAGGGGTTTCAGGGGTTGACGAGGACTTGCTGACTAAGGATAGCAGGAACCCTTTCATTGACCATATACGGCCTGTAATTATTATCTAGACAGATTAAGTTTAACCAGAACTAATGTTATCGATTCAATTAGGGAAGTTGCCTAGTGCTTCAGCTGAGCCTCGATAACTTTGGCCAACTTACGAAAGCCTTCGATTCGCTTAGTGTGATCCGCGTTTGATGATTGTAAACCGCCACGTATTGCTAAATCGATTTTCGAAGCTTGCTTGCTCTCTACTACCTAGGTAGACAATATCAGTTTACATACAGCTTCCTAAGTTCAGTGTTAGATTTAATTACCTTTTCAATGGTGGACTCGGTCACGTAGCGGATGACAGCAACTTGCTTCTTTTGGTCAAGTCTTATAACTCGTCCGATCGCTTGACTTTCAACAGAAGGGTTCCACTGTGGTTCAAGAAGATGGATGTGATTAGCAATAGATAACTGGTTCAGTCTAAATAGACTATGATTAGTGAAAGTTAAGCACATGACGAACGCGATGTGCCTCACCCAACTGCTCCTGTTCCGAGGGTTATTAGGAGAACCCTAACTGACGGATCATGAAATTCAGACAGCATTTGTTTCCTTTTCGCATGTGGTACTCCGCCATCTACTCGTCTGAAGGTGATGTCGTGTTCTGAGAAAAGACTAGCAACAGCATCAAGACTCCTAATCCACGCGGAGAAAACAATACTAAGTTAGGCGTCAGCTTCTGTTCTTCCACTTATGATAAGCCACAAACCTCTTCTCTTGCAGATCATGTTTTTTCACATTTTCAAGCAGAGCGATTAGTTTTGTGGAATACTTCGAATGTATGGATGTTCCCTGATCGGAGTTGTGTCGTTCTACGTCCAACAGCGCGTCATTCTGATGTAACTTCTGCAGCTCTCCTAAACTTCGTTGATCGACTTCATGCGGATACAGTGAGGCGCACTCACCACAGGCTAGGCTCTGGTTTTGATTTAGGTGTATGGCAGCGTCGCTATCCACGATGTCAATATAGGAATTGCAGTATTCACAAAAGGTCTCCCCGCTTTGTTGAAGTAGGCTGATCTTCTCATCTGCTCTTGTGAGCGCTAATTCATTGTCAACCTTGGCATAAAGGCCCTGATTGCAGAATATGCGCATTTTTAAGAGGGCCTCAAGGACAGGTCTTTGGCGTTGCTTTTGCGGGTTTTGATGTCTGATGAGCTCATCAATAGACATTTTACATGCCAACGCAAGATTATCGTACGTATTTCGCTCCTCTGGTGAGAGTATTGGCCGACAAGTGGTGTAAGTGACGGCAATTAAGGAAAGAACTGATGTGCTGCGGCGCAAACAGATTGAGCCAAGAAGCAGCTTTAGCTTTTCGAAGTTTGGCTTTGGCATACTATTCACTGTTCTCTTTCCCCCAATAATGTGTTTCCTAAATACCGATGTATCTTGGAGGAGAGGGGTCTGCAAGAACCTAACCAGAGATGCCAGGTCTTCGAGGCTGTTTTGTATAGGAGTTCCGGTCATGCACCAACGAATTGCGGCTTCGAGTTCTATTACGGCTTGAAACTGTTTAGTTGACCAATTCCTAATAACATGAGCTATTGCAAGGTTAGTGTCGAATCTTCGTCAGGTCAGATCGGGCTATTAGCATACCTTCATCTAAAACGAGCCGATACCACTTGAAACTGTGAAGGACGCCACCACCGCTGCGGAAGTCAGCAGCTACTGTACCATATGTCGTTAGAACTATGTCATATAGTATATTTGTAGAAAAGGGGAGACATCGGTTCGGCCCATGATATTTGTAGTAGCGGAGAGTCCCCGGGACTACATGTCTTCGATTAAGTACACTATTAGATAACTTCCATATAGTAGCTGGAGGGTGCTCACTTTTTTATTTCCGCAACCCAGCCGTCCAGTAACACTAGTCTGGTTAATACATCTGCAGACTAAGAGGGACTGGAAACATACAAGCAGAAGGAACCAATATTAAAGTCGAATGGATTGGGTATCTACGGCACATGTCAGGAGAATTATGCGTAGCTTCGCTATGCGCAAATGGATTCGCGTTTCCTAAGCTTGAAGCTATAGAGGCTATCATGGTGAGTGTTTTCCCAACTCCCATAGCATCCGCAAGAAGACCACCAGGAGTATCTTCGGGTTTATTGCTCGATATCCCAGTGATCACATGGCGGTAACTAGGCAAAAGAATTAGTAAAAGAACCCAGGACACGCATAAAGGAAAACTTACGTGTGATCTTCTTGTCCTAAGCCACTAAGTTTCCATAGGCTACGAGGGGTAGCAGGTGTTGGACATTCTCGCCGAAGGATAAAATCAACCCCTTCTTTTTGGTGACTTGAGGAGCTTTAGATCTGCATGACTTTGGAAAATTGACATATCATACCTGAGTAGCGGAGTTGATATTCGACGATCGACTTCCGCTTCTTTGAGGTAATTTTGCTGAGGGAGATGGTCAAGCACATCAGCTACGTTATAAGTTTGTGAGTCATCGTCTTCTTGAGAAGATGATATATTGGATGTATCCTCGATATCCTCAATATCATGTATAACTGGTAAAAGCGAACCATGCGTTAGAAGTGCCCCAGCTATTGGGAGATATTGAGGGTTGTTATATGGAACAACCGCCGGCAGCAGGTCAGGATGCTGAAGAAAGAGGCGATATCTTGAGAGCTCCTTGGCCACACTGTCGGCAATTGATTGAGGGCCAAACACTAGCAAGTCGACCAGTGAATTGGCATTCAAGCCATTCATCGGCTGCTTCTTTGCGACAGCCGCAGGATTCAAACCATCTCTCTGAATATTTCCGCTGAACCGGATTTGTTTAACCGCCGTTAGCTTGCTTAACGCTAGATGTGTCTTCTTATTCAATGTCGCCACGAGGTTTCCGTACACGTCAGTAACCTTGCATTGATCATCGGACAATGCAAGATCGATGTCGTAGGTATCTTGTTTCTTCAATCCCTCTTGGCTGACTAATTTGTGGCGGCTGGCGTTAGAAATCCATTGAATCCGTATATCGCATAACTGCAAGATTCAGTATAACAATAGAGCATATCATCGAGGCCCCTTACCGTTCCAAAACATATTTCAAGATCCGTTGGAACAGATTTCTTCACAGGCGATTCAAAAACATTCAAGAAAGGCATTTTCACACTCCCAGAATTTTGGGTTATGGAGTAAGAAGGAAATGTTGCGCCCTCCAAGGTTCGAGCTATTTTCCATCGATATTCTGTGGCTGTGTAGGTAATGGTGACCACCGCTTATTGCACAGCCTGCATCCCAGGCTTTTCGTCGGGTTTAATCGGTACGACAGAAATAAGGCTGCGAGTCGCCAACACATAGTGATTTGGAGGATATTTGAATTCAACTATTCATTTCCGATATATCCACCAACTAGCCATATCACAAGCCAACATGAATGGAGGAACTATGAATACCAAAGGCATTATGCCACAGCGATGCGAGTTTCTCGCAGCATTGGACAACTTCAAAGCGACGGCTGGACTCACGAACGCTGAGAAAGCCGAATTTCAAGTGACGAGCCTCGAAGGGCTTAAGAATTGCATCCAAAATATTCAACAAGACCAGGAAAGAAAGAAACGAATGATGTATATGAAGCGTCTTGAACCATTCCTCCAGTCTATGGAGCAGTACGGAAAGGTCATCGACGTCTTTGTAAACTCCTCTGATCTACTTGGTTTTATCTGGGTAGGTGAATTTAGTTCCGTTTCCAATTAATGTCGGGATATACTCACAATGGTTCGCAGGGTCCGATGAAATTCATCTTGATCGTGTGTGATTATCCTGTTGCTAGCTTGCATTGATTGCCTACTTATATAGTCTAGATGGCCAAGACGTTCTCTGATGCGCTTAACTCTGTTTTGGACGCATATCAAGATATCGGAGAGCAAATCCCCCTACTCCAAGGTTACCGGCAATTCCTCGTCTCGAATACGCATATGAAAACCGTTCTCTCCATGATATTTCAGGATATCCTAGAGTTTCATAGAGAAGCGATCAAACATTTCAAGCAACGATGTGAGGACCTGTAGTTAATGCCATGTATTGACTTTTTTTTTACTGATCTATTCCCGTCATTAGTATGGAAGCAACTATTCCAAGCAACCTGGCGAGGTTTCACAGAAAAAATCAACCACCTTAAGAAGAACTTAGAGCGCCACAGACGGCTAATCGAAAGTCATGCTACGATTGTCCAATTTGAAGAGATTCAACAGATACGCGAATCTGCAAGACGCAGCTTCGAACGGGACCTGAAAATGGAGAATGATCGACGTCGGCAGAGGGTCATGGAATGGCTGTCACCATTCAGCGCAGAAGATTTACAAGATCAATATAGGAAAATAAGGTCTACCTGTGGGGATACTGGTAGATGGCTGGTGAATGACCCGCGATTTCAAAAGTGGTTCGACCCAAATCAATGCCAGACACCATCGTTATGGATCTGTGGCATACCGGGGGCAGGTATGTTAGTGTGAAACGTTCCACTTAAAAGCTCTTCTCTAATTGAAGCGCAGGCAAAACAATTTTGGCCTCCGTTATTGTTGACGAAATTCGAGGTATTGGTCAAGCATCAATGACTTTCTTCTACTGCAAATATGGGGACTCTACTCGAAACACGTTTATCAGTGTCGCCAGATCGCTACTAGCACAGTTACTCGTGCAGAACGCTCATATACTTCAGCTTCTCTATGAAAAGTCTTCTATGAGCGGCGAAGTAGTGCTCACTTCTAAAGTGACTGCTAAAGAATTACTCAGCATTGCATTAAACAGCTGTGCTAAAACTTACATCGTTTTAGATGGGCTCGACGAATGTGATCGGGATAACAGGAAAGAAATCGCACTCTGGTTTCGGTCCGTAGTCGACGGAGTCCCTTCGAACGACATGGGTGCCATCAGGTGCATTTTCGTCAGCCAAGATGACGGGCCAGCACGTAAAGATCTCGGCACAATTCCATCCATCAAGATTACACTCTCCGATAACAAGTGTGATATAGGGGCTTTTGCTGAGTTTTGGCACAAGTGCATGGAGGAGAAATTTGGGAGAATCGAGAATCGGAATATCGCAAATATGATCCAGGCAAAAGCCCAAGGTCGGTCTCTGAGTGTTTTTATACCTAAAACTTCATATCTAATTCAAAATGTGTGTAGGGATGTTTCTATTTGCCAAGTTGTTAGCTGAGTATTTACACGGCCAGCCATCTCAAGAACGGTTACGTGAGGAACTGGAGCCGTCCAAATTACCGGTAAACCTAGATGATGCGTAAGCGAGGGCATTCACCCAGCATCATTACTAAATAAATACTAAGTGGTTTACTAGATATTCTCGTATACTGCAACGAGTTACCGAGGAAAAACCATCTAACGTCGTTGAAGACATCTGGAAGATACTCGGCTGGATTGTGTGCGCTCCAAGGCCGCTAAGATGGCGCGAAATCCAAGCTGTCGTGTGCCTTGACCTTGATAATCAGGAAGTGAACGATAAACGTCAGCTCCGGGACTCGGCTAAGGACCTCTTTGGAGCTCTAGTCGAAGTACAGCCTAATGATACTGTTGAATTAATCCATGGAAGCGCTCGAGAGTAAGTTGCGACAACCAATGCATATTGAAGAATCCAATGCTTAAACGCTATTAGGTACCTTATTCGATCCAACATCGTCGCCACGAACAGAACTCATTTTACTATGGCACTAACGAGCGTGTGCTTCCTATCATTCCCAGAGCTAGAAGTTGCGCGAAAGAAAGAAGAAAGTGAGGCTGATATCCTCGAAGGACGTCTCGCATTCTTCGACTACGCCTCGGCGTGCTGGGTTCTTCACCTTCAAGCTGGCCTTCCAAATCCCGATGAATCCGAAAATCTCGTTTCGTTGATCGAGACTCTAGAGGTGTTCATTGACCTTCACTGGTCAAGCAATCCAAAGTCACTGACAATATCCAAGACAACTCATGACAGTTTGGAAGTCCTCGAAAGGTCCGATGCATATGACAAGATTGCCCAGGCTGTCGGCTGGTCAAAGAAGCAGCTGAGCAGAAGCGGTCGAGAGCCTTCAGAAGAGGAGGCCCTGGACTTGTTTCGAGTTATGCTACAGTCGAGAGCCATCCTCGAAGAGTTTCACAGAAAGCTGAACCAACAAGAAAAGGACAAACTTCGGCCGTTTTATGGTACTAAATGGTTCAAATGTCCCAGAGTAAATTGTTTCTTCTATCACGAGGGCTTTACTACCGTTGGGGAGCGTAACGACCATGTAGCCAGACATGAGCGGCCCTTCATGTGCATTGTTAGCGGCTGCCATATAACAACATTTGGGTGCGTAACCGAGAATGCTCTCAAGATGCATCTTTTCGACTACCATGGCATTGATTTCTTGGATGATACCGACTTCCCAGAGCCGGAAAAGCTAAGCAGCAGTTCATCCAAGCGCGAAGCAACATACAATTGCCACATTTGCCCCAAAAAGTTTACGAGGCAGTTCAATTTGAGGTCTCATCTCCGCACCCACAGCGACGAGAAGCCGTTCGTCTGTTCGGTGTGTGATACGCAGTTCACACGCAAGAGTGATTGTCAACGTCACGAACGCGGTCATGGGGAGAAAAAACTCAAATGCTCGGGTCCATTGGACGATGGGACGTCTTGGGGCTGCGGAGCGGCATTTGGTCGTGCGGACAAACTGGCGGCCCACCTGAGAAGTAAGACGGGTCAGAAGTGCATCCGGCCTCTTGTTTTTCAAGAGCTACATAATAACCGTGATCCGGCTGATGGGTTGTTGGCTGGCGAGGGACTTCCGGCATTCGCTGAGTTCTTGCGGCTTTGTGGTATTAATCAGCCAACGTTAGAGACAAGAGGGCACCCCACCTCTAGCGTGCCATAATAACCCTCTTAACCGTGCGCGGTAGCGCCTCCAGATTCTTGCTCCTCAGCTCGCCCTGCTCGCCTCGTAATAAAAATCCTCCATTGCCACCGCGTTTGCGCGAAACACCTCACGTTAATTGGCTGATATATTACTGATGTAATTATGAATCCTTGTCCATTTATGGCTTAAAAATGTGGTGCAGTTGGTGTAGCTACAGGTAGCTTCTCCATTAGGAACTTATCGGCGTTTTTCACCGCGTCCTGCGTTACCTCAGACAGGTGATGCAGCTATGACTAAGTTGTGGTGCAGTTGTGGTGGTGTCATGTGGTCCAGCACAGATAACTATGGCCTGACTAATAATCACGTGATCGATTCTAGAGAAATTGAAGCATCACCTAAGGGCTGTGTTGGACTCCATAATTTGAATGCTTTCTATTGGGTGTTAAACGATATTTCTCGCCCATACATATTCAACTCACCAAATGCGAGACGTTAGTGCTATCCATAGCCCCAGAAATATAAAAGGTATTCCTCAAGCATTATTCTTAAAGAAATACACAATGATGGCTTATGGTAATCCTATACATCGCCGGGTGGTTTTTTTTCTGGGGCCGATTGAGTATATCTCCAGAACACTTTACCAAAACACGTCGGATCATCTGGAAATAGTACCGCTGGAAAGGTAACTCGATTCCGAATTGAATGATACCGGTTGTATCAGTCTATGACCAGTTGATATCAAGTTATTATGCGATTAGTATATTGTCTGGTGATAATACCGATCACCGATTTCTGGGCCGGGTGCACCGCAATTAGAACATCAGAATCTTACCTATTCTTTAAATAACTCTACTAAAAGACGTCGGATAATTTTGGAAAAAGTAGCATTTAGATGAGCTCAGTTGAGCGATTAAACTGAGCCAGGTCGCATCAGAATCGGAGCGGTATTGTTAAGGTAGTTGTGAGAAGTTACAAGAGTTAGAGTTTTTGAGCCCAGCTCGGCGGATTGGGGGGATATATAGGTGTGCGGATAAGCCTCCGCTAGCAATTTTTGGGTGTGCGGCAAGTAATACTCTTCATTAAACCATAGGGGGTTGATAGAAAAGATCTTAAGGTTAAATCAGAAATATGTGAGGAAATATATATATATATCTGGGACAGTGGATGCTACTAACATTGCACATCCTGGTGGGTTGTAGGTGATGTTTTTTATCTGCCTTGCTGCCTGGTGTAATTCGCAATAGATTTTGGCACCGCAATAGATTTTGGCACCGCAATAGACTTTGGCACCGCCCGCCCCGCCCCAAATACGCCGAAAATGAGTCACCTCCCTAATATACTAATGCCTTTTATTTTATATTGCAAATATAATAGTCGTACTTCGTACTTCGTAAGATAAATTCGAGTACTTACACAAGTTAATTCACCTGCCCCCATAAGAGGCATAACGTTATAATTAACGACTCGGGCAAAACTAGCGATATTACTTTTAGCTTATAGGGATAACTATATAAAATTAAATATCTAATAATTTTCTTTAATTTTTTAGAATTTTGGTGGCTTAAATCTACTACTATACATCCAGAACCCCGCGTCGGAAATCCGATTTCAAAAGTTCAAATCCCCTAACAATTACACTCATTCGAATCGCCTGATGATGCAACCTGGATCGTTAGAATTTTCTAATTGAGATCTTTCTAACAATATAAGTTATATTCTGGTGCGACAAGGTCTCGTAAGGTTATTTAAGGTATAAGGTAGCCGGCATCAGGTGTCGCGACTACCGAGGTGGCCACGTAACTCCCCTGAAGAATTCCCATTCATCTATTCTAACCTTTCTCAATTGAATAGCTCTGTCAAATCTAATATGTATATAATGCAACTTATATAATTACTTTCGCCTTGACGAAGGCTATCCAATAATACAGGTCTCGACCTAATCCTCCAAGATCTGATAGATAGGTTGGTGTATATATCTGAGGTTTAAATGTTTTTACGATGCCGAAAAACTCGCCATCGGGATCATTAATTAAAACCACAACTTCAACCTGTTACAGCTTTTGATACAGTGCTCCGTGCACGATATAACCGGTACCATTCAGTTCGCCTGAAGAAGGGCATTCTAATGATATAAATTTGTATTTGCATGATTCAGAATAGATGGTGGTATAAGAGGTCGATTGTCAATTGTCAATTGATTTTTCGGGCGCGGGGCCCGGCCCGATGTATAGTAGTGGATCTAAGCCCCCTATATCAGTTTTTAATAATAATGGATATAATAAAACTCATTAAGCTATATATCTTAAACCGCCTGCAGAGAAGACAGGAATTAGATATATCAATTGTTGTTTATATCCTATTTATTTAGTCTCTCTATACTACGGTGCCGATCATCAACACTAGAATAAGGGCTACGTCATTGAAGATAATGTCGGGAGGAAAATGCCGATGTCTTATCAACCGGAAATGAACCGACACGTTACACCTAACCCCCGCTGATGGCCCGTATCATGAGATACGAAATTCGGTTCATGGGATTGTAGCCGAGTCAATCTGCTACACGATAATCATTCCCTCGGTCTAGCAAAGTGTTGCCGTCAACATAATGGATAGTAAGATGCTAAATAAATTGTGAATATCGTATAAGATTGTGCAACAAAGATGGCTTCGACCAACAACAGAGCTGTCGTGGCCCCGCAGCAACAAAGGCATAAGCTTACGGTGCCAGCCGACTGGCCCCAGTGGAATGACAAGCTGATTGAAGCCCTGCGGGCAAGGCACTTACTTCCCTATGTCACGACAAACGTGATAGAGCCTGGCGGCGGCGATGACGCACCAGCTCGTCTGCGCTGGCGCAAAGATCGCCTTACCGTCTTGCTCATGATGAAGCGTTCACTCTCGGCTGAGATGAAGATTGGGCTAGCCAATGCCGGGTGGGATTCCGGGCATAACAAGGACCCGAAGAAGATGTACGAGCTTATCCGTAAGGTCGCCCAAGGAGATCACTATCAGGAAAACGATGAGGTATCCCAGCTCTTGTCGCCTTTAGAATCAGCCGCCACTACAGACGACCTGGCACGAGAGATTGAATTGATAGAATATGAAGATGGAGACGAGGAATGGACCGCTGTTGAAGTTCCCTCAAAAGAGCCCCCGGCGGAGACGATTCAGGACCGCATCGTGCGGGTATGGAACGACCTGCGGGACCTGACAGCCTACTACGATATTGACGGCTCGGTGTCGCGTAATGCTCGGCTGGAAGTATTCTACCGGGACGAGCTGGCGGATCTTGAGAGACAGCCATTCGACTCTTACACTTCCCAGGACGACAGGGTAGACCATCTACTACTGCGGAATTACATACGGCGCGCACAGCGTACACTCGAGCTTGACCGGGCGCGTGACGCCAAGTTCGCCGCCTTCGTGGAGCCTTTCGCTGGACCTATTGTGGCATGGTGTGAGCAGCGCCGTCGCGTCGAGCCAATTGACCCCAAGGAATTTGCCAACAGTCTCACCGCCACGGTAGAGTTAATTTCCCATGCACGGGAGCGCGTCGACCACGATGCCAACAAGTACTCAAAAGCTACTGGCTATCGCGCCGCGCGTCGGGTGGCTGCCCTCCGCAGCAAGCTAGCAGAAATGTACAACTTCTACAAGGACTACGACCCTCTATTTGATTGGTGGGTCACAGAGCCGTATAAGCGCCTCGATGCTGCGCTTGGTAGCACTGTAGAATTCTTCCGGGAGGTCTTAGTAGGGGTGAAGCCCGGCGACGAAGAGACCATTGTTGGAGAACCAATAGGTCGGGACGGCTTGCTCAGTGATCTCGAGGCTGAGATGATACCGTATACGCCCGAGGAGCTGTTGCGCATCGCGGAAAAGGAGTATGCGTGGTGCGAGGCGGAGATGATCAAGGCGTCACAGAAATTAGGCTTCGGTACGAAATGGCGCGCCGCCCTCGAGCATGTCAAGAATCTCTATGAACCGCCGGGATCATACCCGGCTTTCATTCGCGGTCTCGTCAACGAGGGCGCCGCATACGTCAAGAAGCACGATCTCGTAACAGTACCCCGCATCGCCGAAGAGGCCATCCGCATGACCATGATCGAGGCAGAGCGGCAGAAGGTGTCTCCGTTCTTCCTGGGCGGCCCCACGATGCAGATGTCGTACCCGACGCGGGCCATGCCGCACGAGGCCAAGCTCATGTCGCTGCGCGGCAACAACCGGCACTTCGGGCGCGCGACGGCCTTCCACGAGATGATCCCCGGCCACCACCTGCAGATCTTCATGGGCGAGCGCCACCACCACTACCGGCGCGCGCTCTTCGACACGCCCTTCTTCGTCGAGGGCTGGGCGCTCTACTGGGAGATGGTGCTCTGGGGGCGCGGCGACTTCTTCGTGGCCGCCGAGGACCGCGTCGGCTCCCTGTTCTGGCGCATGCACCGCTGCGCCCGCATCCTGTTCTCGGTGCGCTTTCACCTCGGCCAGCTCGACGCCCGCCAGTGCGTCGACCTGCTCGTCGACAAGGTGGGCCACGAGCGCGCGACCGCCGAGGGCGAGGTGCGCCGCAGCCTCGGGGGTGAGTATTCGCCCTTGTACCAGGCCGGTTACATGCTGGGCGCGCTGCAGCTGATGGGGCTCCGGAAGGAAGCCGTCGGCCGCGGCTATGGAAAGCTGCGGGAGAAGGAATTCCACGACCGCATTCTGCGCGCCAATGTCATGCCAATTGAGATGCTGCGGGCGCTGGTCCTGGACAAGGAGCTCAAGAAGGACTTTAAATCGGAGTGGAGGTTCTACGATGATAAGTTGTAAGGAAAGGGCCGTGATTCACGTATGAACACGTCCATGGTAGTCTGGCTGATATGTGTTTGATGAGTTATGTTGACCGAGATGAATGAGCGACTTTTGTATATACGTCTATATAGCGGACAGTAAGCTGGATTTACACTATTTCATGGATCACCTTCGAATACCTATTAATGCAGTTGAAGATATATACTGAAGAATTATACAGGCACTAGGTATTACCTAGGGCAATACTATATACATAGACCTAATTGACACAAGACTCCTCCCATCTAGGTATCTACTTAGAAAATGTTACTCGGATCACTTCGATGTGGTTATTATTCGTATACGAAATCGTTAACGTCTTCCCTGTCGTATCAAGATACGGGTGCGCGACTCCAGCGTAAGTCAAGCCGCCGTCAATAGGCGTCGCTGTATACACCTTGACGTCTGGGGTCCACGGGCCCTCAAGCGATGTGGCCGTTCGCAACAAGACATCGCCTCCGCCGGGACCTTCACTCACTGTTAGTCAAGGGCGTAGGATGATGTCTAGGTGTCTAATACTCACTTAAATGCACGAATATGTAGCAATTGTAGAAGTCGCTCCAGACAAACTGCCCCTGACCCGTCCACCACACGGTAGCGGTTGACGGGCCGAACTCCGTATGCGGCTGTCCTGTCTTCCAACCCGCATCCTGGCCCCACCAGTACGAGTACTTGCTCAAGTCGTACGCGTCGGCGGCGTTGACGCGCGCTAGATACACGTATTGCGCGTTGGTGAAGTCAGTGATGGAGGTTGGCGCGCCGCCCCATATATAGATGTAGTCAGAGCGCGGGTCACGGAAGGTAGCGACGTCGCCGTACCGAGGCGTGCTCAACGCCGGCCACCAGTAGCCGTTGCTGCCGAATCTTTGGGTGACTGTCGGCTCGCCGTTCACGAGCTCGACCTTGCCGACACCGGCGCCCCTCAGGGTGTTGTCATCTTCATTCTGAGATCGCTTAGTAACTGATCTAACGGTAGTTAACTGATACCGTACAAGCTGCTGGGCTACTTACCACCAAATAGTAGACAGCGCCGGCTCCATCAGCAGTCTCGACGAGGCTCGTGCCGCCGAACCCGAACGTATTCTTCTCGTCCCAGTCGGCATTGAAGGGGACAAACTGCAGCTGATGGCGGACCGGGCTGTCGGCGTTGAGATGCATATCCTGGACTACGAGGGGATCGTCCGTCATCAGCGAGGCCGAGTCCCGGACCAGCCCGTGGAAGCCTTCGGGATCCTTGCTCGGGTCCGCGACGCCGGGCGAGCACCACAGCGTGTCGCCGAAGATGGCGTACCATTTCCCTTGCAGCTGGCCCGTGAAGCCCAGGTCCCGGTGGCTGCAGCTGTTGTTCGCGTTCTGCTGGCCCAGGTACTTGGTCTCGAACTTCGAGATCGGGTTCGTGCCGACGGGCTGCGTGTTGTCGCCGCCGTCCGTCTGCTTTCGCTGCTCGACGAAGTTAGGGAGTGCGACTCCTCCATCTACAAGCGCTAGACTAGCGAGAATAGACGCTAGGAAGATACGTGGGCGCAGCATGATGAGGGATATGAGGGAAGTACACGACAAGAAGAGAAGAAGCGAAGGGCTTGCATTATTCAAGATCTGGGTAGTTGTAGATGATGTTATACATGGTGGTGACAGTAAGGGCGTGGCTGAAACAAGCTGGAAATGAATAGGATGACGACAGTGAACGACCGACAGCAATCCTACAATGCAACATACAATGTCTTCAAAAGTTAAGACCTTCATCTCACTTCCTAAAAAGGATAATTCAGCGGCTCAGCAAGAACAAACACGGTAATAATGGAAGTAAATCAATTCGATATCTCTAGGCTTTTGAATTCCAGCTAATCTCTACAATTTCTAGAAAAAGACTAGTAGTTATCAACAGACACACGAAAAACTATGTCTCGTATTCTGTGTTCGCTTATCCCTAGTATCAGGCCATCATCAAGCATATGTTGCGACGAACTTAATAATCGCTCAAGTAGGGAGAGCATGGATGAAAGCTACAGGAAGTAAGAGGGAAAAGCAATCAAATGAGCTGGTTTTGATTTTAAAAACATCCCAAGTCTTATTGAATGTTGAAGGTCCCGATGACGATGAGCTCGCGAAATGTTTCTAGTTTCTATCTGAATGTAGGCGTGAGCTATTCATAGCTCGCCTAACTCGTAAACATTTTAGTCCGGAAGTACTGGAGATAGGGGCCGATGCGGGGATCTGATCCGGTTGTGGGTGCCGATGGAAACCTGCCTATAAGGGCTTAGACTCCCCCGGTTTAACCCTCCTATACCGGTATATCGATATCTGAACACCGTTCCTTATCGCGCTATATTCGCATTGCAACCGGTTCAGTCTACAAAGCAGATAACCGCGTGGTGCTTGGATATTCTTCCGCCTGTATTTCACGGGGCGAACGCGTGCGCCCGAGGAAAATGGAATACAAGCGGCAATCGGCCGTGCCGCAAGTCAAGCCGCGACTCATTATCCACGGAGGAGCTGGCAACATCACGCCCAAGAAGCTAGGACCGGAGAAGTATAAGCAATACCGGCATGCGCTTCTCACGATCGTAAGCAGAAGCTTAGCCCGGGTATAACAGTAGCATAAAAGATCTCACATCACCCAGGTTTCCAAGGCAGACACATACATGCGGACGCCTGTCTCGTCCAGCGGACACGGCGCCTCTACCCCCAAGTATCCGTCCGCTCTTGACGTCGCAACGTATGCCGTGACACTGCTCGAGAACAACCCGCTCTTCAACTCGGGCCACGGCGCCGTGTTCACGCGCGATGGGATCAACGAGATGGACTCGTCCGTCATGGTGTCCCGAGGTTACGCGAAGCGGGGTGTTGGCTTGACCGGACTCAGAAGAGTGAAGAACCCGATACTGCTCGCCAAAGCGATGCTGGAGCATGGAGACGACGACCTAGCCAAGAAGGTAGAATCGGGGTTGGCCAATCCGAGCCAAATAGGCGGGCTGGCGAATCCTGATGAGTCAGATGCGACGGCAGATCTCGACGTGCCCTCGGCGCAGGGCCACACGCTTATCCACGGCGAGACGGCCGAGACGCTGGCTAAGATGTACGGCTTGGAATTGGTAGACTCGAAGTACTTCTTCACGCAAAACCGGTGGGACGAACATATACGAGCACTAGAAAAGGAGAAAGCAGGAAAGGGGCTCGCAACTTGGAGCGCCGAAGAGTACTTGCCCCAAGGTACATGTGGCGCGGTCGCCCTCGACGCTGATGGAGTTGTATGCGCGGCTACTAGCACCGGAGGCATGACGAATAAACTTACAGGGCGCATCGGCGATACGCCCGTGGTAGGGGCCGGATTCTGGGCGGAAGAATGGGCCGAGAAGAGTGCTCCAAGCATAGCGACCGTTGGGCCAGCCACAGATGCTTGGCACAACCTCAAAAAGTGTCTGAGCCCTCCAGGTCCGATCGTAGAGCTATCGTCAAGCCTGAGGGGCCTTGTGGCGGATTGCTTCCCCACTCCTTCCCTGTATCACCCTGTGGTACAAACCGCCGACGAGGATTTACACACTACACGGTCAATTGCTTTGTCGGGCACCGGAAACGGCGACTCGTTCCTCCGGGTAGCTGCGACTAGGGCGGTTGGATCGATCGCACAATGGGCCGGATTACCTGCTACCGAAGCCTTGCGTCGCGTTGCCGGCAGAGGTGGGGAGTTGCAGAAGAGTGCCGGAGACCGCTGGGGTAAGACGGGAGAAGGAGAGGGCGGGATGATTGGTATTGAGAGTTTGGTCTCGCGTGATGCAAGTGGCCGAGTGATCAGTACCCAGGCTAATATCCTGCAAGATCATAATTGCGGTGGTATGTTTCGTGCTTGGATCGATGATGACGGAAGAGCAGTAATGAGGATTTTCCATCCGGACGGAGAGCAAGCGACACGGATTAGAATGTCATCGCTTGAAGGCGAGAATGAGCCGGAGGATGTATGGCGCTGGAATGCCGGCAAAGCATAGACGTAGTATCAGAACTGCTAGATTAGACCTAGAATTGTGGTTAATACCAGCCCAAGGATTTGCAGACAACAGGAGTCTCTGGACACTTGTGTTCATGAACATTAGGTATTGTATTTGGATATGGACGTGTCTGCTGGCGGGTATAGGAGAGGAAGACTGGTGAGTCGACCTAATTCCAGCACAGCAGCGAGATCCTTCTTATTTTACATATCGTCCCTCTATCACCCATGCCAGTATGCAGACCCTAGAACCCATACGAAGTACATGTATCCGATCGAATCGTGGATCGGGGGAGGAGTAGAGTGGTATCATCTTGCGATTGTCGCATTCTTCGTCACACGTCACGTAACTCAAGCCAATGCTTTCTCCGCGTCCGGAGGAGGTGGTGCCTAAATATTGTCAATGCCGCACAATTGGGTTGAGCTGGGGGAGTAGGTAGAGTTAACGAACCTCTAATCTCTGGGTGCCAGCCATCATGCGCTGGAATCCTATGCCTACGCCCTCTATGACAGCAAGCAAGACCGCGCATCCGATGGCACCATTTCGGGCCGCCTTGTATCCTCCTCGAACAGCTAGAGCACCACCGGTGAAGAAACCGGCGATAATAGCATTGTAGGGGTCTTCTTTCTTTCGTACACCTTTAACGGCGCAGTCGAAGGTCGAGAATAGGCCACCCCATACACCTACGTAATCGGTAAGTTTCGAATGATATCGGTCGTATCGGACGCATGATGCCTACCGAAGTTGCCACCTAGTACCGGTGCTCGCGCCTTGATGGCTGTGATGGCTCCTATTCTTCTCTCGCCCACTGGACTGTTGCGAAAACCCTTGATACCGTGCCATATAGTTCCACCGATTGCCTAATAGAAAATGCGCATTAGCTCGCAATTCACTCGGGATTCGGCCGGACAGTAAACACTACGTACACCCATAGCAAATGCACCGCCAAAGTCGTTCAGGATGACCCAGGGACAAGGGTCTCTCGCGTGATCCATCTTGAAATTGCCGCGGGGGAGCCGCGGGGTTTGATTGAAGGTATTTGCGGAATCGTTGTTGCCGTGGGTACGGCTGGTCGTCGCGGGGGAAGGGGTGATAGGATTAATTCCAAAGCTTCGATATTGAGGATCTCCAATGATCTCAGCGAAGAAAATTGTTAACTCCCGCGTACGC
The DNA here is from genome assembly GCA_028571165.1 of Hypoxylon perforatum. Lineage (NCBI taxonomy): Eukaryota > Fungi > Ascomycota > Sordariomycetes > Xylariales > Hypoxylaceae > Hypoxylon > Hypoxylon perforatum. Next base: position 3,497,740 of record JAOXNQ010000002.1, read on the forward strand.
ACGGGCCAGGCAAAGTCGGAAGACTGAAATAAATCTTACTCCGATAGGCGATAAGCGATAAGCGATAGCCGCCCTACCATTCAGCTAGCCAAGCCGGCTGGTGGGATAAACCCTGAACCCTGTAAGATCGTCTTAGTGACGGTTTTTTTTTCTCGAGATGTAAGGGGAATTGCTTGGCCATAAACCTGGAAAATAGGGGTTCGCTCAATTTGCATGAACATTCTTTATTTTCTATCTTCATATAACTGAGGTTTTCTGTGTATTGATGGTCGACCCATGAACGATCGCGTAGGATATTAATTGAGCCAGTCTCGAAAGCGACTTTATTCCTCTAGCGCCGATATCGGGAGGAAATGTAGCTGGTCAACCGTATTGACGGGACAGAATAGATATTTGAGTTACATTACACATACACCAGGTGATTTTTGCAATCTGCGACAGAGAAAACCGCTCACTGCGTACTGGCTCTGTTGGATCTCCTTGATATTAGTGCTTAAATTTTGCCGGCTGTGAGTTATTAGTTGAACTTGGATTTTTGGACTGATGTGGCTATTATTAGACCATTCTGCTGTAGGAGAACATGACGTGTGAATAGCGATAGAGCGCATCATTTTCTCCCAGGACTGCCTTGGTCTAGCTTGTAATTTGCGATCTGGCAAACATTATCATAAGTGAAAATTATGATATGTGCTTCAAAGGTACATCGGATGGCAAATTATCGGGTTGGTGTTGTGCTGAAACCTGTATACCATATCCGTTGTCCGGTACTCTGCTGAGTAGGTATGCTAGACATGTCCCAAAAGACACCACGACGCGAGATAGATGCTTAGATGCTGATATTATTTCATTTACTTCTTCGTAGAATTCTTACAAGATAACGAGAGATGAAAGGAGTTAAAGCCCACTTTATCATATCTCACGTACTGACAGGCTGAGATCGCGCCATTGACCAAGCCTCTGGTATAGCTAGCCGTGATATGCAACTTGGCCAATTGATCTTCCGAATCCATAATCAGAAACATACCGCTCACCGTAAGTCAGTAATCGGAAAAAATTTTCCATATAAAAATCCCATGTCCGCCCCTACCATCGGATTTCGTATGTGTCCTCTTGTGTCTTGTCTAACCCCATGAACCAACCATCATATCAGCACTCAAGTGGCTAAAACTATGGCCGTTGGGATTGGTGAGAGAACCAGTCATTGCCGGCGTTGCCAAGAGCTTGAAGACGAGGAATTCAAGAGAAAAGATGTGAATGCTACCATTAAGAAGCAATACATGAATGACACTCAGGGCACTAGTTGTAAGTTGACTCATTCTTCCTAACCCGTATCCGGTTACACATATAACCAGAGGCCACGGAATTTCACCTGCCTGAGCACTGTCAAAAAGTCGTCAATCTGCTGAATCATCTATCTATCCTCCCATTCACCCGTCCATCAATTCGGTTACAGCCCCTCAGATCCTATGCTACAGTCTATGCTTCCAATCTAGGATATGGTTAAGGGCAGTTGACCAATGGCACTAGCTCCCCACCACTACGAAGGTGCGGGCCAAAAGTATTGCATATGGCAAGAGGTACCAGTCACAGTGATTACAGTTCAAGACTTATAGGCACTCAGGGAGATCTTAATAACTTTTAGGCCTTACTCACTTAAAAAAAAAAAAACAGCGCAAAAATAACAAGAACCAGAAGAACCAGAAGAATCGCAAGAATAGCAAGAACAACAAGAACAACAAGAACAACAGGAACAGTAAGAATACCTGCCAATTTATAGTATTCCTGGATTGACACTGTAACCACTACCTCTACCAATGTGCAGTACTTTTGGCCCGCACCTTCGTACAGGAAGTTGCATATGGAGGGTACGAAGCTACAAAGTTGAGCTACCCCAGAATCCAGACCCACTTGGTTCAGCTCAACCCGGGGGTTAGTGCACAATACAGCGTTTTGTGCCTGAAGCAGACAGCTAAGGGATCAGCTAGTTGCCATGTAAGGGTCGCTAGAAGCTCTCCACATCCACCAACATCAGACCACACGTCATTCCCAAAACACCGATCTCCAATTTACCATCAGTTTTCAGGTCTTTTTCTTTTCTAGACTGCCCAACCGCCTCCAACAAAAACACAACCTGAGGTCGCATCCGCCCCTCGGTTGCTGTCTTACAAAATCCCTTCTATACTATACTTATAACTTTAGGTAGTAGTTAACTAGTGGACAGCAACCATACCAGCCGCAATGGCGACATCGGCACCGACTCCCATTCTCGAAATCCCGCCGCACACGACACCGCGATTACACCACAATCTCAAGCATGACAACTCTGTACTAGCCCTTGTGGTTGGCAACGACAGTATATATGCAGGTACCCAGAATGGAGAGATTGTTGTCTGGCAATTGGGCACCTTTCAAAAGGTTCACCACATACAGGCACACAAGCGTAGTGTCATGTGCCTTTTCCTATCCGACGACGGCTCCCTGCTTTTCTCCAGTGCAAGCGATCCAATCGTGAATGTGTGGTGCCCTCGAACGATGACTCGGCTTTACGAAATATATAGCACCAGTGATTCATTCGGCGACATCTTTTCAGTTTCGTACTCATCTCAACATGAGACCGTTTACTATGGTGCTCAGAACACTTCCATCCAATGGGTTAGCCTGAAGGACCCCAGTAGGCGTGTATCCCACGATTCGCCAAACCACCCCGATCGTAGAAACCACCGGTTTTTTGACTCCCGAGCCGTTGGCGGAACAAGTACACCTCGACCCACCGACGAGCGATACGAATTGATACCACGATCTCATACCGTGCTCGAGACGGATAAACGAGCCAACATGCTGTTCGCTCACTTCGGATATGTCTACTGCATGCTTGTGACGAAGGGCTCGACTGCATATACCGAGCCCGATGAAGAGGTTCTGATATCAGGCGGCGGAGACGGAACCATCAAGGTCTGGAAGCTTGGTGGGCGGGAGATTGGCCCGGACGGGTACGAGAACGGCATAGAAGAGATCATGGTTCTCGGAGACGAAGACGCCGTATCCGTTATGTCTTTGGCTACGGATGGATCATTTTTATACAGCGGAAGGCTCGGGGGTAAGATCGAATTGTGGGACCTGGACACCAAGCAGAAACTTCGGGCTATCAAAGCACACAAGGGCGATGTCATGGCTCTCCAGATGGGCTGGGGTTACTTATGGAGTGCAAGTCGTGCTGGTACCGCCTGTGTAAGTCCAGAATTATCATCTCGCCTAGAACACTCTCTAATGTCGAATATAGAAGCACAACACTGTTCATTACGGCGAATATCAGCGTGACTCGGCGGAGAATGTCAGCCAAAAGTATCAGTGTCTGACCCAGTGGAAGGCACACAACGGCAAGATCTTATCATCCGCTGTAACAACATACGATGGAAACCAGATGTATATTACAGGGGCCAGTGATAACAACGTCGCTATCTGGATGCTCAAGCAGGGGCCCGCAGCTGAGCAGCCGTCGCAGGAAGAAGAGGAAGACATGATGTTAACTTCCCTGCGCGAATTCGTGTCATTCAAAACAATATCATCCCGAGCAGAATATGCTGAAGATTGTCGCCGGGGCGCTAGTTTCCTTCGCGGATTGTTTAAGAAGCTCGGCGCCGATGTCGACATGCTCAGCAACGAGGAAACGCTCCATCATCCCGTGGTACTCGCCAAGTTTAGTGGGAAACTCGAACCGGCTGAAAAGCGGAAGAGGATTCTTTTCTATGGACACTACGATGTTGTACCCGCAGACGCCAAGAAGAGCAAATGGAACAATGACCCGTTCCAGCTAACTGGAACCAACGGGTATTTGTACGGTCGCGGAGTCAGCGATAACAAAGGTCCCATCATGGCTGCGCTCTACGCTGTAACCGATCTTGTCCAGGCCAAATCCTTGGATTCTGACGTGGTTTTCCTAATCGAGGGCCAAGAGGAGTCGGGCTCGTGCGGTTTTAAGGAAACCGTGCGAAAGTACAAGGATCGCATTGGCCATATCGACTACATACTCCTAGCGAACAGTTATTGGCTTAACGATGACACGCCTTGCCTCACCTATGGTTTACGAGGCGTTATGCACGCGACCGTTTGCGTCGAGTCTAGGGGACCCGACCTTCATTCCGGTGTTGACGGCTCTTACATGATCAATGAACCGTTGTCTGATCTAATGAATCTGCTCACAAAACTCAAGGGTCCTCGAAATCGCGTTATGCTTCCCGGATTTTACGATGGCATCCTTCCTCTAACAGCAGAAGAGGAGGCTCGCTATGACGATATCCTATCCGTTTTGATGGAGCAAGGTCGTAATAACGTGTCAGCAGAGACGCTCAAGGCCAATCTGATGGCACGCTGGCGCGAGCCAAACCTCACACATCACAAAGTCAAAGTCTCGGGTCCTGACGGCAGTTTGATTAGTAGCCATGCTAGCGCCAAGATTAGTGTTCGACTTGTGCCTGGGCAGGAGGTAGAAGAGGTTACGAAATCCTTAACATCCTTCTTGGAGAAGGAGTTTAGTAACCTGGAGTCCGATAATAAGTTGAGCATTCAAATCGACAATCAGGCAGAACCCTGGCTGGGAGACCCTAGCAACTACATCTTCCGGACTCTTGAAGAGGCTCTCGTCCAAGCCTGGGGTCCACTTCTTTCGGACGACACTAGCAACGGCACAAGCAACGGCACAAGCAACGGCACAAGCAACGGGGTCGGCAGTACGAAGAAAGTGGACACGAATGGGATTCACATCAACGGCTCCAAGGTCCGGAAGCCCTTGTACATCCGAGAAGGCGGCTCAATCCCCGCCATTAGATTCCTAGAGAAGGAATTCGACGCCCCGGCAGCTCACCTGCCTTGCGGGCAATCTTCTGATTCTGCGCATTTGGACAACGAACGACTCCGGGTTGTGAACCTTCTGAAGAGTCGGGAGATTTTCACTTACGTCTTTAAGAAGCTATAGATAAAAGGGGGTTGTAGAGGCTAGGTCGTCTAATCCTGGTCATTTGAAATTGGTCAAACATGAAAAGCATTGATTAGGTACCTACCTACCCAGGTACTTAGTGAGGAGAACGGAGTTGTGGGATTTGATAGAGTATAGATGTACAGATACCCTTCTAATGAATCGTTCTGAATTAAAAATGTGAACATGTGATCCCTCTAAAGGACAAGTTTGACTTGGTTACTTCCAAGGTAAGCCAAAGAAGGCACCAGTCTGTTCATATTTATTATGCCAGTTATTTATTCTATGAACTTTCTTTTCGATTGACTCTCTTTCTTTCACTGGCCTCCGTCATGCTTTCCCATCCAGCGAAGTAGCCTACGGTATAAATTCGGCGGCCGCGCCGGCGGGGTGTCGCGCCCAAGCCGCTGCCCCATGAGAAACCCGTCGAAGTACGCCCTCTCCAACGACCTATCGTGTCTGCCCAGCGATCTCGGGATCGGCGGCCTCGGAGAACCATCCTCCCAAAATCCGGGGGCGGATATCAAGTTCGAGTCGTATCTGCTGAACAGAGTCTGCGTCGACGCGTTTCGCGTGCGTCTGTTGGCGCCGGAGCTAGATCCAGGGCGGGGACGCGCTCTGCTGCTCGGCCTCTCGTGCGCAGGAAGCTGCGCGAAGATCCCGGGGAAAGCACCTTCGTCGTGGCTTCGAGCGGAAACCCGGCTTGCGTCTTGCTGCCCGCTTCCAGGCGGCGAGGAACTGCCTCGGCCGACGACTGCCGCTATTGATGACGTCGACGCGCGTCTTGATCTGCGCTCGCTGCTCCGCGGCCGGCTTGGCTCTGCATTCTCACGGCTTCGAGCGACAGAGGGCTCGCGCGAGCGTCTTCTATCCCTCCTCTCAGCTGCTTCCCGAGCACGGTCGATTTCGGCCAGTTCGTCGTCGTCTAGGATCTCGATCCTGAGCGAGTATCGCTGGCGACGTCTGTGTTCGTCGGAGGACCTTGGCTGTCGAGAATGCGAGTTGTTCGAAGATGGTGGCATTCTGGCCGTTTTCGATCAACAATCGATTGTCTTGGGGAGAGTGGGTGTAAATGTGTCGGGTAGTCCTCCTATGAACCTTGTAGAGAGAGATGGAGTTGGCCACTCGATGGTCTGGAGTTTCGACTCGTTATATAAGTGCTTTCTTAAGCGGCTAAGGGGAAGCAACTTGAAGAAACTTCACCACTTTTCCGGGTCAAAGACTTTTCTTCGAAGCCATGAACTCTCCAGAACAAGCATCTCGCCATGATAATGATTGGAATCTCTTCTAGTTAAGACAAGTAACTATGTAGGCTATCGATTCTTTGTGGCGATGGAGTTGACTACCACCCGAATTACATTCGAATGAGACTTCTCTTTGGCATCTGTTAGACTAAAACCTAACCAGGAGCCGGTTTCAATTATGATATCCGATCAAACATACGCAGTAGACAGCTAGATAGCACCAATACTATCAGAAAATGTCGGGAAACATCTAAGACCATGTTTCGGAAGGTCATTGTCCTCCATTAATCAAGCCTGCGAGATTCGCTGTCTCCTGGTCGATGCCACACCGACTCTTCGCTTAGGGTGACCTAGCTCAGTGCGACTAAGTTTGAGAATACAATAATCCTCATTTCGAAAAGCACATCTTCTGCACTTGGTGATTATCTAACCATCTTGCGTGAAGCGTGTCGCATAGACTAGATATGTATGATGGCGCCAGCCTTGGCCTGGGAGAGGCGCAAACACCCAATAGAAGACAAGGAACTTTATTAGTTCATGTGCTTGTAATCGACCGATGTGATGCTGGAGTGGCGGATATAAGATAGCAAGCTGCTCCATGATGGCGAGAAGCACGGAATAAAAGGGGCCTTTCTGGTTGCATTCTCCGACCTCCCATACCTGTACATAACCACCACGAAAGACCATATTTGCAACCGAATTATGACAGACCTGAACGTCCCTAGTTTGAGCTCTTCAGACTTGCTCATCCTATTTATTGCGATTTTTCCTTTGCTGGTAAGTATGCGCCCGTGGTGCAATGTAGAGAGAGTCGCTAAGCGAAGCAGATAATCACAAATGCCATCTACAACCTGTTCTTTCATCCGTTAGCACACGTCCCTGGGCCATTCTTCGCTAGAGCCAGCGGCATACCCGCTTGGTATTACACATACCATGGCAAACGCCATATATGGCTCTCGCAGCAGTTTCAGATCTATGGTAGCAAGTTTCGCCCGGAGCCTAACACCGTGCTGTTCTGCGACCCAAAAGCCTACACGGATATCCATAGCATGAAATCAAACGTACGACGCAGTCATTTTTATACAGCCTGGAGACGCGGCGATGGAGACCAGTCAGTACTTAACAGTGTCGACACCGCCATGCATGCGCGTAAGCGCAGCCTCTTGAGTCAATCCTTTACGGAGAAATCGGTGCGTGCCGCATCTGGATTCATCATTAAACATGTCGACCGTTGGAACCAGCTCCTCGCTGACAGTAATGACTGGTCTGCGCCCGTGGATATGGCCGAAAGCATTGACGCTCTCGCGTTTGATATCATCGGAGACCTGGCCTTGGGGAGGTCCTTTGGTATCAAAGAGCCCGGAGATAATCCGCTGAAGGTCGTACCCCCTAGCGTTCACGAGTATATGAAATTCTATAATACGGTAAGGTTTTCAGATTCTATCACATCATACCAAAGATTAACTTACATCTATGGTTCTCATAGATCGCTCGCTCTCCATTCCTCAACTTGGTCCTTTGGCTTAAGCCCCGTGGCCTTGACCGGCTCCTCGCACTTGCCACACCACCGTCAGCTCGCCAGTACCTCCAGTTTCTCTACGACAGCGTCACAGAGCGGCTTGCCCTTCAAATCGAGCAAGCCAGCAAGCCCGAAGGTGAACGGCGTCTAGACATGTTCTACTTCATGTGCGAAGCGCGAGATCCGCACACGGGCCTTCCAGGCCACGAGGAAAAGAGTCTACGGTCCGAATCCAATACACTACTCGTAGCTGGGTCCGACACGGTCGCCGTCACCCTCTCAAGCCTGTTTTTCTACCTTACCGGGGACCCCAGTCGATGCCAGAAGCTCACGGATGAAATACGAAGCACGTTCTCGTCAGCGGATGACATCGTCCACGGGCCCAAGCTTTCGTCCTGCATATACCTGAGAGCGTGCATTGATGAAGGCTTGCGACTCTCACCGCCCGTACCTGGCGAATTGTCACGAGAGGTGCTCCCCGGGGGCATTATCATAAAAGGCGAATTCTTCCCTCCGGGGACTATCGTGGGAACTACAGAATGGGCCAACTCGCGAAACCGGGAAGTCTATGGCGACCCCGATGTATTCCGACCGGAGCGCTGGATTGTCGGCGAGTCTGTTACCAAGGACGAAGTCGCTAAGCTGCGATCGAGCTTCCATCCGTTCACCTCCGGGACGTTTAGTTGCCTGGGGAAGAATCTCGCGATGATGGAGCTCATGATTACGGTCGCGCGGACCCTGTATCGGCTGGATGTGAGAAGGGAGCCTGGGTCGACGGTCGGGGGAGGTGCGGATCCGAAGCAGTACGAACTCATAGATGCATTTACTGCTGTGCGACAGGGTCCGGTGGTTCAATTTAGGAAGAAAGTCGCGTCATTCAATTAGTTATGAGCTCTTATCAAGTTTTGCAGCTAAGTGAAAGGGAGAAGGGACATCTGATCGAAGGACGTAGCTCGAAATATCTCCCCTGCTTGCACGATATTCGCCACCCAAGTTTATATCGACAGGAGTTAGGTGATAAGAGATTAGATACGTGATAGATTAGATAAGCGATAAGGATTATCTTAGGTATCAATGAGATTGTTGACCCAAATGCAACTCCCTACTGCACTTCCTCACATGCTTCTCACTATCTCTTAAACTGTCTGTTGGAAGAAGTCATAAGCATCCTCAATGACGGCCTCTAGGTGAGCTGTAAACCCTATAGGTCTATGTACTATTAGAAGATCATGAGGTGCCAGCTCTGTCTCATGAAGCTTAACCCGGTTGCCCTTAACCGCTGACATTTCTTTGGCAAAGCTCTTGATGGAGCTGGACAATACTTCCTGCCCCCCAACATGGACGAAAAGAGGAGTGTCCGTCTGAAAGGGATGGTGTATGGGAGAGATGAACGGCTCTGTCTCTTTCGAGACGCTTCCCTCTGGTATGTACGCATTCGCGCCCCAGTCAAGGAGATCTCTAACTAAAAAGTCTTGGCGTGCTTTGGGCGATCGGTCATACTCCTCGCCGGCATCCGCTGTGACTTGGACCCATGGAGACCAGAGAATAGCGCCACCTATCCTAGAGTTAATGTCTTAATTCATCAAACAAGGGTTCCTGTTGATACTCACCTGGACACGGGAGTTTCGCCTCAGATGTATTGAGATATCGCAGCAGAGCAAGAATAAGATTACCACCAGACGAATCCCCTGACAGGAAAATGTCTTCGGCGGGCACACCCAACGCTAACACATGGCTATACACCGTAAGCGCATCTTGGACGGCAGCCGGAAACCTCGTATTCGGAGTTGCTAGTCGGTACTGAGCGATGAAAATATTAGTCGCTTTCAAATGCCGGCTCATCAGGCCCGCAATGTCTTTCCCCATTATATTAGGATCCAAAGCGGCGACGAACGCGCCTCCTAGAAACTCCAAGACAACTCTCCGGTTTGCGGGGGTTGTGGCGTCCCGCCCCACCGGTGCCGGAAACCATATCCCCGGCACAGGCTCCGGTTTCACGATTGCCGGGGCCAGGATGCCGGTGAAGATTTCTTCGGGAGCCTCCATTACGGCAAACCTTTCTCTGGCCGTTCCCGGTTCCAGTTGGCGTGGGCGCTGATAGCGAATGTCCGCGAACATTTGGAACACCGCGCGCATCGCCGCCCGAACCAAGCACACCCTGAAACTCCATTCAGGCAAAGGACGCAGAGATTTTGGAATATAGAATATTGATAGAAATGCTAGATATAAGGGGGTTTTTATAAGGAACACTGCAATGTAAATTGCCTTGAATGGCTGGGAAGACCACAGCGGAGCCATCGCGGTACGACCAGGAGGAAGAGAACTGCAAATACCGGGAGGTGATCGGATATGGCATTATCCAGATGGGTTACTGCCATATTTGTACCCCACGACACTTGGTAAGTGACGCAACACAAGCCAGAGGGGAAGCTGGCTCAGTCGTACGTATAATGTAACTAGTAGTAGCATTCAATTGCTTTTTATGCATTTTCATTTTCTCGGAGTGTTCGGGGGGCCGGAATAGTTCTGCAACGGTTGATATACATACAGTATTGGAACTTTCAGCTATGTTAAAAACGCACTTTACGTAGGTGGCGTTCTGCAGTACCGAAGCTGAGCCCCTATCGTGCCAATTAGATGCAGCTAGAGCAGTCGCTAAAAATGACAGAATTGAAGATTACCAGCAAAATGACGATAATTGTTATATATCGGTCACATTATAGGCTCCGCGGCTTGCGGCCTACATTGCACGATGCATGATTAGTAATTTCCATGGTTCGAATCCTCGGGTGAGCCGGCGGTAATAAAGGGGTTGAGCACTGCTTGGCTTGGGCTTGGGTAGCTATGCAAGGAATGATGATGAAATTGTTTTCGTCCGGCTATCTACCCATATAGGTACAGCGACGCGCTACCATGGCGCATAGGACATCTGGAATACCTCTAATTTGAAGATATATATCCCCCGGCAAGGAGGCATATAGCTTCTTATTAAGAGATAAAGCCAGAGTTTCGCTTAACATAAGAAATCTTCCTCTCCAGCTCGTACGCATTACCCCCTTTCGCTTATTCTAGCCACAGCGTTAACCCCAGCTAACTAACCTTATATTTGCGTATAAGAAAAACCCTACTCCAAACCCGCCTTCTTATTACGTCTCAGATCTACCTTTATTAACGCCTGATAAGCCCTAAAGCGAGGTAAAAAAACCTATTAAGTTAAAAGATTAAATTATACCACGGTAAGATTCGAACCTACTCATATTCCCATGCCTAGGGCACAGGGCATACACGGCCAGGTGCTTTAAACACTATACCACGTGGGGCCGATAGCATCCTGAACTTATTAGATCGGGATGATCAAGTTAGATAAGGGATATCTCGGATGACATAAACGCGTACGACGTCTTTGTTTCAACTCGATGAGTAAGAAGACTCAAGGAGTCTTACATTATCGTGATTTCTCTTAGAGGTCACAGGTTCCGCATCAGAACCTGGTGCTATGGGTGCCAATCCGACCAATATCGTAACTAGGTATTTAATAATTGATGGCGTTCTTGTTGCTGTGCGTTTGAAACTGGTATATACTTGCAACTATCTGTTAAAATGGCAATGTATTTACTAGCTGGTAACTTTACATTATTCCTACAGGATAATGAATCCATATATGGACAAAAAGTACACCACCAAAATGAAGAAAAAGAAAACCCCCAAATAGCATTTTCATAATAAAAGCTGCATTCCCTATCTCAGTTTGAAAGCCCCCGCGTGAGAAAGTAATGGCATAGAGTATATAAGCCGCAAACGCATAAATGTAAGATAGACAATGTGCCACAAGACAGATGCGGAGTAGCATAAACAGGGCCCGGGATTTCTGTTTCTGTCTTCTATAATACTGAGAAAGCTGAAACCCCAGTATAAGTATCATCAGCAAAGGATAAATCCCCGTAATTTCAATTATACATTGTCTTTAAAAGAGATGTTAGTAATATTTAAATTAATTATAGGCATATAATAAACGACAGTTCACTCACCCGTCACATGATCTAGACATCGTTGCGGATACTACCAAAACAACATCAGGAAACAAATTTAAAAAAAGCTCGAAGACTAAAAGGTATTGGTATTGCCAAAATCTGATTGGCAATGAGTTTATCAACCAGCTTTGGTAGCTTTCGAATCGTGGGAGACTGCTCACGGCCTATTTCATACACTCCTGTCAACAACGTGGGTAGTAGGATTTTGAGCAATGGCGTACTCACAGCATTTTCGCCGGATGTATGGCTAGGTGTGTTATCTGCCGTATTATTGGTATAGGTGTTCTCTGCCATATGGCTGGTATTGTTCTCTTCCATATCACTAGAACCATTATCGGCTGTTTGGTTGGTGGCAAGCGACTTAATTAGATTCTGCGTTAGTATACCATTTTCTTTTAGATTAGCGATGTATTCGGGTATCATACTTCATGTATCGCAACCTCCTCCCTTGCCCTCGACTGCATCCATCGCGCTTCGTGTAGCTGAAATAAATCTTCGATGGTTCCAGACACTGGACTAGAGTTGTCCGGAACCCTAAAAGGGAGCAGTACTTCTTCCTGCCGCTGCTTTACTCTCGAGTTTTGGATCGTAGGTTCGTATCGACGTGGCACTTTCATTTTTGAAGGTATAAAAGTCGCCAAGCAGATAACGAAAACATGAGGGAGAGAGATAATTAAGCATGAGTAAAGTTCTATCGCTAGTCCCACCCGTAATTCATGTATGCGTGCATTGTATTTGTCTTGTACTGTAGCCAGCATCAAGTCGGGGAATCGGCTAAGCACCTCGTCGAATGCTGGCTTCGCCGAAGCGACTCTTTCTCCGAGGATCATCACAACAACCATGACAGCGATAAGGAAGCCATAAAAGGAAATCATAATACCGCCTCGCATGTGACCATCCTCGCGCCGACGCAAGCAGATCAAGGGCACGACGAACCACGCAAGCAGGGTTAAGAACGGGTTGGCGACTACCACAAGAGCCGACATGGCAGTGAACACTCGTGCCGTATTGGGATCCACGACTAAACTCATTGGAACATCGTGCATTGTATCGTCCGTAAAGGAAACGGGATACCCAGGACCGACGAACACCGTACCGACTATGGCCAAAGCGAGCCAGCAGGGGAATGTGAAATAAAACACAAGCTTGCCCCGTTTTATTGAGTATGAGCGGGATGACAATATTGACGGCATTTTGACTTATATAATGATTTATGTAACTTAGTATTGGTTAATACATAACCATTGTAGGTATGGAGATGATGGTTAGTTCTATTGAAATATCAGGATGAAGCGGGGTTTAAGGAGGAATGTAACAAGGCAAGGGGACGAAGTAAGTTATGGTGGTAGTGGTGGCCCAATCCAGAAAATCTCGTTGAATGGTTCGACACTCGAGGCGAGGCTGTGGTACCCCGCACAATCGAGCATCGCGATAGTCTAACTGACTCAGTGTCGGCAGAGCATCGATTGTTCAGTGTTTCTTTCCTACAGTTCATATGTTTTCTACTCGAGATGTTGTGCGAAAGGTGTCAGAACTTCGATATCCAGGCATTTTCAAGGAACGCATACCCCTACCGCGGGTATCTGCTGTCGGCTATTGGCCAGTCTGCAAGGGAAGGGTGTTCCTTTTGCAATCTGCTTCTACACTATGCTGGTATTAGTATATCTTCGGCCTGTGATTCCTCTTTCCTATGGCGGGACTGGGTGCATTTCAGCGTAGTACGAGAAGCGAACAGTACCTCCACAGGCTTTGAGGATGATGGTGGTCTGAATATCTCATATCTCCACGTTGAGTTTGATTTCACAGATACGGAGCTAGATCTCCATGTCGCCGCCGATGAAGGTATGTGAAGCCTAGTCATATCATACCCTCTCTAACGAGGCACTGCAAACCAGGCACTCCCGCTCGAGATCGACGCGACATCACCGGCCGTATTGTAGAAACAGGTTGCTTGACTGAGAGAGACATTGGTTTCGCAAAAGCTTGGCTCGCGAATTGTGACCTGGACCACCCTGCGTGCCACTCCACCCTGTTCGATACCCAAACCATCGACGTGGCAAATACTCCTCTGCCCAGTCGGTGCATCGAGATTAGATACCTCGGCGCTATGAACAGTGAAGGTGCAAGTTCTTCGAGTCGAATGACAGAGTCCGTGCTGTGGGATTGGCGATTATCTGAGACCTCTGGACAAACAGGACAGTACATAATCCTAAGTCATCGTTGGAATGAAGCTACCGAGGCATACAAAACTACGAGATCAAATTACTCACGTCGGCTTGAAGACATAAAACATGAGTCCCCAGAAATGGACCTTTCTCCGCTATTCGTGGATGTCTGTAGAATGGCTAACAGGTTTCATATCCGATATGTGTGGATAGACACCATCTGCATCATCCAGGACGACGCTAACGACTGGAAGCGAGAGTCTGCTAAAATGGCTGACTACTATCAACAAGCATGGCTGACTATATGTGCTACGATAACTGCTCCCCACGGGGGCTTAATCACCAGTATGGAAGCCGAGGATCTACCGAGGGTGTCCCGTCTCCCCTATCGCAACAAAGGCGGCCAGCAGGAAGGATATTTTTATGTCCAGTGTCGCCACAAGGATTTCATAGAGGCCTATAAGTCCAGCGTCACGCTTAGCGAGCTATTGGATCGCGGATGGGTCCACCAGGAGTGGACGCTGAGTCGGCGCATCCTCACGTTCTCCACGCTGGGCATCTTCCTAGAGTGCCAATCGTCAGACCCCCAGGCGGTCTTCGGTGATATGGTGAGTATGATGACACAGAGACCGGGCTTCGGCGTGCAGGGGCGGACAGGACTTGACATAGGTTCGAAGTCGAGGAGAGAGCCGTGGTTGCCAGGCGAGCCGGTCGGGATCGAAAAAATACTTGATGACTGGGGAACGACGATAGAAAGATTTTCGGCTCTACGCCTAACTAAAACTTCCCAAGACATGCTTGTCGCCATTGCGGGTGTCGCGAGAGAAGTTTCCCGGGCTATCGATTCTTGGAGAGATAGGACACCAGAGACCCGCGACAAAGACGCCTGTACGATTGGGCACACCCGTAAGTACGTGTGTGGAATTTTCATGCAGTACCTTTGGGCTAGTCTGCTATGGAAATGTACCCAGCTCGAAGACGCCACGAGGATTAAAATCAACGGTATACCAACATGGTCATGGGCCTCAATCGGCGGCTCAAAAATAAATTTCCCCAGCGTCTGGTATCGCAGTACCAAAGTGTGCAACATATTCGAAGCTATAACGATTCCTGTTGATGAGCTCACGTGGCAGCCAGACTTCTCACGCCCAATGGTAAACACTATCCCAGAAGACGAATTTGGCAACGACAACCGCTTTGTGGTTTTGGGTATCCAGGCTATTTTGCAACCGGTGCGAATTGACGAAGTATTTACTAGCCTCGGCGACGCATATAGGGCAGGGAGAGTGACATGTACTTATAAAGAAGATAATGAGACATGGAGGCGAGTAAGCATACCATCGAATCCCAATTTAATCGCCGGCTGGGCGTCGTTAGAGGACCCAAGCTACCAGACCCCAGCGGCACGACGATCGAGTCTCGAAGGCATTCATGCGCTCTACATTGGAAAACTCAATCGTCAAAATGAAGGATGGTACCAGTACGTCTTTAAAGTTCTATACTTGCGCCCAGTTGAGAGGCAGGGGTTTATGAATTGCTTTGAGAGAATCGGTGTCGGACGTCTTTTCGGGCCTGATGTAGAGAGATTCTTTGATGCTGAGGAAAAAACACAGATATATCTTGTCTAAATGCAACAAAAACAAGCTTACCATATATCGACAATTGGTCAAGTTAGGGGTTTCTGATTTGTAGGTAGTAATGAATCTTGTCAGAGAACTTTTTTTCGTTGAGTGTGGAACCTTTCCAATGACGTTTCCTTGGGACGATCTCGTAGCTATCTTGCACCAGACACCTATTATTAGAGGTATCTGAAAAAAACTATGCTATAATTATAAGTCTTAATTGGTGACTGATAACTCATTCTCACATGTACGTTACTGCCGACTCCCACTTCCGCGGAATACGTTTCCAACCTCATCGTCATTTTAAGTTAATCGTCGATACCTATCTATGCGCTACAGACCCAGAGATCGAGCATATAGCTGTAACTATGCCATCGAACCACCAATCCGCTTTTTAGGCATGCTGTAAGTTTCTCTTACTAGTAGCCCTATACAGTCCTAACCTCAAAGCTTCGACTTAGCAGGATCCCCCCCTGAGGGATGAGGTTTATGGGGTTATCAGATACACTACCGTCTCTTGTATGCGCACTGCACTGTGCTGTAGAGCTGAACTGGTCTCGAGCCTCTGGATATGTCCGTGGCGCGCTCCGCCTATCTACTATGTTGAATCGTCTCGTAGGGGTGCGTGACTCGGTAGCTTGGGACTTGTTTGACGTGAACAAACTTCGAATTGATGGAAGCGACCTCGAAAGACTTAAAATGAGTGGGCCATATGTGGGCAAGCAACTGCATATGATAGCTATACCTAGCTGCGTCGTAGACCACAAGAAGGTTCGAGAGAAATCACCTGTGTCTAGGTTAGACCTTGATTACTTTACGGAGAGTTTGAAGCCTCTACTTACCTCTGATATAAGGTGGTACCCATATCGCTGTCAAGCGAAGAATGCTTACCACGCAAACACTGAGTTTGTTAGGCAGTGTACCCAGGTAGCTAATAAAATAAGAGAAACACGTACAAAGCACCCAAGAGAAATATCCCAATAACAGTTAGTTTCTTAGATAGCCGTAGTTGGAGTTTTGATACCGCCCCGATAGGTATGCATAGGATTGCTACATCAAGGAACAGATTGGTGAGTTCGTATGCGAGTAAGAAATGGCTGGCCTGAATGCAGTAGCCTTTGACATTGAAATGTGTCCAAACTGCGTCTATAGGTTTGCATTGGAATACAATGACGAAGAGAAAGACTAGAAACCATAGTAGGCAAGCGATTCCCGTTGCGAGGATAGACCATCTAAGAATATGGTCGACGGCGAAGATTATATGGTAATACCAAAGGAGGCTTATTTTAACTGAAGTAATGCCAAAGGTGTATATAATCTCGGTAATATATGCCATCTATTTACGCAGTTAGCACTAGTAACTATGTCCTAGTAAGGGTTCGTGCCTTTTCAGCCGCCAGAAACTGGGCTTGCCCTAGAGTTAGATCTAAATCTATGGAATGGAACCGGGAAATGTCGGATTAAGCGGGTAAGTCGAAGTCTTCTACATCTATAGGGAAGTAAAGGTGACTTACGGTAGATAACACAGCTGCAGTAAGCAAAGAAGAAACACAATCCTAGAAGACACATCCAATCGGCCCCCGATGGTTTTTGGTGCAGTAGTAATTTTGTGAAGAGCCTTGTCAGCGTCGCCACTGCTGTTAGGCAAATCATGAGGATACAGACTGAGTAGTTCTCCTTAGCGCTCTTGTTGAAGGTAGACATTTTCGTAGCAGCTTGAAAGGGGTCTCATCTATCTCTTTCATAGCTGACGAGTCATGGGACTGGAGAGAAAGGGAGTTGTTGGCGCCAATTCCTCCCCATAAACACCATGAAACCAAAGAGGATTCACATATTGAAGTAAAAACATTGTAGGTGAGATAAGGACGATACGGCAGACTGGTTTTCATAAAGTCATTCCTTTGTCTTGTCCAATGCTAACCCCTCCCGATTCTCCCGAAACGTATAGCTCGAGTATTAATAGAAACAGTTAGAGAGGCAATGTACCATGTACCTAGTTCAAGAATTCATTCCAGTTAGTCTTGGCGCAGAGTTCTGGAATGGGGTCTTGCTACAAAGTCAATTCAACATCCACTAATTCACTCCGTACCCAATTCCTTCTCCATTATAACAAAATACAGGTCATCCCGCAAAGCTTCACCTTCAGCCAGGTCGCTATATGGAAATGGCCTCGTCTCGCCCGTCTCGCGAAAGCCACGGCGTGAGTACCACCTAGAGAGTTCCGGACGCGGCCAAGTGACGCTTATCTCCAGCCTCTTTGCGCCCCAGGTCCGTCGGCAATAGGCCTCCACGTACGCGAGAACGTGATTTCCAATTCCACTACCCTGACGATGCGGATCAACCGCGAACATGCCCAGGTAAGCAAGGTCGGTGCTGCGCTTGGCAAGCTCGCAGCAGGCCACGAGAGTGCCGATGTCGTCGGTGATGAACAAGACCACGGTGTCGGGAGTCGCAATCTTGCCGATGACGCCATCGATGTCGATGCGATCGTCTGTCAACATATCCGCCTCCGTCGTCCACCCCCCTCAATCGCGATATGCGGACTTGACCAAGGGTTGGAGTTGCGGCGCATCGTCGGGAATCGCGATGCGAAATCGGAGACCGCCGTAGGACGGGGTGGAGTCGGCCATGAGACTCATAACACGATTAATTGGTAAAAATTGAAGATCAATGCGTAGTCGTATAACTTCCTGTTTCCAATGCAATATGAGAGATAGAGATGGGATTCTCAACCGGTTACGTGCTTAACTCGACGTTTCTTGGATTGCTGCCTGTAGGAAATCCGGGAGGCTAAGAGAAAAAACAGGGGCTTCAACGAGACAAGGATAGTAAGCAATCTAGAACCATTCCTATAGCCCTAGCTGTCTTAATTTCACTTCCCACTTCCTATCAAATCCTTTAGAAACTCCGAACCGCTCTGTAGAAGCTTCGTAGGTAGTGATTTAACTTCAAGTGATGAAGCCAAGCTACAGAATTGATTCAATCGAGATAAGTCAATACGGTTACTAGCCCGTCTACTTAGCCGCTTGTTTTGCGTAACCCCGTACCGCTAGCACAAGCCGCGGCGCACAATGCGATAATTGCAAACCCGGTTGACGCAGCGAACGAATACCTCAACCCCTCATAATAAACCATTCGTGCTTTGAGTTGGATGTCAGGCGGTAAGTCGCGAAGTGTTTCGGCGGAGTGCCTGATGGCATCAATAATCTATAGAGCCGCTACCGGTTAGCATGTGTCTGAGAAATATCACTGGGTCTGAGTATTAAATGATTGAACAAGGCCTTACACTCCATTTATCCGGTACGTCATCCAAAACGCTCGGGAGCTGAACACTGAGGGTAGTTTGAACGATTGCGGAAGTAATTGAAACTCCCCAGACTGTTCCGAGGGATCTGATGAGATACACTGTGGACGCGGATACTGCGTGATCTTATACTCGGTAAGTATCAGTCGGTCACAACTTTGGAGATAACTCACCCGCGTGTTCGAATGTTGCCAAGGAAGTGAATAGAATACCTGGGTAGATAATTCCCTGGCCCAGGTTCGCAGGGAAGATGTAGACATAATATTTCCAGTTAGAGTCCACGAAGTTAAGCGATGTCACTAGGCCATTTCCAATGACCATGAAGATAGCACCAATACGGACGAGAGTAATCAGCTTTCCCCATCGGGACATTACGATGCCAGCAATGAGGCCTCCAATAGGGGTTGCGAGTGATGGAATAGCAAGTCTGGCTCCAGCGGTGGTCGCTGAGTCGAGTAAGACAATTTGGAAAAATAGTGGGAGGAGAAAAAGATACTATATAAAGAGGTCAGTTATAGATATTCGAAATGATTAAGGCTTGTATATTTAAACTAACTGCGTAAGCTGAAAGGCCAGCGCAGACATTTGACAGTTGCGTGAATATAGGCAGGCGACCTTTCAACATGCGTAGAGGTATGACCGGGATCGCAGTGGTATTGGCCTCTACCCAAAGGAAGAGGCACAGAAGTAAAACACTTCCAACTAAAAGCACGATAACCCACGGGCTACTCCATGGTAGTTCATTTCCACCCAAGCTTAGTCCTACGAGTTGAACCGAAATTGCCACCACGAGAAGGAGAGCCCCTGAGAAGTCCACTACACGCCAGATTTCTCTTAAGCTTGAACCTCCGTTGAAACTGGCTTGCTGATCCTTGACGACTATGTAACCAAGAAATAGTGCTATCACTGAGACAGGCACTTGCTATGACTTGTTAGCGTATCTAATAGCCTCGATAAATAGGGACATGCTCACAAGAAGGAAACACCAGCGCCAGCCTATTGTGTCTGCTATCGAACCCCCGAACGAGGCACCACATACTGCGCCGAAGCCAAAAATGCCATTCTGCATTGCTTGATACATCCCACGTTTTCGGAACGGAATCATGTCCGAATTAACAATCGTAGCCATAGTCATTAGTCCGCCTCCTCCAAACCCAGCTAGGGCTCTCATGCAATTGAGCAAGATAATGTCATTAGCTAGGCCACATCCCAAGCATCCTAAGGCAAATGTGATAGTCGATATGAAAAAGCATATGCGCCTGCCAAAGATATCGGAAACCCGGCCATATAAGGGCTGGAAAGCCGTGCTTGTGATAAGGTATGATGTGGTGAGCCAAGATGCAGTGTTCGTCGCGTCGAACTCTGAACTGATCACAGCGTACGTAGCAGCGGTAATGGTTCCATCGAACCCATAAAGAAATACGTTTGACATTATCGCCATCTCGATCCAAGCAAAGTGTCGAGGGGCTACCCAGCCCTCCTCCTTTGGTGGGCGGGAAGTTATCAGGGGGTGGCGTTCCCCCGACTCTAAATCCCCTGAGTTGACCCCTGGCGGAGGGGTAAGGTCTTCAACACCATCTGATTCCTCGACACTATTAGCTATAGATGAATCCCCGTCTATTAAGGATGATGAATTGACTGTTGCCATCCTAAGAGTAAAAAAAAATATTGGATGAGCACACTTTCAAGGGCGCCGTGTCGGTGATGTCGGCGGCTCGATTACAACCTGCCAGAGCTCTACGATGCGCTCCAAATCTATCAAACAGAAGCAAAAGTTATACAAATAAGACGTCAATATGATGTAACATGGATGGCAAAAGTCAGAGATGTGAAGAGCAAAAAGTTCTGCAGAACGGGTACTCGACACCCAGGATTCCTGCCGAACTCGGGCTATCGCTACGTGATCGGACCTATTATACCGAGCCACAGTTCCTTGCATACGAGCTACGACTTAATAGTCAGTGATATGTAGGCTAAAATGGTGTCATTGTGGATTCCTGCGTCGTTATTCGACACGATTCTAAGCAAACTCCTCACGACTACGGTGTCCTGGGTGGTATTGCATCCCAGCTGCAGGAGGTACTACTGTCCATTTTTTTTAGTCATTGGCTCTCTAAACCATTTCTTCCGGCGCTCCTGCAGAGCTGTCAGACGGAGTATATCCTAAAGTGCTCCTCCTTGGCTGCTCTCCGAATATTTTCTCATCTTCACAACATCTACGCACATTGATCTGGAACACCAAAAACCAAGAACATCAGAACATAAGGGGAACTTTGGCACCCCTGAAACAATCAGAAGTGGCTATCTAGGGTTATTGTCATATACCAAGGTTAATGTACCCTCCTTTAACATCTCACGATGAAAACGGCTTCTAACATGGCCAGTTACGACTGCCATCATCACTCGCCGCCATGAGATCTACTCTCATTCTCGGAGTTGCTCTATCGTTGCCATTTCATGCGGTTGCGGATTGGCAATTCAAATCCCGTTCAGACCTTGCTCCACCCAAATTGAACATCACGATCCCTGCTACTGGAGATATCGAAAAGGGGTACTTGTTCGTTGCTCCGTTCGCAGGCTACCCGGATACGCCTATGGAGCAGCACGGACCCAGGCAAGCAGGCCCGTATATCTTTCGTGACGACGGCGACTTGATCTGGTCCGGCTACGGCATCTACAGCATCTGGGCGACCAATTTCCAAGCTGCCCGTTGGAGGGGCAAGGATATCCTCTTCAGCTTCGAAGGTGACCATAATCCCGGGTATGGCCACGGACATGGCCACATTACGATCCTAGACAATCATTATGAGACGATCCGAGAGCTACGAGCAGGCAATCATAAGCTTGTAGATAAGCATGAGTTTCATATCGTGGACGAAGAAACCGGCCTCATCCAAATCTACCAGCCGGTCGCTCGTG
This sequence comes from Hypoxylon perforatum, assembly GCA_028571165.1. Lineage (NCBI taxonomy): Eukaryota > Fungi > Ascomycota > Sordariomycetes > Xylariales > Hypoxylaceae > Hypoxylon > Hypoxylon perforatum. Next base: position 3,519,516 of record JAOXNQ010000002.1, read on the forward strand.
ATTTGACGGCTTGGGGTGGTAGCCCCCAGCAGCAATGGATTGTCAATGCGATCATTCAAGGTACTTCCTAATAGTGCATCACATCCTTCCATCATCATTCAAGAGCTAACATCCTTTTTAGAACTCGATATTGCCACTGGCGAGCTGTTGTTTGAGTGGGCAAGTCTGGATCACATTTCACCTGATGGTTCGTTCACCTGCCGTAAATCAAAGCTGTCGCCTTCTAATGCACTATAGAGGCGATTCTACCACTCAATCCCGGCCAAGCCGGCTCAGGTTACAATAGCTCTGATGCTTGGGACTATTTCCATATCAACAGTGTCGACAAGGACTCGGATGGCAACTATCTTATATCCGCGCGTGACGCATGCAGCATCCATAAGATCAACGGCACAGATGGGAGTATTATATGGAAGCTAAACGGAAAGGATAGTTCCTTCAAGGTCCCCAAAGATGCCGAGTTCTGTTTTCAGCACCACGCTAGATTCATAAGTCAAAGCGACGACGTTGAGATAATCAGCCTCTACGACAATAGTGCGCACGGCACCGAGCATAGCGGGGGGTCTGAAGTCCATACCGCCCCGACAAGCAGTGGGAAGATAGTGAAGGTGAATACCACATCGTGGGAAGCGGAGTTGGTGCAAGCTTTCTTCCCTCCGGATGACCTTCTATCAAAGTCCCAGGGATCTACGCAAACGCTACCCAACGGTAATGTTCTTGTCAATTGGGGATCCTCGGGAGCCGTGACCGAGTACCTTCCCAACGGAACAGCCATCTTTCACACGTACATGGACTCTGGCTACCTTGGCATCGGCGTTCAAAACTACCGTGCTTTTCGATTCAACTGGACAGGTATTCCGAATGAAGAGCCCGCACTGGTCGTCCTCAAAGGCGAAGATGGCATAACCGCTTATGTTAGCTGGAACGGCGACACCGAGACCAAAGCCTGGAGATTTTATTCTCTGACTGATGATTATGGATCGAAGCAGTTTCTCGGCGAGGTGGAGAGAACAAGTTTCGAGACTTCTCTTCGAATTGATAGCGATGATATCACTTCCGTCTCTGCGGAGGCTATTGGTGTTAAGGGGAAGTCCTTGAGGGTCACGGGGGTAGCTCTTATTGAGCAAGAAATCCGGCCGGTGGGGACATTACCCATATATCAAGTCATGACTGAAACAACGACCCAAGAAGTTATCTCCGAGGCTGCAAGTCGCTGGGAGAAGTACGGGATCCTAAAGTACTTCCGAGCTCGTATTGGTACGCTGTCAGCGAAACCTTGATATTCTCATACCCACTTCCTACCCTATGAACATTTATTTAAAGTGGTGTTGAGCATTACGTTAAGTCTTACCATGTCCAATCTCTTATAATAGTTGTGGGGTCTATCTGAGTTGAAAGGGATAGGATGCAGTCTATATAGTTTGATTAGGTACTCAGCAGATGTCCACACTCTTTTAGTTTAGAAGTCTGTTTAACTTACCAAATACTTTCATTAACTAATGATCATATTCTCCCATATGACATCATTCCCCAGGTGCGGCCGTATACGTAACCTATCAGTATGAGGCAGGTATAGTATGAACATATCATCGATTCCCTCCCCGAAGTGTTAAGGGAGACAGAGGATATGACACGGCATAATCAGGCCGTGATGATCCGCCCCCGAAGTAGACGAGTCGTTGAATGCAACGTGTTGCTGACCCCAAGAATGAAGCATCCAACTTACCTAGAGACGCGCCTTGGCCTTTTTAGCTGAAGGCTGGGATTATTGGAACCAACAACACTGGCTGACTGGCAGAGCGCTATGAAATATTCGGTCTGGACTAGCGCTGGGGTAACGCGCATTAAAGGACGCTAGGATCTACACCGGACGGCAATGGATGGCACGAATCCTAACCACCGATGTGATCGTACTGTATATGAGTAAGAGGACGGAAAGAAAGGAATGCCGCCCGTAAGACGAGATGCCGGTGCATACACCAGCGGACTGAATACACGTATGAAAGGAACACCCGTATTACCCGACCAACCGAGTACCAACACAGAGGAATGGTTGATTCATTATGCATCTCTATAGCTGAGAGCGGATCGACTATTTCGGGAAGCAAACAAGGAAACATCATTGTTGATACGAGAAGGCAATTTGAGTGCACCTAAGATCTCAATTATCGTCAATTCGTTATCGAGGTTAATGATCACCCGCTTACACGGATATTCGCAAACTCCGTAGTTAGGCGATATGCTATGAGCATTGATTAGGTAAGTGCTTAGGTAAGTAAATATGGCTAGGCCTGTTGTTGTTATTGGCGACGGAGGTTTCAGATCATGATGTTACCTAATACAATACGACTGGTTAATATCAGGCAGCCAGGGACCCTGTGACTTAATGCCTCGAGGACACCTTAGAATCTCGTATTGACTCAATTACCTTATGGAAATGTGAATTATTCTAGTAGGTATTACATAGTATGCATGGGCAATTGGAAACGTGCCCGACATTGGTGAGCCTAAAAGCTAAGAAGCATCTAGAGAAACAAAAGATGGCAAGATCTTGGCACTCAGACAGTTTATCGTTCGATGGGCACAAGCTGTACACGCTAGAATCTTTCCAGAATCAAGTCATCCCCAGCTGATCCCAAAATAGATTTTACGTTATTAGGGCTCAAGCCGCGAGCTACCACGTTACATGCTTTGACCGCCAATCCCGTCGCGGTCAGCCACGCCGACAATCGCGTTTGCAGATTTGCGATATGCCGAGAGATCATGGATTAATACCATAATAGCCTACTAGCCCTGCGCGCGGCGAGCCGGATCATCCTTCATAGGGCTAGGCCGACGATCTTTTGCCGTGCGGGGAAACAAGCTGTAAGCTGATGGGGCTGTACCCGAGAGCTAGCTGCTGTAGCTACCGGCTACCGCTAGCTAGCTTGCCGTACGATGTCCCAGGATTTGGGAATACGAGCTCTTGAGCCTCACTCCGCAATGTTGCATTCGCTACGCATTACGACCAAATCTCAGGGTCCTTTCCTAACCTATGCTTGCCCCCTTGTCATGTGACCATGGAGAGACTAACCGCAAGACCCAGGTCACAGGGCTATGTCCAATACGAACTTCAACAATGAAGGGAGAAAGGCGTATGCGAGGGACACACGACTAGGTAAGATGCCAATTCGAGCTAGCGAAAGCTCGGCCTGCTTCGCCGATACGTTCAAAGGATACGGGCACGATCTAAGATGACCGTGATGCTGTTGGCATTCGTGTATATATAAGACCATCAGATTTCCCAGTAATGGACTCTCATCATCCAGCATCACCATCAGCATCTTCACAGTATTCCAACAATAATACAATCGCTTAATAACCAATCAATCAACCAATCCACCATCTCTACTATCTATTTAAGCTTAATCTTAATATCTAAAAACCCCAAACTCAATCCAAAATGCAGTTCACCAACGCCCTCCTCGCCACCCTCCTCTCCGCCACCGCTCTCGCGGCGCCCACCGCCGCCGCCGCCAAGTCAGCCATGGCCGACGTCGCGCAGTGGACGATCGAGGGACTGAAGCGCGTATGCGACGGCGCGGACACGAGCTGCACCTGGACCTTTACCGTCGACACCCACGTCGGCGCCACGACCCCGTGTTCCTTCACCGTCAAGAGCGGCGCCAAGCCCGCGAGCCAGACCGACTCGGCCGGCAACGTGTGCGGCGCCTACACCGTCGGCTCCGGCTGGAGCGACCAGTTCGGCGCCGAGAACGGCTTCACGACCCTCAGCGTCGTCGACTACGCCAGCAAGCTCGCCGTCTGGCCCTCGTACACCGACAAGCAGCTCGCTGGTGGTGCTGTCGTAACCCCTGACTTGAGCTTCGCCCCCACCAACATCGCCTGGTAGATCATCATCTATCGACGGAGCATGTTTTTGCATTGAAGGAAAAAGGAGTTCTCATTTGAGATTAGCGACAGCATGACATAATTGGACATACATAATTGGCATTCATACATAGACGGCATCACCATCACGTTTGCATTGCATTGGGTACGGAACGGCATACACAAACATAGCTTATTATTCATTCCTTTAATCAAATTTGTCTTCATTCAGAAAATTCGTCATCTTCGTGATTGTGATCGTGATTCCCTGCAGATGCGCTACGGCTAGACTAGACCCTCCATTGGTTCCGTTCTGTATGCCGACCAGATCGCTTCCGCTTCGCTATGTTAAACGCCACATTTAGCCTTCCGGTGTCGAGTACCATTTTCTCATCTCCAGTTGATGTCATTGAAGGGATCGGCCTTGTAAGCGGCCCTCGCCTCCTCGAATTCCTTCTTGTACTTCTGAGCGGCAAGCTTCAGTACGTACAGAATCTCCCACTGCCAGTACGGCATATCGTATTCCTTCACATAGATGTCCATTATTTGGTCGCGATCCCATCCGGTGGTCGAGTCGGAGTCGGAGTCGCTGCGTAAGATCGTGCCAAGGGGGACCTGGTACGTGGGGGAACCGGGCTCTTCAGTGTCATCGATAGCCGACCAAGCATTGTTGATGTTCGCCGTGTCTACCTTAGGCTCCTCGGTCTCATTGATGGCAGATGCAGCCTCCACTTCTCTGATCTCTAGTTTAGGCTCGTACTCTTCCGACTCGGACTCGGACACTTCGGCTTCCTCCGGCTTAGGATCAGGAGATGGGACGTCGATAGAGCTGTTGTCGCTGTCCTGAGCTCCAGTCTCAGGATCGGTCATCGAGTTGTAAGACACGTCAGAAGATGTTAAGTCGAATGAAACGTCTTCATCTTCGGGGGTGACGGGCGTGACGGTTACGTTGGTCTGGGCAGGTGTGGAGGTAGGTGTGGAGGGTTGTTGTTCCAAAGCTTCTTCAGTCTCCAACATCTCGAGCTCGTCTTCGACGTCTTCCGCCCACTATGATAACACAAGTTAGTAATCATTTCTTTAGACAATGTGTTTATAGAGAAAGAGGGGGGTACTTACGTCAAATGAGTCCTGGGCTAGAGGGTCCGCAGCAGAACGATGAGATGCAGTGCGTCTTAGCATTAGCTCGGAGTTGTTACCAAGTTCGTCATCGTCATCGTCGGTCTCGCAGTGTTCATCAATCAAGACACCGTCTTCATCGTAGTCCTTCGGTTGGTCAGTATTTGAGGTAGTATTTGAGTCCTCTAGCAATGAACTCACACTCCAGTTCGATCCGACAGCTGCACTATTTGCGTCGAGATCATCGTAGTACTCCTCGATGTCGGTGTAACCTCCGGCGATGATACAATCCATGTCGTCAATAGTTATTGAGCCCTCAGCGACGAGTCGCGCTAGATACGCTTCCGGAACCGGCTTGACTCTTCTCATGATCTTCTCAACCATCAAGTCATCGACTGAAATATCTGAGTCGGATGCAGCCATGATCATACGAAGCTGGCCGATGGACATGCCCAGGAGCTTAAGGTACCACTGTCGAGTATCCTTGAACTTGTCCTTTGCGAGGTCATTGTCGTGTTGGAAGAGTTGCATGTCTTCCGTGATGCGAGCTTGGAGATCAGATGCTTCCACGACGCGAGTGCGCAGCTTCCAGCACAAGAAGTGTACTCGGCAATCGAACTCCTGCATTTTCGCTTCGTTCCAAGGTAGAGTTGAAAGATTGGTATTCCAATACGCACCTGCGGCTCGCTGTGATTTGTGTTCTAGAATCAGAGATGCGTTGCAAGGGTGAGTGGGATTGTGGATAAATGGTTGCAAGTGTGAGTGGTTGCAAGTGCGGGTGTGAGTAAGTTGTGTAAGAAGATGATTTTTCTCTGACGCCGGAGCAAAATGATAAAAAGGACAAGGTGGGAAATTCAAATGTCGAATCAATCGCCAAAAAACTTCCAACCAACTGTAATTAGTCAATTGGCTGTTTAGCAGAACGTGACGATGGTGCTATTTGTTTAGCCCACCATACAATGGCATAGTTCTCAGACGCGTAAAGACAATGCCTGCTAAGCGATTGTTAGTAAATGAACAAGGATGCACCTTAGAGGATCCTTTATGTGATAAAGAACTCTCAGGATGCGGCTCTTTGTTGCGTTGAATTGGCAACTTGACTCACAAAAGAAAGGAGCTGGGATTGTTCTGGATGATGGTCGAGGGATGAAGTTGGGTGTAGATGGATGATGCAAAAAAAGCTGTGGGTGGAAAGATCTAAGATTGCAGCTTGAAATGTTTAGCATTAGGTCGAAACTGTATGCTTCCATCAGAATTCGACGATATTTGTGCGCGCCCATCGTCATGTGCTTCACGAGAACGCGCCTTCCTTATCTCGAAATGCAACTGCTCAGCAACCGCAGCTGTTTGGGTGGTTTTTTTTAATTCCCCCCCACCTACCCAGATAATTAACAAAGCTATCTAGAATCCCTCTTATCCCCTCCAAGGAAGCAATTAATAGGGAAATAGAAGGGGAAGTAGACTGGCAGGCCAAGCCCACCTGTCACGATATCACGAACTCAGCTTCGACTTGCTCGGTTTCAGCGCCAATGCCACAGCTATAGGTATGAACCTTTAATTTTCGAACTGATTCATGCCGATGGTTTAGAAAATCGAGGCCAGTACGTTAGGTAGTATCAAATCTTTTATCCTAATCAAACCAGTAAACCTTTTTCAGACCACTCAGCCCTCTAATATCGAACGACAAGCAGTCACATCGAGGACTATCTTGGCAAAGAACATAGATCAGATACTATATTTATATAAGAAGACTTGTAGCCGTTGACAGCATCCTAGGTTTATCGGTAAAATTAAGCAAGGCAAGAGTTTGCGAGGAATGTTTGATCGGCAAATCAGTCGGGGTTTGCAACCTATGGAACAGCCAGCCCGGCACACTTGGTATATATGATGACTATGGTATCAATTAGAAGAGAGGACTGGCTTTTACATAGAGTTTCTCGAATTTAGATGAGCTCAGATTTCAGTATAAATGTAGTCGGAGAATCCTTATCCCTATGCGGCTCCCCCAAAGCCATAGCTGTGCAAAAATGCCACTGCCGTCACGTGCGACGTTTTTCAATTTAGTACAATCAATCCCTGATGTCGACTCACTTTGGTCTAATATATCTGGAAGTATGTTTTCTCGATGGAGTAAGCACCGAGACAGCGATTGAGGTGTTGAAGTCGAAAATTGGACGTCTGATTCGAATCCGAGATATGTCCGCGGATGCATTATATAACCTCACCTGTCAGGCCTTAGCCTTTTAGGCTCTTAGGCTTTCAGGTCTCATCCCTTCCCCTATCCCCCTGGGAGGATGGCGGCTCAGACAGACGACAGTTGGTTAGGAGAGATGGCTCTTGGCTAAGATAAGTAGCTACTGGTCAAGGTGACAAGGGCTGGGCCAACCCCCGGAGCTACGGCCTTCTGAGGCTCCTGAGACGAGTCTCGTTTCCTTCACTTCTTGTGTAGGTATACAAGTAGGCTTGTAACAGATAGGTCCATAGCTCCTCGTGCAACCATATTGTTGTTTTCCTATCGCTTGATTGGACTTATGACATCACCGCGGGGGAGTGAGAAGGCAGTGAGCAAGCGCAGCCAATCCCCAGCATCCGTTCGCCGGATGGGCTAGTTTGATTTCGAATATTGAAAGTCGAACAACTAAGGTAGGCATTGCGCCAGCAGATATTTCCGATCTAGACTCATCTAGGCTACCATGTCGGGAAGCCGAAGAGCTTATGAATGATATATAGCATCTACATACTCACTCGAGCGTCTGGTCTTAATCCAGACGCAGGCTGGGTGCTTTGAATGATAAAATGGAAAATTTATGAAACCTTTCTGTAGAAAGATTAGCGAGGGTAAATTTACAGGCCCAAGGTTTATGTCTCACCTACCTACCTGGTAACATCACCTGTAGTCGGTACGGATGCTTAGGTAGGTAGTCTACTATGCCTTCCTTAAATTCAATGAAGAAGGAAAGGGGTAAGGCCATCGTCGAACGAGAAGCCTCATACAAACTTATTTTGAAGCAGTTCGTTATCTGGCCCATGAAGTTCAATCCGATGAAAGCTTTATGTAAGATCTGACAAATGGCTCATTAAAAGGCATTATCCCGTCGATTGAACCGGAATGCTTATATCGATGCGCACTACTTACGGGGGTTATAAATCGTGCACCTGAAGAAAAAGAGTAACAAATATCGCAAGTGACCTTTCCAAGAATCTGGTAGCTATCGAGTTTGATCATTTCCCGTTCAATTTGCCCCTAAAAAACCTGCTTCTGGCAGCGTTTCACGTTCCTGAGATTCTCAGTGGCCTGGACCCCTCGCCTAGCCAGCAACTCGGTGGGGCTATTCCAGCGCGGTGGCTCGCTAAAAGCCTTGGGCTGAATCAGATTCGTTGGCAGGGACTGTGAGACGTCAGTCACTGGGGATTTTCACAAGGATACTACGTATGTCGTAGTGCACCACGCGATGCTTCGTTTGACCCTCTTTCTCCTTTACACTTGTACCTGACTCCCTTACTGTAAATATTGCCGCGATAGTACTTACCTTCGTCCTGTTATTTATCTACTTCGCTTCGTTCTTTCTTCATCTTCTACCTCGTTATCTAACCCTGCAATGTGCTTTTAAACCTGTAAATGCAATAAACTGTACCTAACCTAACAAACCCCATAGAGACCCAATATTACCAAATCACCACATTACCATATCACCCACAACATGGCGGAGACAGCGCCCCTCCCGCCCAAAGAATCCGTCCACCAAGGCGGCGGCGGCCAGCCCGGCGGCGAAGACCGCAGCATTCGGGAGGTGCTGCCGTCGACGCTGAAGCACCTGGAGCGCATCTACGCGGCGCACGCGTCGCCGCTAGACCAGCAGTGGCACAAGGACTCCATCGTCGAGTTCCTGCACCGTTCGCAGGCGGACAAGGTGACGGAGATATCGGGGGGCGACGTCGCGGGCCGGGACGCGCTGGACCTCGCCGGCTTCCTGCGGTACATGACGTCGTCGGCGGCTAACGCGTTGGCCCCGCCCGCCGACCAGGATCTCGGCTGGCCCCTAGCCAGCTACTATATTAGCTCCAGCCACAACACGTACCTGACGGGCAACCAGCTCAACAGCGACTCCAACGCCGACGCCTACCGCAACGTGCTGCTGCGCGGGTGCCGGTGCGTCGAGATCGACGTCTGGGACGGCGACGACTCGGATGTCGAGTCCTCGGATAGTTCCGATAGCGACGAGGACGAGGAGGCCAGGGAGAAAAAGGCCATGAGGAAGGAGAGCCGCAGGGAGAAGCTTGCGTCAAAGCTGCCGGGTTCGCTTGCCAGCCGGTTGGAGAAGACGTCGATAGGCAAACGGATCACGGGAAAAGAATCTAACTCAATGGAGAAGAAGGAACACCATACCGCCGCTGCAACGGCTCCGCTAAAGAAACCGCCGAGCCCCCAGGCCGTCGCCATCGAGCCCAGGGTCCTGCACGGCTACACGCTTACAAAGGAAGTTTCGTTCCGCGACGTCTGCGAGGCCATCCGCGAGAGCGCCTTCGTCGTCACCGACCTGCCGTTGATCGTAAGCCTCGAGGTCCACTGCTGCCAACAACAGCAGGAAGCCATGGTGCGCATCATGAAAGAAGTCTGGTCCGACCTCCTGCTGCCGCACCCTGACGACGACGCCAAATTCCTGCCGGCACCGGGCGATCTGCGACGCAGGATCCTCGTCAAGGTCAAGTACGCGCCCCCGGACGCGCGCGCGTCGTCGCCCGATGATGAAGAGTCCGGGGACCGACTGCCGCCCGATGCTAAGACAGCGGCAACATCGTCTTCACCTGGTGCGACACAGAAGAAGGTCAAGAAGGCGTCCAAGATCATACAGGCGCTGTCGGCGCTGGGCGTGTACACGCGCGGCGTGTCATTCAAGTCGCTGTCGCAGCCGGAGGCCAAGATGCCGACGCACATCTTCTCACTATCGGAAGGCGGGGTGGCCGAGGTGCACGAGAGCGAGGCCGCGAAACTGTTTGAGCACAACCGCGAGTACCTGATGCGAACCTATCCCTCGGGCATGCGCATCGGGTCGTCGAATCTAGACCCCGTCACGTTCTGGCGCAAGGGCATCCAGATCGTCGCGTTGAACTGGCAGAAGTGGGACGAGGGAATGATGCTCAACGAAGGGCTGTTCGCAGGCACCGGCGGTTTTGTTCTAAAGCCTGAGGGGTACCGCGGTAAGAGGCCTGTGGTCGTTAACACAGACGAGAAAGACGGCAGGGAGAAGAAGACAGTGCCACTCGCGGCGCCCGGAACGATACTGCACCAGACGCTCGATCTATCGATTACTGTCTTAGCAGCACAGAACCTGCCGCTGCCCGAAGATGACGATAAGGAAAGCAAGTTCAAACCATATGTCAAGGTCGAGCTGCACACAGAGCCTCCGCACGACGCGCACTTGTCTGTAACCAAGACCAAGACCTCTTCGTCGGGTACCCGGGCTAAGGAGGGCGAGTACAAGGCGCGCACCAAGACTCAGAAGGGCGTGCATCCGGACTTCAAGTCCGAGACGCTAGAGGTAGCTAAGAAGGTTCCGAGCGTCGTGCCCGAACTATCTTTCGTGCGGTTCCTCGTCAAGGACGACGAGATAGGACGCGATGACCTGGCCGCTTGGGCGTGCATCCGCCTGGATCGACTGCGGAGCGGTTACCGGTTCGTGCATTTGCTGGATCGGGAAGGACGCGAGTGCGGGGGCGTACTGCTCGTCAAGATCGACAAGAAGCTCGCCTAGGTGACGAGCTCTATGTCGGATTTAGACGAGGAGAGCAATGAAGAAGATTGTAGGATCATGTGAAGGGCATATGGTTTAGCGAAGATAGTACGGCATCATTGCATGAGGAAGCGGGCAAAATGTAACTAAGCAAGCGGAACGGGCATTTGGCTGCAACTTGGCGGCAGAAATTGAATCAAAATGCATTTTGGAATCTATCAACTGCTGTCTCCTGAAACAAGTGATGGGTATCAATAATGCTCCCAGCCTCCTGAACGCCGTGTTTATGCTATCTCCTTCCTTTAATGCCTACAAAAACATTGGTATCAGTTACATGCTCTAATCATAGCTCCGGCTCCAAGGTGCTATGATGACCCGTCGTAGATATAAGATTGATCATTTTCCATCCTTCATCACTCTCCATGTTAGCCTGGGCTGTTTGGAAGGCGCGTAGTCTACTTTCATACGCGTGATCAGATATCATCGAGGCTTGGGAATCTTGCAGAGTTGGGTAGTCACCCTCTTCCGACGTGTTATCCTCTACATCATTTCCATCTTGGAATATCTCGTAATCGCGCTTGCTCCCAAGCCGTGGCGGCGAAGATGGTAAGTCGACCTCGTCTTGGGCCGGTCGTGGATTGGTACTCGGTGGCAATGTAGAGGGACTCGGTAGCCGCCGTCTCGTTATGGGTGGAGATATCTCCACAGGTGTGGCTGTTCTGTCAGCAGACTCATCAGGCTCGGGAGTATCAGTAGATGGAATCGGCGTACTGGGCTGCGGATTCAATTGGGTAGTGGGGGCTGGTTGGGTTTCTGGGTCCCCTTCCTCTTGGTCACTATTTTCTTGCTTTTGCATCTGCTGTCGGATTTCGCGCATTTGTTCCATCAGCAGGTCATGGGCGAAGACTTTTTCAGTGCAGCAGTCACCGAAGAGCTTTTCCATGGTAATACCTCTCCTCTCCCAAGATATTGGGTCTACCGTGCACGGCCAAACCTCCTTGGGTCGCAGAACTTCAACTAGATGTCGAAGCTCTGGTAAACTTGAATGTCTGGCATATGGGAAGACGATCTTCTTCGGAAGCGCGTTAGACTGGCTAGTCCGTACTGCCTTCTTTGTCGGGTTACGGATTGTATTGACCCTATTAGCAAGTGACTTGAGTAGATCTGTGATAGATTCGTCTTGTCCCGAGTCAGACACCTCTATGTCTAGGCTCACGTTCCTCGAGGAGGCCAGCGCCATCTTCAGGAAATGTCCAATTTCGGATCCCATTTTGCCCAAAACCTTTTCGTTCTTCTGAAGCCTGTCGGGGTTTAGCGACTGACCACGGGAACTTGTCCATTTCTAGTACTTACATTTCGATTAGGGCTTCCATATCTTCAAGTTCGAGATCTTGGTTGTGAGTCAAATCATCAGCTCCCCCTCCAATGCCTACTTCAGTCATATCGCATCCATTTTCAAGGTGCGCGACGACTGGCTGAATGAAGACAATTGGCTTACTCTCCATGATTGAGCAGGTTGTCCCTTTCTCACAGCTGTGGATCTGCACGTTTTCATCGAGAGTAAGACACCCGTCGCACTGATCGTTACCGCAAGTGAACCCCACTAAATAGGGGGCATCTTTGGTCAAGTGCGTCTGTGCAGCAAAGCGTTCGTCCGTCGATTTCGTTACCAGCGACTTGTAGATTCCCATCTTGTACTTGTCGACGTGAACCTGAGATTTTGATTACTATATAGTTTCAACCAAAGTGTCATTCATCTTACCTTTGAGTTCAACGCTTTTGAAAGGGCGACCCAAACCTCTTCGTATCTGCAACTTGTAAGTCAGCAGCCATGCATCATGGAGTCAGCATATCTTACCCATATGTCCATGCTTGCAGATGGAATATGGTATCTTTTGGATACCGGGACACTTTCTCTAAGAGCTCGCGAAGTCCCTCAGCTTTGGTCTGCAGGTGAAAGTTATCTAGCATGGACGTATCCAGGTAGATTCTATCAAGAGTCTTTAGCCCCGTTGAGTATTCGATCAGACTAGGGTTCCTGGCGATAGAATTAACCCACCAGGGTTCGCTCCTGATATCTCCAGTATACAAAACAGCTCTGCCATCACCTTCAATCACTATAAACATCATTGTTATTAATACTGTCTTTTTTACTGAGTATTGCATAGGTCCAGAACGACCACTTACAGAACATAACAGAGCCAGCGCAGTGGTTGGCGTCAATGAGCGTGACTTGAATCGTTTTGCTCGGATTCAGCTCAATTTTGGCCGGCGTATCTAGGGGAATAGGCTTCAGCACTTTTTTAAGATGCTTATAAGTCTGAAGCCTGGGATCTTCCAATATCCCCTTAGCATAATTCAGCCGGCAGGGGTATTTTTCTAGGCGTAATAGAATTTCCCTCGTCGCAGCTGAGCAATAGACACTGCGTCATATTGTTGTTAGTGGCCTGGTTGCTAAGGATTGCAGTGGTTTGGAATTGACTTACAAGGGACTCCGGAGGGTGTCGAGCCCTGCAAGATGATCGCTATGCACGTGGCTCAGGAAACAAGCTAGTGGGGGTTGGCGATCGAAACCACGGAAGAAATCAATTCTGATGTCAGGAAACTCGTGCACGATACCGTTGAAAGTGGACATGGTCGCTGTAAGACAGTAAGGCCGGTGTTTGATTGGGAGAAAGGAAGGTGTTAGACATGGCGACACTTAAGAGATAGATATTAACCACTTGGTTCCCTTTTGCATGCTCATGCCTGAAAGGATTCCAGATTGAAAGAGAAGATTTAGCAGGCAGCCGGCTAATGCCAAGGCTAACGTCGGGCCAGAGACGGAGAGGTTTTAGTGGCACCTCCACTGGCCCTGGAGGGCATGTGTTTAGCGGCCCTTGTAACCTTACCTAAGGCACCGCCTAACTTACACCTCTGCCTTCCATCAAGAAATCCTGTCTCTTCCATCAGCGTAAGAGGTGATGCTCAATTTGAGTAAGCTGCCTGATATCACCAATCATAGTGATGAAATACCAGGTAATACCATAACTAGGGATGTTACTCGTCATTTTAGGGGGCGAAAACTCTGGCTTACAAGCGTATATGCAGCGTATTCTACCCCAATCCCAAATGCAGATACGCCGTATTTCAATCTACCCCACCAAGAGGTAGAAGACGAATCGTCACGAAGTGATCGAATATATGATGAGGCGCGCTTTTTTCAGGCAGCGCTTTATAGATGTCCCATTACTTCTTGAAGTTTTATCATCTAATGATTAGGAACCTTCTTATGAATATCTATCTCGAACACCGATACTCACTCAACTATTAAGCAAGCGGTGATTAGCAATTTTAATTTTTGGAGAATGAGTAATACGGACGCCCACAACGATATCCTAGCAAACCTAGCGAGCCTGGCGGGCACATATCATGTCGAGGATAAGGTTAAAATCACCCTCACGGGCACTGAAGAGACATTGATGGCCCCCTTGATAGCCCGGGCCAGGGACGCCGAGATGTCCCAGCCAGTCTTGAACGACGTCTACGCGCTTCAAACCCTGAGTCGCATCGATCACGATATCGAAAAGTTCCAGATCGACGACAACAAGGCCACTATGCACACGCTTCGTGCGCTGTGTTTAGACAAGTGGACGACCGAATTTCTTGCGAGCAACCCGCACTGCACGGTCCTCCACTTGGGCTGCGGCCTCGACAGCAGGTGGCAGCGCCTTCAGCCTGACTTTACTACGATCCGCTGGATCGATGTTGACCTGCCGGACGTCGTCGAGCTACGCAGCAAGCTGATTCCGAGCCCGGCGGGCGACTACACTCTCCTTGCCGCAGATGCGACCGAGGAGTCATGGCTCAAGCAGATTCCTGCCGACAGACCCACAGTCGTTATCTGTCAGGGGCTCCTCATGTACTTGGAAGAAGAGGTCGGCAAGCGCTTGATCCAGCGACTCGTCGACCATTTCAAGTCAGGTCAGCTCATCATCGACTGCATCGGCACGATAGTGCTGTCTCTTCAAGATAGGATCGAGGTCATCAGGGCTACCGGGTCGAGTTTCAAATGGGGCATCGACGAGCCGAAGACATTGGAGTCTTTGCATCCGCAGCTGAAGATGCTGGAATGCTTGGGGCCGGCCGACCTCCAGGGGTTCTCGCGTATGCCTCTTGGCACGCGCTTGATGCTGTCGACGTATTCGTATCTACCGTGGTTTCGATATCTCAGTTCATTTGTACGCTTCAATTTTTAGCAGTGTGGGCTACTCGGACAGCACACTACTACTGCCTACTCTATAGCACAAGATACCCCCTCATGTCATTTGTTATTAATCACGACTCTCAATAATAATGTTTTCGAGTATAAGTCACTTTATAAAGCCAGTCACGCCCAACAGTCACTTAATCCTATATCAACCATAGTCCTATTTTATTTAGCAAGGTAATCTTCGGGAACGGGTATCTAGAGAACGCAGAATTTTTGTGCGAATTAGTTTACAACGCAGCTCCATCTTCCTTCCTATGCCCACCATTAGAGCTCCTGCTTGTCAATAGATCTCTCCACGGCGCCGAGCACCACTTTCAGCACGGCGTCAGGCGACAGCTCTCCCGGCCTGCCGCTCCACGTCACCGTATCCACTATGTCCCGAAAATCCATCGCCTCGGCCAAGCCATCATCCACGAACTCCAGCGCCCGCCGCGCCTGCTCGTTCTCGCCCACGCGGAAAAACTGCACGCCCACCTGGTACGGCGGCGCGCCCATCTTGTCTAACTCCCGAGCCGTACGCGCCAGCGTCTCCGTCGGGTCGTCGTTCGTGACGCCCGCCGTGATCACAATCAGGTTCAGTGGCCTAACCCTACGGCGCCGGCGCCGCTCTCTCCACATCTCTTCCATATAATTGTCTAAAATATGACTCAGCCGATGATTGAGGCGGCACTTGCCGTGCGGCCGCACGCTGCTGAAGATGCCGGCCACGTTGTCGCGCATGGAAGGCGAGCCGGTTACTTGTCCGATGTGCAGGTACCCGGCGCGGTCCTTGGCGTTTCCGATCAGGTTGTGGAAGAGGTAGCCGCGCGGGTGGTGGTTCACGAAGTAGATGTCGATGCCGTTGCGGTCGTGCTCCGTGCAGATGGGTGCGATCTGGTCCAGCAGCGCGCCCACCTGGCTCCAGTAGTTGCCCATGGCCGCCGAGTCGTCGATCAGGAAGGCCGTGTCGAAGTGCCGCAGGAATGCGTACGGGTCCTCGGCCGTGGTGACGTGCTTCCGCGTCAATGCCTTGCTCCAGTCATTTTTCGCAGCTGGTCGGGAGTGTGGAGTTTGGGGTCGCGGTTCCTTGGGTTGTGGCTCTTGCGACTTGGCCGTGGACGTAGACGTAGACGTAGGGCTCGCTGGCATCATCCCGTGTAGGGGGTACGGAAGGGGTGGCATTTCTGAGTCCGCGTGGTTAGTGTGCATTTCCTGGCGTAGTTTGAGTAAGCGGGTGACAGCGAAAGCTTACGATCATCTGCGTGGTCCATCATGATGACTCCTTCTTGCTTAGTCGCATCGACGGACGGAGCCATGGCGATGCGAGAAATTCCAGTCAGGGATATTCAGATAGGGGCGCCTTCTTTGTCCGCAGAAGTGGGACTGTAAGTTTCACATTCAATTAGCAAGCCACGATGTGACAGAAAGTGTGCTAACGTGGTTCATGTCACTTTCCTGCGTGGTGCATTGTTAGAGAAGGAAGTGTTGTCTGCTAGCTCCGGATTTGCAGCACAAACCTCGGACGTTTGCTGACTAGAAACGTACCTAGGTAAGGTGCAAGTGAAAAATACGATTCACTTCTTAAGCTTTCAAGTCAATTGAGTAAAGTCACGGGCACTATGAAAGTAAAAATGGCAGTAGCTGGTTGTTGGGCCTGACGTATTGAATCATGTGTGGGCAACTGCCTGCTTTAGGAATGCAGTCACCTCTCTACTATGACTTCAAGGACGTCCTCATTATGACTAGGTAGATTTACCCGCATCAGATTCGCATCAAATCAACAGTCATTCTTCGTATTTTTCAAGCCTCTCCTTCATCCTTCTCGTGTATACTATTCGGAGTCCCCATCAGTAACTCGAGTAGCGCATCTTCATCCGAGATGTGCGATGTCCGTTCACAAAGCAACGTATAAGAGATGATGCCCCATCGCCACGGACATATCCACCGAGGTCTTCATTCAAATACATAACCCTCTACTATTTCGAAATCCTGGTGCTGTTCTGTCGACATCGTTTGCGATATCTTCATGTCACTATTACACTCCACGGCTAAGCTTTACAAGATGTCGGCCATTACAGTACGAGACTTCTTCGCAGTGTCCACCAAAGAACGACTTTTCAAGAATGCGAAGGGACTGAATGAGAAGTTCGACTGCATCAATCATCACGATGCTCTCGAACAGAAGGGCAGGGAGGTGTACAACATCGATTTCCCGCTAGATCTTTACCGGAACGGGGTCCATAAACGACTTGAAGATATGGTAGACGCAACAACTCCGAAGGTACATGTAGTCATGCTCGACTACGCGAGATCTGGCCTCGACGCAAGTTACGCCGGACTTGAGTTCGCCAAACGCCTACGCGTGCTCCGAGAAGATATCACTGTACTTCGAGTCTACGCACGGAATCCAAAGGAGAAGCCAGCCGAATCAATACTCCTACAACTACTCGCGTCGCTCATCTGGAACATGATAAATCTCGTGCCCGACTCGTTCCGCCCCGTACGCGACCTGAGAAAACGAAACTTCGAGGCTTTCATGACCCGCGAACCGGGTTGCTTCGAAATGGGGATGAGGCTGTTGGCTGCGCTACCACGATTAGACACCAAAGGCAGAAAGTTGATCTTCATCGTCGATGGTCTGGAGCATGCTGAGAGTGAGAAAACCTTAGATCAAGTGGGAGACCTGGTTCGGACTCTTCGAGATATAGTGGCTTCCAACTGTGGACAGTTGCTCTTTACCCTAAACAAGAAGAGCGAGATAATCACAGAGTGACGGAGAGATCTTAATGTTAAAATCTTATCAAGTATTACACTTTTTTATCTTCTTCTTTTTTATCGTCTTCCAGATGTCGTTCATTCCGTGATGTGAATCCTTTACCCATTTGAGCTCGACCTCTAATCGTTCCAGTCACCACGCGTTCCTACGCTTGAGAATTAGGATGCCCGCCATATGAACATGTCATACTAATCAAAAGGTAATCCGCATCTATCAGTCGGTGGTCTTTGCTAACCGGCGATCTCCTGAGAAAGAAAAGCTCTAGAAGCAGGGGTATCGCGCATCCGATCCGGCAGTTCGGAACACCACATTAATCGTATCCGGGCCTAACATATCGCCGCCCCCTCATTGGGCGTCGCGGGATGCCAAGGAAGCAGGGGAGCAGAGCCCGCGAGCTTTGCATCGCTCAGATGGGAAGGCGATAAGGCAGCCCAAGATCTTGCCTAGCTCCCCGCCGTAGCATCGCGGCGTGGCTGGCCGCAGGAATTGGGCAATTCGCAATTTACGCGACGATCGCGAATGAGCTTTGCCGAGCATGGGATGACTTTATAAAGAGAGTAGGGGGACGAGCTTTGCGCATCTCCCCCCCGTTCGTTCGTGTCTCTTCCCTCCATGCCCCCTTTCTCCCAATTGAGCACCTAGTGTCAAGTATCGGTGCATCATGAAGACATCGTCTTCGCTCCTAGTGGGAGCTACGCTGCTCTGCTCCGCGTTCGCCATTGAGCCAGCTCGCCAACCACACCAGCCAACTGGCAATGGCGAAAAGATCGTAACATGGAACGAGACAATGGTAAATAACCAATTCCGCTCCAGTTCTACTTCTGTCAGTTGGCTCTCAGGCGGAGAAGATGGCCAGTATATCTACGGCGGCGATGATGGGTCGTTGATCCTCGAGAACTTCGTTACGGGCGAGAGCTCAACATTCGTCGCCGCTGATCTAATCCCGGAGGGTGTAGTAGAGTATTGGTTACGGCCGGATCTTACCAAAGTTCTGTTCGCGACCAACTATACCAAGCAGTACCGCCACTCGTACTTCGCCGACTACTCAATTCTCGACGTCGCGTCCGGGGAGCTGACGGCGTTGGTCGAAGACCAAGTGGGCGATATCCAGTACGCCGAGTTTGCGCCGGCGGGCGATGCGATCGCCTTCGTGCGCGGGAACAACCTGTTCTTGAACAAGAACGGGACCATCTCCCAAATTACCGATGACGGCTCACCGGATCTATTCAACGGCGTACCAGATTGGGTGTACGAGGAAGAGATATTCGGCGGCCGCTCTGCTATCTGGTTCTCACCCGACGGTGAGGTGCTCGCGTATCTCAGCTTCAACGAGACGGGCGTCGAGACCTTTACCGTGCAGTACTTCATGGACAACCAGGAGATTGCGCCCGTGTATCCCCGCCTATTAGATCTGAGATATCCCAAAGTCGGCACGACGAACCCTACTGTGTCCCTTACGCTCCTGGCGGTCGAAAGCGAAGAGAAGGTGCTGGTGCCGATTGATGCGTTCGCTGCGGATGACCTAGTGCTTGGAGAGATCGCTTGGGTTACGTCCGAGCACAGCAGTGTGATATACCGCGCTTTCAATCGAGTCCAGGACACTTCGAAGCACGTGCGAGTCGATGTAGGCGATGCGATTACCACTGAAGTCGTCCGCGAACGAGATGGTACAGACGGATGGTTAGATAATGACGCTGGGATCCGATATGTCGGGCCAATCAATGGTTCCGCCGTTGACTACTACGTCGACGTTTCGGACGAGTCGGGCTATCAGCACATCTATCTATTCGCCGTGGATGGGTCAAGCACCACCGCCCTGACGCAAGGTGAGTGGGAGGTGGCATCTGTGCTCAAGATCGACAGCGAGCGCGAATTGGTTTACTACACGTCAACACAGGCCGATAGCACTGAGCGCCACATCTACTCAGTCTCGTATTCCACCCTGGATTCGAAGGCGCTGGTCGACGATACCATCCCGGCAGTCTGGAGTGCTTCATTCTCGTCCGGCGGAGAGTATTACATTCTGACATACTCCGGTCCCGATGTTCCCTACCAGGAACTGTACTCAATCAACGACACGGCCACACCCCTTCGGACAATCACGTCAAACGAAGCGCTCTATGCCAAGCTCCAAGATTACAACCTACCAAATATCACGTACTTCACGCTTGACCACCCTGACGGATACAGTCTGAACGTCATGGAGCTTCTCCCGCCAAACTTTGACCCCGCCAAGAAATACCCAGTCCTATTCACACCATATGGCGGACCAGGCTCGCAGGAAATATCAAAGTCGTTCCAGTCGGTCGGTTGGAACACGTATATCTCGTCGGATCCCGAGCTGGAGTTCATTCAGTACACCGTCGATAACCGAGGCACGGGTTTTAAGGGCCGCGCATTCCGAGCCCTCGTCGCGTCGCATTTGGGCGAGTTCGAAGCGGCCGACCAGATCTGGGCAGCCCAAGAGCTAGCGTCTCAGAACTCCTTCATCAACGCCGAGCGCGTCGGCATCTTCGGGTGGTCGTATGGAGGCTACCTCTCATCGAAGGTAGTCGAGGCGGACACGGGCGTGTTCACGCTGGGCCTGATCGTGGCGCCGGTGAGCGACTGGCGCTTCTACGACAGCATGTACACGGAGCGGTACATGAAGACGTCGCAGCTGAACCCGGACGGGTACGCCAAGTCGGCGGTGCGCAACCCCGAGGGCTTCAAGAACATCGCCGGTGGCTTCTCGATCCAGCACGGTCTCGGCGACGATAACGTGCACTACCAGAACACGGCAGCCCTGCTTGACCTGCTCGTCGGTGCGGGCGTGCCGCCGGCCAAGATGCAGTGGAGGTAAGCGCGCGTGTTACCCATATTTGCTTAACCTTACCAATTATCCCACATACTAACGATATTGCGATAGGGTCTTCACCGATAGCGACCACGGCATCTCGTACAATGGCGCGTCAACGTACTTATATAAGTTCCTAACCGAGTTATTGTACCGCGAGAAGATTCGGGAAACCGAGAGTCTGTCTCATCAGTGGACCAAAAGGGCCAAGTCTTGGTTTGTGAGTTAACGGGTAGTCGCTTGGGTAAATACCTGGTATCAAGATATCTTTATAGACAGTACTATTGATAACAATCTTGAATATTAAGAGATGACTCATCAATCCTTACCTAAGCCGCCTCTTAACAATAGCCTACCTACATGGAAATCGTCAGGCCTTTAACAATATCTTGTCTGGGTTTTAGATAGACTTTAAAGGGCAGAACTTATTCTAGATCCGGCGATAGCATGGCAGGGGTGCATCTAAATGTAACGTCTCATAAATTAGGTGATTTCAGCCGCACCTCGTATTAGGAGTCATGTGTTTATTCGCATAGGCTCATATGAGAGTCTTTCCACGTCGGCGGCATAGTCGGGCGGCGCAGTCAACGACATGGGTGAGATTTCAATTGTTCAAATAAGGTTGGAAAACCCGAGCTGCTTACCTATATATAGTTAGTTGTCTGCAGATCAGAAGAGACAACCCGCAGCTTAGATATACTTACACTCTTTTTATCACCCTTCAAAACATGCGTATTTCAAATTTTCCCACGATCTGCGCGCTGGTTGTGCCCGCTCTTACACTTCCAAGTTCCCCTTCGTGGATCGAGAAGCGTCAGGATGTGAATGCGCCCTGGTTCATTACAAGATGGAGCGACTCTTGGGCGCCGAATGAAACAGGAGTACATACTGTCGGGTTCGAAATCGGCACGTATGACGCATATGTAAACGGCTTCAATGGTTTCGTAAGTCGAATCCTCTTTCCTCATGCAATGACCGTTCGTGGCGGAAGAGACTTAATCTGAGCTTAATACTAACGTTGCGTCGTTATAGTCAGGTTCGGTAAGAAACATCACATCTCCCTAATCACACCAACCTTTTACTAAGTATCATCGCCCTATTAGTGCAACGCAATCCGGGTCAATGCGTGTAATACGACGGTTTGCTTCGGCGGCGGCGATCAGTGGCACGTCGAGACGAAAGTGACCTTTAACCGAGCTACAAACCACACCGGTCTTTGGATTAAACATGTGCTGCGTGAGAACGACGGCAGGATTGTATCGGCTACGGGATCAACAGATAACTTTATTTTCCCCAACACATCAATCTACGAGCTTTACCCAACTGATGTCCAAGGGTTCTGAACTTTTCTTCAAGGATATCGAGGAGGCTACGAAAAGTAGAGCCTCGGCAGCAGCTAAAGGGGCGCGCGTGGTGCCGGCACCTATAAGATCAAGTGGCTTGAACGTTGGAAAGCTGTTCTGAGGTACCGAAGTTTAAGCAAGTAATATAATAATTAAAGTAATTTATTATAAGATTCAAACAGGGTCTATAACGAGTCTAACGAAATCACGTGGCGGTAATAGCAGAATATCGAGCCCATGGGGCGGGTTATTTATCAATGTTTAGAGAAAACAAGTTGTAGTTTCAACATACCTCCGCGGCCAGTCTTGAGTTTAAACATGGTAATTTAAGCATGGTACCGTTATCTTCTAGCCAAACATAGTCTGGGGAACTCTCCCTCTGAGGTTCATGCTAAGAATCTCCTGCTGTCTTGGGTTGATAGTCGAGGAAACTGTCTGTACCATATCGTCATTCCCCCCAAGCAGATCTTCTGACAGACTTTAAACGCCGGGCTGAAATGGCTAGATTTTCAGACGGTCTCGATACTAGCGTATGGACCTTCTAACCATACACTTCTCAATATCTTTCAGCGTTTTGTGGGCCAGCTAGAAGTAAGCCAGAAGTATTGATTCAGACTTACAGCAATGTTCTTACGTATTCCTTCATCCTCCACCCCATCCACTTCCCTAGTGGGAATAATGGCTACAGTCTGGAAACCGAATTTCTCATATAGGGGCACTGTTGCCTCTGTTGACTCAACGTATACGTCTACGCCGTCTTGTGTATCGGCCATATCAAGACCCCACTGGATCAACCTGCGTGCAGCATCCTTATGACGGTGGTTGGGTAGTGTTACCAAGTTTGACAACACGAGATGAGGACGAACGCCAATCACGGAATATCGTGTCTCAAAAATGATAGCTCTTCGGCCGGTTGGAACCGGAAAGTCGCGAC
This sequence comes from Hypoxylon perforatum, assembly GCA_028571165.1. Classification (NCBI taxonomy): domain Eukaryota; kingdom Fungi; phylum Ascomycota; class Sordariomycetes; order Xylariales; family Hypoxylaceae; genus Hypoxylon; species Hypoxylon perforatum. The sequence goes on from JAOXNQ010000002.1 coordinate 3,542,354, forward strand.
GAGGTTTGGGACCGCGATATGTCCTTTGGTCTCTGACAGAACTATAGGGGTAATTGTCAAAGTTGTAGAATTCCCATCGAGCCGAAGCTATGATCTCGTTGGTGGCAACATCGATTACTTTAATGTATCTAGAGCGTGGAGCAAAGGTTAGTAGTGTTGAAAGGTTAGAGGGCCGATCTGCTAGCTCTGATGCAGCGAATATACGCATGTTAGGATGAGGACAAGTCTCGGGACTTATCACTCTCGGTAGGCCAAATTCGAACCACTGATCGAGTTCGTGATTCCACATTAGAGATACTTTTAGAGCCATTATTTTACGATATAAGGGTTTAATAGGCCGCCTATGTCACTGGGCGCAAACGATGGATATCTTAGAGCGCTTTATATGCTCAGGCAAATCACATAATTCTAATTACGAAGTACGAACAGCTCATTATCTCACTATGACTACCTCGTAAGCAAACTTATCTTCGTCACTAGTGGGAGATGAATGACGACGCAGTCTCCGGATGACACACTCATGTGTCCCAGCAACACGTATCCAATCTGTCGGGTATGACTAAACAAGAAACTGGTTGTTATATTATAGGACAGCAATTATTGAACTCTTGAACTAAATAATAAATAAGCAAATATCTATACATACACATTTCATGGAAATTACATTCTGGGGCGTGTCTTCGGAGTATTCAAGAGTCGTGTTTTGAATCGGCCCAGCGGATCTTCTCACATCTCAACCCAATGCAGAAAAATAGATGCGCACATAGTTTATTGTTATTTGATTGATAGATATCTCACTAACCGAGCTCTATATGGGAACCATCAAACAAATCCTGTAAACCGAACGCAGGTCCCATGTCAACGTTAGAAGCGGGCCATTGCGACGCGGCAATCAGGTACTCGGCGAACTCGAACGGCTCATCCGGAAATATGCTGGTGGGCTCGTCGGTTCGCCAAGCTGCTGCGGAGAAGGGTATGTGCTGCCTCAATGCATTGATCTCGTTGCCCAAGATCGGCTGCCCACTCTCACTGCTGTTGTTCTGGTCTCTTGCCACTAACCACCTCAATGTTGCGGCGGACAGAGACTCGAAGGCGTCTCTACATCCGCTAGCATCCGGAAACCGCTCCACTAGAGCCGTCAGAGTGCTCGCGCAGTCCTGCGCCGCCGTCATGATGTCGAGGATGCGTGCCTTATCACGGACCTCGGGCGATTCCCAAAGACAATAGATCATGGTCAAACCAGCAAGGAATAGGCCATGAACGCATTGCCATATAACACATATCCTTCCGTCTCTCTGTAACGTCTTGTTTGCTTGGATTAGTTGACAAGCTGTGTCGAAACATGTCTGCAAAGACTCGGATGTCGGGTTGGGAACTAAAGGATTGGGCCGATGAAGAAGTAAAATGGCATTTAGCCATCTCGCATCCCACCAACACTGTTGCGAGTAGATGCTGTCGGGGTCTGTTCGCGATATGTCAGGTATGGCGTCCTTCCAAGCGCAGAGTCGTGGCTGGACATCGCGGAACCATAGCGCGTAGTTAGCGCGGGGGTACGCTAGCGTCGCCCCCTCAAGTTGGTGATACAGGACGTGTTTAATCTCAGACTCGAGTTTGTACAGGGAAAGGATATGGTTGGCCATGCGCTGGGCGTGAACATCAGCCGAACCTAGGTGTTGTCCGGAATAAGGGTCCGGGAACCCGGTGTTGATGCTCTGGTCGGCGATGCCAAAGGGCCGGCCAAGGGTGATGCAGAGAATACGATCAAACCGGTAGGTAGCCCAGAACAATCTGCGCCGCTCATCAAGCACTGCTTGCGGCATGGCTAGCACAGCATCCGTCTCCCAGTGCAGGCCAAGATCAACACACAATCGCAGTGCTATACCGGTCAGTTGCCATAGACTCCCCTTGCTAGGATTCAACGATATGTACTGGGCTAGCAGCAACACTACTGTCAGCGTTTCAAGATCGCTGGGTGAGTATGAGAGGAGTCGGTCGGCACATCGAAGTGCCGAATTGAAACAGCCTTCACTCTGCGGAGGTCGAGTCCCGCCCGCGAGCGGTAAGCTACAAAGGCCAACCGCGAAAACTATATAGGCAATGAATAGATCTCTATCGGCAACCCCCGAAAAAGCGTTGTTCTCGAACGCGCTGTACACACGCTCTAGGACCTCGCTGGCTTTCGCCTTTGTGAGGACTGGCACGTGGGGTGTCCGATGGCGGAAATATACGTCCATAATGTGCTGTGCTGCGTGGCGCGGGGGAAGAGACGAGGAGACGATAGGGGACGGCGCCGACATCTGAACCGAACCCCTCGCAGGACCCGACGCCACTGGGGTGATGATGATGTCGGCCTTGACACAGGCGAGAACCATCTTGGCAAACGTGACTCCGCTGCTGGTTCCGATGAACTTTGGTTGATTGCTACTCTCTAGCATAACTAAGCCCATCGACTTGACCACCTCCTGGGGGTCAGACGTAGTTGATTGCACCGTTGCAGCCCCCACGGGGGAGCTGTCGCTCTGGCGATCATCAGCATCTGTTGGGACTGGAGTGGCTGACGTAATCGCCGTGGACGTGCTCTGTCTTCTAAGTCCCGAGAGCTCAGACTTGAGCTGCCTGACTTCTTCCTCGAGAATTGACACGTAATTACGCGGAACCTCGGTTTGCTTTTCGCTGTCGTAAGCCAGACACGGCACACGAGCAGCTTCGCAGCTGGAGCATTTTGGATAGCGAAGGTCGCACTAAGATTGGGAGGTTAGCTCTAGCGCTGTTCCCCCCGGGGAATACTGAGACCTGAGAGGCGGAACTGACCCGTTGTTTTCTCCTCCGGCACCTTATGCAAGCATTTGTGCTTCTGCTGAGCCGAGACGATGCTCTACTATTATGTGGACTACGAAGAGGCAGAGGGTCACCCATGGCTAGCTTCCGGGCCGAACCATTTGCTCCGTATTACGACTATGTTTACTCAACATTTTCCAGAGTCTCGACTTCAGGACGAAAGCGAAAGTGCGAGACGGGCCATTTGCACTGACTCTGAATCGCACGTTTCCGATCGGCTCCTGCAGCCGAGTGTGGGTCGTCGGAATTTGCCAATAACTCCCCCTTCGGCCAAAGCCGGTGGGGTTTATCTTTCATCTCCAAAACGCCATCCCTGTCACGATATGGAGTAGACCTGCACTGGCGGCTTGTATCCGGATAGGAGTAGCGCTGTAAAAGTGGCATCAGACATAATAGGACGAGATTAACTGAAATCCGAAGATGAGGCATAGTAGTTTGTGCTTGAAGTCTCGTCTTTAGACGTGGCAAAGTTACGAGACGACGAGCTTCAATTTGGTCGAAATCTCACAATGCCGCACGCGACGACGGAGCCCAAGATTGATATATTCATCGACGTGAGTACCTCGTCTCCAATTATAAATCTAAGATATTTATAGCTTATGAAACAGCGCGGTGGTACTTTCACGGATTGCATTGGTATTCCTCAAAATGGCGGGAATGATGATATTGTGATCAAACTGCTTTCAGTTGACCCGGGCAATTATGAAGATGCGCCGACGGAAGGGATCCGGAGAATTCTTGAGGCTTTCACAGGCCGGCCGCACCCCCGGGATGCCAAGCTCGGCTCGGAATGCATTGGCGTTTTTCGGATGGGAACGTGAGTGGCCTTAAAATTTCCGGCCACCCCCTGCGCGTACTGAAACTTGCATAGGACGGTAGCCACTAATGCGCTGCTTGAGAGAAAGGGGGAGCGTTCTGCCCTGTTAATCACGAAGGGTTTCCGTGATGCCTTAGAGATTGGGTATCAAGCTAGACCTAAGCTCTTCGACCTTGCTATCAATAAGCCCGATGTGCTTTATTCAGAAGTCGTCGAGGTCGAGGAGCGGGTGACGATGGAAGATGCAACCAAGGACCCACTCCCATGCGGCATCAATGTCGAATCTGATCCTGCATTGAGGGTTGGCCAGAGTGGTGACATAATCCGCATACTCGAGCCCCTGAATGTTGAAAGTACACGAAAATCACTTCAAGAATTGTTCGATAAGGGGTTCAGGAGCATATGCATTTGCCTGGCGCATAGCTACAGTTTCCCGGACCACGAAAATGCCATCCGTGATATTGCGAGTGAAGTAGGATTCACTAGCATATCGGCGTCTGCAAGCCTCATCCCGATGATAAAGTTGATATCGAGGGGTATGAGCGCCACAGCTGATGCATACCTTACCCCCGAAATAAAGAGATATGTATCCAACTTCAGACGCGGTTTCAAAGATGGGTTGGAGGGCACTCGGTGTCAATTTATGCAGAGCGACGGCGGTCTTGTTGACGTGGAAAGGTTCTCCGGTCTGCGAGCCATCTTGTCAGGGCCCGCTGGAGGCGTTGTAGGGTATGCGAAAACATCATGGCACCAAGACGACAACACGCCAGTCATCGGTTTCGACATGGGTGGTACCTCCACAGACGTTAGTCGTTATGCCGGGGACCTTGGCCATGTCTTCGAGACCACCACAGCTGGAGTGACAATTCAATCGCCTCAATTGGACATCAACACTGTCGCATCTGGCGGAGGCAGCATCCTTGGCTGGAAGAATGGACTTTTCACTGTCGGACCAGAAAGCGCCTCAGCTCACCCGGGTCCGGCTTGCTATCGTAAGGGAGGCCCGTTGACCGTAACAGATGCGAATCTATTCCTTGGCCGGCTTCTCCCTGAGTACTTCCCCGCCATATTTGGACCCGATGAAAATCTTCCTCTTGACTTTGAGGTTACGAAGAGCAAGTTCATAGATCTCACTAATTCAATTAACACGGCCTCATCGACGAAGAAAACCCCTGAAGAGGTCGCGCTCGGATTTCTAGCCGTGGCCAATGAAGCAATGTGTCGCCCTATCCGTGCCCTGACTGAGGGCAAGGGATATCACACCTCCGCTCACCGATTAGCGGTATTTGGAGGAGCCGGCGGGCAACATGCCGCTTCCATTGCGCGGAATTTAGGCATCAATACCGTTATTATCCACCGGTACTCTAGTATCCTATCCGCATATGGGATGGCCCTTGCGAACCTCGTAGAGGAAGTTCAGGAGCCCTCCTCCCTCATTTTAGAGCCATCGACAAACTCCCAGATCCTCGAAAGGTTTGCGACGTTGAAAGAACGTGCTACACAGGGTCTTCTCCAGCAAGGAGTCTCCTCTACCAAATACATCGAGACTCAACAGTTCCTGAATCTTCGATACGATGGCACCGATACCCAGATGATGGTATCATTACCGGAGGATGGGAATTTTAGAAGAGCTTTCGAAGAACTCCACCAACAAGAATTCTCTTTTCTCCTGCCATCGAGAAATATTATCGTGGACGACATCCGTGTTCGGGGTATCGCCAAGGAATTCGAACGGCAGTCACATAACGTCTACAAGGAACTTGCCGAGACAACATCTAGACCGCAGCCGGCCCACGAGAAACTGACCAAGACTTATTTCGCCAGCGTCGGATGGGCAGACACGCCGATCTACGTATTACAAAACCTTCAACCCGGAGATCAAATCGAGGGACCGGGTATCATAATCGATAACACGCAGACCATCGTCGTGACACCGTTCTCAACCGCCAAAGTTCTTTCCGAGCATATCATCCTAAACGTTGGTTCGCAGAGCCAAGCAGTCTTACCTCAATCTCTGTCATTGACAGACCCGGACCCAGTCCAACTATCCATTTTTGGTCACCGCTTCATGTCCATCGCCGAGCAAATGGGCAGGACGCTGCAGAAGACCGCTGTAAGTATCAACATCAAAGAAAGGTATGCAACTCACCAGACTCGTACAGTCGACCCGTTCTCATACATTCTAGGCTCGACTTCTCTTGTGCAATATTCGGTCCCAGCGGCGACCTTGTAGCCAATGCGCCACGTGGGTGAACATTCAACGATTATATTCGTAATTGAAGCTGACTTTTCGAAGATGTTCCCGTCCACCTTGGCAGTATGGCATATGCGGTTAAATACCAACATGAGCTATACGGTCGCACGCTCCAGCCCGGCGATGTCCTCGTCTCAAACCACCCCATTGCGGGCGGAACTCACTTGCCAGGTACGAAGTACAGCATCGCGTAGAGGACACTCCATGTTGACCTTGAGTAGACATTACGGTTATAACGCCAGTATTCGACCCCAACGGCAAGGGGATCATCTTCTACACGGCTTCCAGAGGCCATCACAGGGATATTGGCGGATTCGAGGGCATTTCAGGAAACGCTAATGCGAGTGAATTATACCAAGAGGGCGCGAGGATCGTGTCTTTCAAGTTGGTCTCCAATGGTCACTTTGATGAAGAAGGCATCACGAAGATCCTCGTCGATGAGCCGGCTCAATTTCCCGATTGCGTTGGCACGTCAAGTCTTTATGACAACCTTTCGGACCTGCGAGCTCAGGTAGCAGCAAATGCCAAGGGCTCGAAACTCATAGAAAAGCTTTTCGAAGAGTATGGCCGCGAGGTTGTTCAAGTAAGTGACCATTTTAGCCCAGTGACTTTAACCAAGTCGTGCTAAATCTCGGCTCAGTTTTATATGGACCGCATCCAAGCGAACGCTGAAGTTGCCGTACGAAAATTTCTGCAGAAGACCGCCGAACGATTAAACGGTAGTAAGTTGCAGGCGGCAGATAGCCTCGACAACGGAACTCGCATACAGCTCGAGATCCGAATCAATCCCGACGGTAGTGCCGTATTCGACTTTACTGGTACGGGCCCAGAAGTCGTCGGAAACAATAATGCGCCCAAGAGTATTTGCCTATCGGCCATCATTTATTCGCTGCGGTGCCTCATAAACGACGAGATTCCCTTGAACCAGGGTTGCCTAGCTTCAATCCAGGTCATCAACCCTGAAGGTAGCATCCTCAACCCCAGTGATCAGGCAGCTGTTTATGCTGGCAACACTCAGACAAGTCAGCGTGTAGTTGACGTTATTCTGAGAGCATTCGATGTACGTACTCTACTTATCGTCCATATTACACACATTATTGACATGCGTTGAGTAGGCCTGCGCTGCTAGTCAGGGGTGCATGAACAGTGTCGGGTTCTTCGGCGGCCGCGACAGGAAGCCCACCGATGGATATAAGTTTGCCTACGGCGAAACGATCTGCGGCGGATCGGGCGCGGGCCCAAGTTGGAACGGAGCGAGGTAAATTCTGCATTCCCCCTTATACATGAAATGCGACCGGGACAAGATGGACTGACGGATTACCCTAAAGCGCTGTTCATTGTCACATGACGAACACTCGCATTTCAGACGTCGAGATCATGGAGAAACGATACCCAATTATACTGCGAGACTTCTCGCTTCGGCACGGCTCGGGTGGCCGGGGCCAATACAAGGGAGGCGACGGCGTTGTTCGCGTCATTGAGTGCCGTGAGCCTCTGACGTTTTCTATGATATCCGAGCGGAGAGTTACCAGGCCCTACGGCCTACACGGCGGAGAAGACGGGGCCCCGGGAGAGAATCTCATCGGGAGAAAGACCGGTGATAAGGAGAGGCTAGTTAGTCTCGGCCCGCGCGGTATCGTGAAGCTACAAGCTGGCGAAAGATTCATCATTAAGACCCCGGGCGGTGGTGGGTGGGGAGATTCAGACGCGACGGTAGAGAGACAGTGAACGGGCATATTCATGGATACTCATGAACTGTATATAGGCCTAGCTATGGAGGTGTGTCTTTACTGAGGATATATACCACTAAGTAGAAAGTGAGTGGCATACATCTTGGTCATCCGTGTCGTTTTCGCGCGTTTGTTCTTTCTTGGTTGTTTCCCAATTGCAACAAGTTTCCAGATGCCTAGCAGTAAATCTAAAAGCCGGAATTGCGATCTATTGCCTAGAGCTTAGTTGGCCGGCCGCTATAATTATAGGCCCTCACGTCAGTCACTATACCGTCTGCTAAGACAGTACCTACCATCGAGTGCTAATTGGTTACGTAATCTATGGCGGATGTACGGAACCTTGGAGGCCGCAAGCTTGTGCGATGGTCTGCCATTAGTAATCACTCACATTCCAGTAGGCGAGCTCTATTAGATTCGTTAATCACATATGCATAATAAAGCGTAACTTCTGAATCTCCTAGGAGGTTTATTTATTATTTATTTGGTTTACTGCATATGTTGGTGATACCTCATGCTGACACATGCTTCTCATTCACCAACACGTACCGATACCTCGCCTTGCCCTCTTCCATATCAATAATAGCCTGGTTAGCATCCTTCAGAGGTCGCGTCTGCACCCAGGGGCGAATCTTATTGTCCGCGGAAAACTGGAGCATCTCCCTGATCTCATCAGGCGACCCGATGGCGCTGCCGCCAATCTTGATGCCGCTCATGATGAGCGTGAAGGCGCTTACAGCGGGCAGGTTGCCGCCGTCGGGAGCTCCCACCTGGATGAGAGAGCCGCCGACCTTCAGCAGACCTAGGTACTCTGTGAGTGGCATCTTCGGGCTCGAGACGGTAGAGATGATCAGGTCGAGCGTGCGCGCGTTATCAACGGACCAGTTCTTGTCGTCGTCAGTGGCGATGTATTGGTCCGCGCCTAATTCTAGCACCTCCTCCTTCTTCGATGCCTTACGCGAGATGCCTACAACCTTATCCGCGCCCAGCGCTTTGGCAAACAGGACGGCAAAATGCCCGAGCCCGCCGACGCCAACGACGCCAACTGTTTTGCCGGGTCCGCAGCCATTCTTTTTCAGCGGTGAGTACACGGTGACGCCGCCGCACAACATCGGTGCCGCCACCTCGGAGGGGAGACCGTCAGGAATCTTGAAGACGAAGTGACCGTTCGTCCGGTTATAATCTGCGTAACCGCCATACGACTTGCCCTCATCGTTGGGGTAGATCGAGCCGTAGGTGTTGACACTGCTTCTGGCGCAGTGGTTCTCGAGACCGTTCGAGCAATCGGGGCAGTCTGGCTGCAGACAGCTGAGGGCCTGGGCGCCTACACCGACGCGGTCGTTGACCTTGACGTGCTTGACGTTCTTTCCGACCTTGACGGCTCTGCCGACAATCTCGTGACCTACACAGCAAGCTTTATGTTATGTCAGCTTTGAGCTCAAGAGATGGCTCTGGTGGAGGCGGGATGATGGGCTTACGATAAGGAGTCGGGCCCCAGCCAGATCTCAACATGTGCAAATCGGAGCCGCAGATACCGCAGTGTGTGATCTGAATGTCGACGTCATTCTCCGTCCATTTCTTGGGCTCGAAGGCGCCCCATTCCATCTTTCCCTTCGCCGACTCTGCGGAGTGGCCGAGCCAGCCCTCAAACTTGTAATCGGTGGTAGCCATCGTTTTCGTAGTGTGGTTCCGTTCGTATTATAGCTGTGCGTGGTGGACTTAAGGTAGATTGGTCTTGTTCTTTAACGAGGTATGTTGCACTTCACAGGCAAATGCAATCTAAAGACGAGTCGGCATCGTTTTTATATAAAAACTTTCATCCAAGCCGCTATAAAGCTAGGGACACCTTGCCATTACATCAACCATCGGTGATAGAGACGTAGACAGACATGTCCGATTTTGTGGAAGCTGTGGTGCGATAGACCCGCTAAGGGTCCATGACTGATTCGATGAGCCCGGGAGCTGTGGGATATGTGTGCTCGAGCCCATTTCCCGAGGTTCAATATTTCAATACTGCCGAGTGAAAAATCAGACTATCTGCGATGAGGTCGGCGTTACGTGCAGATGGGTCCGGCTGTCGACGTCTCCCCCTGATCCCTGATCTAGCTAGCTTGGAGCACTAATGCAACCTGCTGACGGTCCCATCTGGTCCACATACTCGTGATGATCAGTTGTATTTCCAGGCTTGAAGATAATGACGACTGCAACACACTGTAGCATATGAGCTCATCATAGGATATCTGACTACCGTGCCCCGCTTATACTGTCGGCAGGTTATATTTCGACATGACAAATCGAACCTTCTTTCTTCTATCGGCGATAATGCAAGCTGTCGGCCAACGGCCTCAAGAAATATCTAGGTTACTTGCTCGATGCTGCCAACACAATTGTTACTCCTAAGCGTAATCTTTTCGCTTGGCTCTGGATGAAAATTTTCAACTCGGGATATTCAGTCATCCCGTACTCCTGGACTAGAATTCTGAAGAAATTTCTCTACGTAAATGACAAGGCAAAACTAAAACGGGGCGTGAAGTAAATCAAAGTGTCTAGGGGACCTACCTCAGTAGGTATTCAACAGGGGTAGAGCTAGAGGCTGTAGCAGCAGTTCATGAACCCCAAAGACTCAGAGAGGCATCGCAAGACATCCATTCGCATGCTTTGATACTTTGATACCAACACGGAATCTAATAACCCATGTCAGAAGGTTAATACAAATGCCAATAGCATACAGCAACCCTCCTATGTCTAGATAACGAAAAGACCACCATCATTTCCTCCGTAGATCTCTCAGGTTACATCCCTTATTACTTCATGGAACGTAACAGTTTACCGTATCCATTACAGTAGAGCAAGTCAAGTTCTCTGATATCGTGAAGAAAAGAGCCTCATAGATAAGCCATCTGAAAGGAGAAACGTGCCTGACAGACGGGACCGCCAAGCTGTCACTAGATTGAGTAGAGTATAGTATGCTGACCATGCATCGGCCTAATGAAACTTCGATCTACGCCATTATTTTAGGATACAGCCATCATCGACAAGACTCGACATTCAACTCCCGGTAACAGTGCGGAGAATGCGGAAAACACCAATCGGAGACTTGGGAAGCTGTCAGCAGGCTGCATCCGGACGTGATACATAGCGACATAGTAGGTTTATTGATTCTCGTGCGTACCGACTAATAGAATACCTAGAAATTGTATTTATTGCTCATCATAGAAGCATGTTTTAAAAGTTTCGGTTTCGACTTCTTTGAACACTGAATTATAGGTAATGTAGAAAACTTAGATTTTATGTGATCTAGCTCCCGTCGTCGTATAGGAGACTGTCGCAAGACTGTCACCGTAAAAAGGGGGATGCGATAACATAATCACGTACATTACATTATGCACTGTCGTCCCTTACCTCGCGTACGTCCCGCCGTATAGGGAACGGCAGCTTCTTCTCGCCCCTTTTCTCACGCCAATAATTCGTCCCCTCGAGAATTTCTTCGCAACCCTCCACTATCCAGCCCCATTTGCGCAGGAAGGCTGGGCTCGCCTCCCAACCGCGCGGGTCCCACGGTGAGCCCCAGATGATGAGGCCGGGCTTTTCGGAGGGGCTCTGAGTGGCATCGAACTCGACGATGTCGTGGCATATGTTGACCTCGTCGATGGAGTCGATAACAGACAGGTGCAGTATCCGGTCCCTCAATATTGGCCAGGGGAGAAGGTCGATCCAGGGATGGTGCGGCTCGGTGACCTGCAGGGGCGTCGGAACTAGGCTATGGGGGTAGGAGGCTGGTAGGGTTGGGGGTGGTGGTGGTCCAATCTGGCCGAAGCGTGAAATAGAGTCGCAGAGCAGCCAGCTCGTCGAGAATCCCAATGCGACGGCATTCCGCGCCAGGGCGTGGAAGACGTTGATTTGCACTACTCTTAAGAGATGCTCGGGGCGCGGGGAATGTCCCAGATACGCTGTGTAAGCCTGATCGGCCAGCTGTCGGATTAGGTTCAGCCTCTTTGCCACTCGGTCTATATCACTAAGCTCCTGCTCAGCTGGCGACTCGTTGCAATCAATCCTTATAGTCGGCCCCGTCGCCGGTCCCCGCTCTGGGGCGCTTGAAGATGCTTCTTTGCTAAGTCGTTGCCTTCTTCCTGCAAAATCATCCATCACGTCAGGTGTCAAAAGCTTTAAGAGCTGTTGCGAGGTTGACTAACGGCGGGCTCTTTGATTAAGGCGATTTTGTAGCTTCCTTCTCTGCTCTGTGCTGGCCACGCCGGCCCAGTCCTCCCCGACTTGTCTCACATCGCACTGATGTGGCATAGGCTGCACGACGATAGGGAGGTGCTTCTCTAGCGACGAGTCGTCCATGTTTCGATAGTTAGCGGCTGACAAATTGCGATAAAATGCGGGAGTTATCGCGATGACTCGGTATCCAGGAAAGACATGGTGGGCTATGCTACTCAAAAAGATGGCCCCGCCGAGGTAGATGGGAAAGACGGATATATCGGGTTTATCATCGATGTCTCCATTTCCATCCAACCCTACCTCCGGTATCAATTCCACTAGTGACTCGCCAGACGCACTACTAGCCACACTGCCGAACACTTGGAAGCCTCACCATTGCCTGGCATTTGATGATAGGGCCTGACTGATGTTGCGGAGATAAGGGTAAAGCTTTTGCTTACTATAAAAAATAGAATTGGTGGAGATCCCCGCGGGTTACGTAAAATACCGAGTAATTGAATTTAGGAGGTAGGTAGGTACCCAGGTACCTGCAGAGTCGATCCTTTTAAGCGCCATTTCGGCAACTAATTTAAAAGGGTAATTAGTGGGGGAGAATTTTGCACGGGCCAGATTTTTAAGCCAATCAAACCTCAATAGAAACTACCAGCTCAACCATTAAATCTTAAGATATAAGCCATTTCTCAATAGAAAAAATTCGAAAAAACTTTACATATAAGTTATGATACTCTGAATTAGTTATTTTTAATCATTTATCTTAATCTTTGCTGTCGATATCCCATTATTCTTGAGGCTCAAGTTAAAAACTGGGCCGAGATCCACATACATATCTATCATTGGCTCAAAAGCCAGCAACATCCAGCAGCAAACCCACTAATTACCCTTTTAAAATTTGTTGCCGAAATGGCGCTTAAAAGGATGATGGCCCCAGAAAACGCATAATAAAATCATATCACAAGATATTCCGCGGCGTGGCTGTGAATTGGTCATACTTTCATTGTTGTTACTGTACCACTCAACGGCTCACCTCTGTTCGAAGCATGAATGTGGCGAGTGGGCAATCTGGGTATCTATTCTGCGTTGTGTGTTTCTCATATAGTTCAGGGGCAGTGCAGGACATAAATACCGAAGGACTGCTACCAATGCTATGGCTGGCGACCAACACGAGGATTGCGGCACGATGGTTGGCATTTGAACATTCAGCTATTCAGCTGCCCATTCTAAAGCCAACATGGGTTACAAATTCGGTAAAGGATCTGCTAAGGATCCAACTGATTGTTCTATTTTAATCCCACTTTCGTCATCCTTTCAAACGTGAATTTCACAAAATACTTCGACGCGATATACAGAATATCATCTAAAAATCTACTTCACATTTTTATCCATTACATAGATAGTTATCCACCCGTAACTTATGTGCTCGCATCAAGATGGGGAAACCCGAAAACGACGATAAAAGCGCTTTCAGCGACCCTCACGGGGCCCCGCCTTACACCGAGGCAGCCCCAGGAGGGGGCAGCTCGCATCCAGGTGAAGCGCCGCCCGACTACCACGCCGCCGTCGCGACGGGCGCGAGTCGTGTCGCCACCCCCTATCGTCCCTTTCCGCCCGTGCTGCACGCGCGCTACCAATGGAAGATAACCCAGACCTTCCACCTGTGCAGCGAGCACCCGGACGAGAAGCTGTACGCGGTGGCCGCGCACAGCGGCTTCAGTGGGAACCTCCCGCGCGTCGTGCTCCACAACGGGCCCAGCGACAAGGACCCGTTCCTGGCCGCAGCCTGCGAGGAGAGGTCTGCCGGGTTCGTCGACACGTACTCGCTCAATAGCATCATTCAGCTGCCGCCAGCGCCGGCCGCTGGGTCTGAGGAGCTGGTCACGGAGGTCATGCATGCGCGGACCGTGGGTCAAGACGGGGTGGGTTTTGTGTTCTCGATTGAAGTCAACCACGATGGCAAATTGGTTCGCGAGGAGTTTGAATGGAGGAAGAGTAAGAAGGGCAGTGAGTGACCCCTTGATTAATCGTTTGCCAAAGATCTTTGACTCATTATCGAATCACAGGTGATGAGGAATTAGGAAAAGAAGGAGGATTCAAACTTCTACGCCTGTCTTCCCGGCAACACCTAGGAAGTAGTGCGGCGTCATCTTCTCATGATGTCGCTATTGAAGACGGATGCGAGGTTCTCGCTTTGTTCAAATGGAATAAGACGCTGACAAACATGATGCACCCATTCGAGCTCCGGTTCGTCGGGGCTGGGCTGTCGGGATCGCTGGGCGATCGCTGGGCTGTCATGACCGTTATTACGGGCTTGAGACTCTGGTGGCTCCACGCAGGCGGTAGGGCGAATAGAAGGACAGCGGCCGTGGGCGAGGGAGGAGCCTCCTCGACGGCATATACGAGTGGATAGTTATTCGCGCTTGGATATGTTTTCTATGCGTGGGAAAATATCGCCATGGAATAGAATCACGTAAAAGAAAACCATGTCGAATAATCTCTATGTACACTAATAGTGTTCTTGAACTGCATACTTAAAGTAGAGTCGGTGTAGTACCCAACCGCGAACTAGATATCCCCCCACCAAACAGTAATGTCTAATCGCAGGATCCCTATGTATTCATTGATTCTCGACTAGAAACGTAGAATGTATCTCACAACCATCATCGAGGTTGTAACCTGGCATATCTTCGCACAGCTTATCAGCAGTCGACTCCACAAGCCTGCGAAATTCATTGCTAACACATCTTCCTTCTGTAAAATCGAACTCCCAATGAGAGTCGGTCCATAATGCCACCTTTTGAGATATTTTGCATTCATAAAGCTGTTCTGCTGCGTCGCTGTATATACCATACGGACCGAGACTCGGTAGCGTGCCAATGATGATGTATAGCCTTGCTAGTTCGTAGTCGTCTAGTATTCTGGAAAGTTCAACGGCCTTGTCTCGAACTAGAGACTCTGACATTGCAATGTGCAAGCGTTTAAAAGGGGTGTATATATCCTTTTCGCGAGCAAACCGCGTATCGCGTGTTTCTTTGATAAAGTCGTGTGGTTCTTGGATAAAGTCGCGCAATTGGTCTGGTGCCACATAAAGTGCATCACGATCTGAATCGAAAGGGCGAAGGAAGATAGGTTTATGACGGTTACCATACCGTTCAAAGTAAGTGAGAATTCGAGGGTGCTGCTCCTGGGCCCAGGCGATGGCGTTGCGGCGGGCTTCTGTGTTGACGAAAGCTACCGGTACCTTTATCCGAATTCTGTACAGATCGAGGCGGAACTCATTGATCAAGAGTCTCTGGGGGTATATAGGATCAAATCCATTATCGGACGCTGTTGCTAATCTCGGACACCAGTATCCCTTCCTGTAGGGATACAAGACTAGTCCCTCGTCACGGTCAAGAGCGTGGCGCCATATCATGTTGCGCAGCTCCGGTGGAAGCTTAGAGAAGGAAAAGAACGTAGATGGGTAGTTGTTTCTAACCTCTACATCACCCATTTTGTCGAAATTGGATAATGCGGTAAGTGGTACTGAGGTAAGCTCTGTGATCTGCTTTCGAATTGATAGCGATGGATGGTTGTGGTTGAAAAAGGTCCAGAAGTGCCCCTCCAAGCTCACTGTCTGAAATACCTGCACAGCGTGCACCGCACCTTCTAACCTTCTAGTTTCGTGCCTTCCCTCTCCAATCAACTATGCTAGGTATACCTACCTAAACTATCTTAATTATTACCATTAAGTGAAGTAGTTAATTAAGCGAAGTATTACTGCTTTTAAGCTATTCTTTCCTAGAAAGCTGAATGAGGACATTAACTGATTGAATGAGGCGTGCTCGCAACATAACACACTTACTATTTAAAATTTACGAAGGTGGCTCTACCGCATGCATTTATTAGCGATGAAATCGTCCGGTACCATATAATTAAGTAAGCGGGGATGTATTATAGTACATTATTCGAACAGCATCTGCTAATCAGTCCAAGAGCTCAATCTGCGCAGACGGAAACGTGCCTCTAGGCGAGCAAGCTAAGCATGGTATGAGCAACAACCTTCCAAACGCACTCGGGCCGCTGGGTAAGGCCGACGCCTTCCACGAGTTCGCATAGTCGCAGTATTTTGTCATAGCCGCTTGCTCTAGGGATCCCACCTCCTTCTTCCAGTCGTCAGGGCCGGGGGCATTCCAGGGACCGTCGACAGTCGTGAAGGGCATTTCTGACATGTTCGGGACGTACGTACAAACGCCGTACTTGTGCATCTCGAAGATCCCCTGGGCCATCAGCGTCATGAGCGTGGTCCGTCGAGCGCTTTCCAGCATTATCCACTGATCCCATGTCAAGTCTGCGTCTTGCTCTTTCGACGCCTCTGCTATGCGCATATGCAGCACCAATGCCCAACTTTCGAGGGTATACGAGTGCATCTCAGCCTGTGCACGTTGCCTAACGTCTCCGTCCCAGAGCTGGATAATGTGAAGCATGAGAAATGCTTGCAGAGATGCGAGGTGCGTCTCTATCGACAAGACGGATAGGTCTAGGTCGACGAGCTGATTCACCTTCCTCTCGATAATGTTCATCACTATATCCTTGGTATCCGCTGTTCTGGAAAGGTAAAGAGCGCAAGCACTGAAGGCCCCTTCGAGGGGAGCGGGCAGAGACTGCGCATATTGCAGCGACGAGTGAATGAATGGAGCCTCTAACTTCTGCACGAATTTCCTAGGCCAGCCCATGATACTGCGCGTCAACGCCTCGAGTGGCCGCTTGTCGAGCGTACTCACTACTGGAAACGCGGGGTGAATCCCGGGTGTCCGAATTTCCTTACAGAGAGGCTGACGGAGCTCACGTAGCGGGGAGCCGCCAAGTCGACCGGCTATCGTTCTTGTCCAGGAATATGGAGAAGTGGCTTCGCTGAATGTCGAATCCCCAGATTCCACGAAATGAACCGAATCCTTCGGAGGCAGCAGCTGACTAAACCCATCTTCACCTTGTCGAGCGTGTGTGCGGCTGAGATGTCTGACAGGAACGTTCTTGTAATAGCAATCCAGACCTTGTCGCGCACATCGTGGGCACTTGGGCGTTTGTGGTTCGCATCGCCGTTTGGATTTGGCACACGGGACGCAGGACTTCTGGCGTGAGGTCATCTATGCGAGGGGAAGTATGAATCTGGAGTATTTCTAAGCGAGTTTAGAAAAAAACGCGGCGGAACGGCAGCGGAATTCCGCAGTCGAGATTACGGGTCCAGGCAGGCCGGCACGTGATGGCCTCCATCGGCGTTTAGCCATCTACCTATCCGAACGTGTAGGATCACCGATTTCCCCGTCTTTATGGAGGTCCGAATAAGTGTTAGTGACAGGTCCAAACAAAAATAGCTTGGTCCCCGCCCCCAGTCTGACTAACCATCCTTCGTCTTACCGGATTCTTATGCGACAACAGTCTTTCTAGCCATACTAGCCATATCATTCGAGCATAGAGTCCGAAAGCATAGTCCGGAGATTCATGCAAAATGGACATGTTAATGGATCGGTGTCGGTGTCGGAGGGGATTCATACCGTGGATACGTCGTAAATAGCTGCATGGCTTGGATATATATTGTGCGTAACATGTCTCGTTCTTCGAGTCAAAATATACAGCTCATCAAACCATCATCTTCTACCTTGCACATCAATCGAATCGCAATATCAATTCCAAACTTCAGCAACTATCACTTCAATAACCTTCACTTCAAACACCACCACAACATCCAAAATGGCCATCATCGAAGTCATCTTCCCTCAGATCAAGAACGACGCCGAGAGCGTTAAGGGTGCTCTTGAGCAGATGCCCGTTGGTGTCAAGGCTTTCAAGGAGGCCGGCGCTCTTCGATTGGCTCAAGGATTCTTGAGCGGCGAGAACGGAAAGGACGTGAGCTCTGAGTCGCGAGAAATCGTTCTCCTTGGTAAGAGAAAATTTGAAACCTACTACATTGCAGTACTCGTCTAACAGACTACCAGAATGGCAAACCGAGGCCGCCTTCAATGACTTCATCAACTCCGGCGCCTTTGCCAGCTTCAAGGCCGCCGTCAAGCCCTACTCGACCGGCCCCCCGCAGCTGAACCTGTTCGAGACCAACGAGGGTGCTCACCTTTTCGGCAACCAGACCATCGGACTCCTGCTCATCACCCCCAAGGACCCGGCCAACGTGTCGACTATCGTCGGAAAGATCCAGTCCGGTCTTGAGAAGGCTGCCGAGAGCGGTGTCGTGTTCGGCACCTCCCTCAACCTCCCCCAGAAGAAGATCGCCATCTTCAGGACCTTCGCCAGCCAGGAGGTAAGTTGTTGAAGGCTCACAGACTACCTAAGGTATAGATTGCTGACAGTACTTTACTATAAAGGAGCTCAAGAGCGCGAAGAACGCTGGATCCATGCAGGCGATCCGGGCCGACCTTGGCGAACTGGCCGAGATCACCCAGCTCGTCACCGATGTCAAGTCCGTCCCCTTGTAAAAGGGCGCAATAAGAGTAACATATGCGTACTGGATACGCCGAGACGATGTAGATGGATTATGCGGGTTTCCTTCTCCTCTCTAGATTGATAGAACACTGGATTTTAGCGGATAGAATTGTCTCATAGCGTTAGCGTTAGCCAAATTTGAATTTGACGATTGCTTTCACAATCTAGAAGTTTCGCGGAACTTCCAGTCCTCTTTCGTCGCCATGACCTGCCTCTTCCAGTTCCTCGGTCCCGTCTCGCCCTGCTCTAACCCGTTCTTAGGACCCGCTTCCCTCGTTCGCCATTGCCAAAGCTTGCCGTACGCGTTTTTGGCCTCCGGCTTCTCGATTATCTCGACGACCTCCCGCCCGAGCACCGGAAGGAACTTAAAACCATGGCCCGAACCTCCCGAGCATACGAGCATACCATCATCATCAGGCACGCGGTCGATAAGGAACCCGTTATCCAAGCTGTCGATATACCAGCAATTTCGGCAGCCAGTGATACCAATAGCTGTGAGCTCCGGCATCGCCTCGCTTACTACCTCCTTGATGGCGGCCACAGCTTGCTTCGTGATAGAGGGATCGTACGGCTGCGGCCAATACTTTGTCCTCGGGACGCTAATCCGATGCGTCTGACCCGTGACGGGATCTTTAACGTCTTCGTAGTTGGTGTACTTGAGACCACGATAACCAATCTTGACTATTCCATCTTCTGTTCTAGGGAAACCGCCAATGCCATGGCCTTTCGACCATCCTCCATAGGCATATACTGGAAAGTTTTCAGGAGAGAACTTATCCCAGAGATCTGGAGCCTGGTCTTTCGGTGGTAACTGGATGTATGCGACGCTTCCCGCAGTTGTCTCAAGGAGCGAAGAAACTGCAGGGAGGAGAGAAGGCGTCCAACCGCCAGCTATAATGTCGCATATAGTTAGCGGCCCCCCCGACATCAAGTCGGCGGATATTTAACTCACCAGCTAGTATTAAGAGCTTTGAGCGATATTCGGTTCCAGACTTGGTACGCATACCAACAGTCTTGCCATTGGCGTCTTTGATGAAAGTAGCAACTTGCCCATCCTTCTCGCCCAGTACAAATCGAACGCCATTTCTGCGGCATAAGTGCATCACCCAAATGCATGCTTTGCTTGCCTCGACGAACCCGGCAGTAGAGTCGAAAACACCGACGAGGTCCTTTCCTTGTTTCTTGCGACCGAACGGGTCTGATTTCCTTTCCCACTCACCCTTTCTGAAATGAGACTTCGCCCGCTTCTCATCTTCTGGGTCGCCAAGAACGAACTGAGTCTCGCGCAGGCCCTCCCGAGCTAGATTGGTAAGTGTGGCGCGCTCTATGGCTGACAGTTGCCCATCGATGCTCATTCGAAGGAACCCGCAGTTATTCCAGATCAGGTCCGACGGCTTGAGACCGCGAGGCAGGTCTTCGGGTTTGGAGGACCGAATCTCATCGTTCCACGCATTCCACGTCTTGATGCCATCGAACGCAAGTCGTTGATAGTCAATCTCCTCGCCGTAGCTCATTCGCATGCACTTGTTGAAGTCGGCAGATGCCGCATCGGCTCCGTCCGCCGTAGAATAAGCATTATCGGCGTATGGCTGCTTGTCAAAGACGGTGATGTTCTTGTAGCCTGCCTGGGCCAGGTGAAGCGCACTAGACCAGACCGCTTAGTTGCTGTGAGAGGTGTATGAGTTGGGGACTCAGTCTTACCTTGATAAACCGAAGACCCCAGCCCCGACGATGATAATGGGGCTTTCTTTGGTTAGTCCTGTTGACGTCATAGTTAGATAGCTTTCTCTAATATTAACTGATAACGAAGCCGTATAATACCTACTGCCAATGCACACAGCCTACCTATCTTTTATTTATTAAATCATCGCTTCGTTTGCCGATATCTTCGTCGCTGTGATGTTGATTACCAACGCCAATGAGGGCTAGATGTTGGAGATGAGCGAAGGGTTTGCTCCGTCGGGAATAAGCCGTCGGCTGGCTGCTACCTAGTCGTCGGGTGATAGTAGGTCTTGGTATTCCCACGCTTACCCCTCACGACAATCATATCCGGGGGAGATACAGACCCCGGAGCCCCCTAAACACGCGATAGGGGGCTCAATCAGATACCTATCCGATTGAGAGTGGAGTCTGGTAAGATTGAGTGGAAGTGAGGCCGGGATGATAATAAGTTATGAAATTTAATATTTCATTGACGAATTCCTGCTCCATTCTTGACTCCATAACCGGCCCCGTCATCCCATCATCGTCCGATCTCATCATTTTTGTACGTAATTGCGATGAGTTTCCTCCGGAAGATGATGGGCGGAAGCCAACAGAGTCAGGCTCCAGAACAGTCGGAGCCGGCGGCGACTACTGGAGCGACCGCCGAAGAGGTGTTCATCGCCCCGAAGGCCAACGACAACTTTTACTTCTGGACTCGACCGGGCACCTCGACGGAGGAGAAGAAGCTCGTGCAGAAGTTGGATCTCGCAATCCTCACTTTCTGTTGCTTGACCTTTTTCACGAAGGATCTGGACCGCAACAACATCAACAATGCCTTTGTCTCTGGCATGAAGGAGGACCTCGGACTCTATGGCAACGAATTGAACTGGATGACAACTTGGTTTCAGATTGGTTACATCGTGGGACAGATTCCATCGCAGATTCTCTTGACCAAGATTTCGCCGCGATGGTACCTCCCTGCTGCCGAGTTTCTCTGGGCTTTTTTCGTGCTTTTCTTATACAAGTGTGAGAATGCGCAGCAGATCTACGCTTTGAGGTTCTGTGTTGGTTTTATCGAGGCAGCTAGTTGGCCTGGTCTGCATTTCATGGGTACGTCAAAGCACTCGATTTATCAATGACTTATTGATAACAGTACTAACGTCTCCCAGTACGAAGCCTTCTTGCCTGCCCAATCACTAAGAATCCAAGATCAGATGAAAGAGCTAACCAAGGCCTCAGATTGGAACATGGTACCGCAATCATGAAATTAACAAGAGAGCCGGTATCTTCACGGCTTCCGGTATTGCGGCAACTATGTTCTCCGGATATATCCAAGCTGGTATTTACACAACAATCGACGGCCACTTGGGTCTTCGAGGGTGGAGATGGCTCTTTATCATCGGTATGCCATATCACAGGCCTCTTAGCATCCCTAACATGGGGCAAAAACTCTATCTTACTAACACGCTTCACTGTTCTTAGACTTCCTTATTACCTGCCCCATGGTTGTTATTGGTTTGATTATCATCCCGAACCCGCTATACGAGAAGGGTACTTGGTGGATGACCGAAAGGGAGCGTCAAATGTGCATTAAACGGCTCGAGACCGATCACAGACAGCCTCTGGGTCGCTTCGACCGATCACTTTTCAAGCGCGTTCTTGGAAGATGGCATTTCTGGATTTTGGTAAGTGAAGGCATCACACTACCATTGCTCCGTAGGATTGATCTAACATGGGACACATAGTGCACGTGGTTCTCGCTCATGTACTTCGTCTACCAAGCCCCCACTACCTCCACCATGGCGCTGTGGTTGAAGGCAGAGAAGTACTCGGTACCGGATGTCAACAACTTGCCCACCGTGTATTCGGCTATCTCAATCGTCTTCATGATCGTGTCTGGAGCCTATAACGATTGGAGAGGATCTCAGGTCGAATCAGTCATCCTTATTTGTATGACCCAGATCATCTCCGAATCTATGCTGGTTGCCTGGAATCTAGGAAAGCCCGCCCACTTCTTCGCGTTCTACATCGCCGGCACGATCCAATCGCTATTCCCAATCATCGTCAGTTGGACCCACCGAGTTTGCTCCTCGGATGCGGAAGAGAGAGCCATCGTCATTGGTGCGCTGAACTCGATCGGGTTGGCCCAGGGTACTTGGTGGAACCAAGTGAGTTCTTCTACTATTATAATCGTAACACTTCAGACTTACTAAACATCGCCTCATCAGGTATTCGTTCCGACTGTCGAAGCCCCTCGGTTCTACCGGGGTTACCGAGCCGGCCTTGCCGCTTCGCTCGCCCTATCGGCTTGGCTACCGGTAGTTATGTGGTTTACGCGTCGTCAGGAGCGAAAGGAGAAGGCTGAGGCCATCCACGGTGAAGTCGTTGAGAACTCGGGGCACGACACCGAGGAAGGCAAAGCGTCAATAGAGAAGCGAGGAGCCGCAGCCAATCTCACGGAGCAGGATAAAGCTAATGAAGTGGGAATCGTGATGTAAGGGCGAGAGTTGCTATTATTACCACTACGGATATGCCGACAACCAGCGAAAGAATGGTGAATTTCTGGTGTCTGAATTGTTAGCAGAGCAACCTTTGATTTAATGTTTAGTTATAGCGAAACCTGGTGTCATTACAGTGACTCCTTCGAATAACCTTACATCCCCTATGAATACCTAACTACGTTCGCATGAATGTTCCTATTTACATGAGTCTCACCGTCGAACGACGATATACCCTCATAATCTAACGATAGGAGCATGTTTGGCTTCGAGGTCGCCTCGTTCTATTTCCAGCTAATACCATAATGGAATTCTTCTTTGATAAGGTTCGAGAGATCATGAAAGACTTGATAGAAAGACTGAACCCATTCAACATCCTTCGTATCCCTGTTTCGACTAAATCAGCAGGCATTCGGTGTGTTTGCGATTAGCCAATAGCGGAGAAGTCAGGGGCTCTTACTTTCTCTTATTCTCAGTCAGCACTTTATTGCCGAAGTACTGAGCGTAGGTTAAATACTCGTCAACATGTCTATAGGGCCGCAATTCCAACCCCATCCAGCCTAACAAGCCTATGCCGTCGGCGACGCAGCTTAGGTGGTTGTACTCTTTTGCGCCGCGGCTTCTCTCTTTTAGCTCAACTACTTCGGCGACGCGCCTGTTCATGGGGCGAAGAAGCTCTTGAAACCTTGGCGTGTCAAGTTTAGTCATCTTTATTGCAGCGACCAGAATTTTCCGCTGCTCCCGAAAACTCTCAAGAACATGCTTGGCTTGCAGCGCAATGTGGCCGCCGAGTCCGCGGCTTAGCTCTACATATCTACCGACGGAGGCGTCGACAAAGTGATCGAACCTCTCAATGGACTTAGGCACCAGCTTTTCAACTTCCGTAGGAACTGTTGGCGTGGTAGAGGGGACTTGCGTGGGCGTTGCTTGAAATGCGTCTGGACGCAACAAAGCCTGTGTTGATTTTAGAACAATCTGAATGTCCTCAGTATCGGCAGATGCGGCAATGTCTTCGAGTCTTGACGCAATAGCCTCAAGCCTTAAATGTGGTTAGAAAGCTGTGTGAGTTCTATAGGGGAAAGAAGGGGGTACCTCTTAAGCAAAGTGTTCATGTTATACATTTTCCCAGGCGCCATTTTGACCTGTTCGACGGCCCCCGTTCTAGGAGGCCGCGAGGCTCGTCTCCGTCAATATCTTTTATGAGCATTCAGTTCATCAGGCATCAGTTCACATCAATTGAAAGAGCCGTCTCCCTGGTGTCAATTACACCGGGATTTATTCAGCTGCCTTCGCGATCGTTGAGCGCCAAGAGTTTTCGCATTGAAAGCTAGCGTGTGCCATTATGAATCATGCAACCATATAACGAGCGGGATTGTCTGCCTAAATGCTATGTTTGGGACTCGTCACTTTAAATCTCTTGCTACCTAGTAGGCAACAAGATTTTCTTCGGTAGCGTGCGACGCCTGAAATATTTGCGCGATATTCTATCATCGTATTATCACATACCTAGGTAGGTATAATAAGTCAGGAGTGATGGTTTGATGTAAAGGGGAAAGAGAGGCCATGATACGCTCTGTAGCTCGCTATAATTATAGTAGCCTTTAGCGTCATGTACCTTATATTTAGGGGATACTTAGCGTGTGCGAGTGTCTAATCTTGGCCGGTTGGCCGCTATCGATCGCAACCCTCTGGTGCCCTATAAAGGTGCGGGCCCCAAGTATTGCACACGGGCGAGCTTCAATACAAAGTTAGACACGCTACAGATTAACATTATATTTTTATTAAACAATTAAATTTCTTGCTATTCTTGCTATTCTTGCTATTCTTGCTATTCTTGCTATTCTTGCTATTCTTGCTATTCTTGCTATTCTTGCTATTCTT
>JAOXNQ010000002.1:3566864-3636271 GCA_028571165.1 Hypoxylon perforatum
GCTATTCTCCTAAGGTTGTCTTGTTTTTTGAGCTCTGAAGCCGCATCTACTACATCTTTCTGCTTCGCCTCATGCGTCGGTGAATTGCTTGGTCGGCTGTGACCTTCCAGAATCATTTGCACGTCCAACCATACCCTCCCGGTGCATCCCCATAGACACGTAGAGCTTCCAAAATGTAGGAATGTGGAACGAAGTATGACAGCTTTTGGATCTGCCCTTCCGAGAGCTTGTCAAACTTGCCCTGACAGCTACGGATTATCTCGATAGCCTTGCCTAGATCGTCCTTCGTCATCTTGTAATACGCACCCACCGAGGGCTGTAGGTTTATGATGAATTTTGTCAGAATTTCGATGACTTTTAATTCATCAAACCAAGGACAGATCGGAATATGCGTCACGAGCTGCTTCCAATATTCTTCGTCATGATATCCATTGAGGATCTTTGCATCGTACTCATTGAGTTCGCGTTTTTGGTTGCCCTTGGCGAGGTGTCGTACATTGTGATAATGGCGTTCGATGAGTCGCATCTGGTCACGAAACATTTGCTTCGTTCGTCGAGACTTGTGCACATCTCTTTGCATCATAGGATCGTTGATCTTGTACTTTCCCCAATCGAAATCGTCAAAAGGGTGACGTAAGTTGGGAAATAGATCATTTGTATGATTATTCGCAGGCTTATGGTGCGCTGGGTCCGTCGGAATCTCGAAGTGTACGCGCCGTTCCTTCGCCATGTGCACCGACCCGCGGTGACCCTCGCTTCTCTGCTCTCGGCACGAGCCAAAGCTACGTCTGCGTCGCATATGAGCCCGCGAAGAGCCGCCTCGACAGCGTCGCAAGCGAAGAGCCAACCCCCGCAATCAGTATCTGAGCTCGTCTCTTCGTCTTCCCGTCTCACCTCTCCGCTCCCCGTCTCCGCAACCCTTAACCCGCCGGACTCGACACGTCCGCCGCCCCTCTAGCTGCCCACCCGAGATCCTGAGTCCTTGCTCTTTGGGCAAGTGCTTCTCTGCTTTTAGTAAGCAGAATATGTCATTGGTTTTTCCCCGCACTACAGCCTTGAGCTGGGGCCATACTAGCTTGCCGGGGTTGATGGATACGATCGTGCCGGTTTTATTGCCTATTTCTTTGTCCTCGGTGGTGGATACTAGGTCGGTCTTTTGGATGTATTGTGAAGAGATGGGATCAACTCGTCTGAGAAAGGCCTTGATAAATCGATCTTCCTTTTGGGATGCCTTTTGGTTAAATGCCGAGCAAATTTTCTGCCTTTTCAGGAATTTCAGGTAGCTGCTTGTGAGAGGCCGCCTTAGAAGGCTTGTCGGTGTATTTGGGAGGCATAGCTTTTATTGGCAGACAAGGAGCGCATGCGTTTTATGAATGGTATTATGTTGATGATTTTGAAAAATGATGTGTTGGAGCTCTGGAGTGCCTGAGGTTTAGGAGGGATCTTGTAATGTAGTTGGGAATAAGGGTTTGAATTGGGAATCCAGATCAAGCAAGATGAATGTCAGCTGCCAGTCAGATAGAGGCCTTAGATGGGAGGAGCTGGCATAGAAGGTGCTATCTACACTGGAGGGGTATTTCAAGTCTAAAGCTTATGGGCCTATTTCTAGACTTTTATAACCCACAAGCATCATTAATACAATCCACTAACTGCCCTACAGTTTTAGCGCTATACACCTGCTGAGCTCCCTGTATTCAAAGTGTCATGGCGTCTTTACCTGCTAATATAGGTATTTATAGCACATCATATCCACTAACTCCCCTGTAATTATAGCGGACATAGCTCCGTTAGTTGATCAAGCCGGGTTATGCAGCTTTATGGTAGAGATTGTTAGGTGGTATTATGTAATCATAAAAACCCCTCTTTTAGACAGTCGTTCCGACTGTCCTTTACACCACCATTCTTACTAGATCTCGCATAAATAATTGAAGGATCACACGCGGCACACGTAATGATTTCGGAGATTGGTATGAATGAAGACCGAACAGCTAATGGGGATGTGGTATGCGACCTACTCACTTTCTTTCTATCACCTCGTCATCGTTAGAAGGCATCGCTCGTCGAATGGATGTAGCGAGATGCAGACTGGGCACAACGCTAGAGGTTAAGCCGCCGGTTCAAAAAGGTACCTAAGCATACAAATGATGCCTATACGACATAGAAGCCTCCAGGACTAGAAGCTTTGGGACCTGAACATGGCATCCCCTACCCTATATACGACCTATAGAGCAGGCTATCTTACTTACATAAACAACCAAGAATAACTAATGCCTTTACAATATTCGATTTCCTACTGTACTCCAGCTTACCATTGCTGAGCATTAAAATACCTGTCATTAGCCAATCAGAACATCGGATAAGAACGTCACATCTACCCCAATGCCATACATAGGTATCTCGAATCTGCATATGTTGTGTAATGACAACGAGCCGTATAGTTGGTCGAGCCTGAACGCCGCCGTTTCATCCAAAAACAGAATCTAGTTGTAAAATGCGAGCGCTTGGAGATTGCGAACTGTTTGCGCCGCATGAAGACATCAAACAGTGGCATTTTCAAATTCAGCTGGCTCTATCACAGTAAGATGAAGGACCTTCGGGGGCCATTGACCACAGCTTGGTGGTATCTAGATGGTGTTGATATGCCCGTCAAATCCAACGTCCTGATTTCTTTCTTTTCTCGATTCTCCACCGCCGCGATAAAGTGAGAATTGTGTCGCCATGGCTAGTGTGCGTTCGTACGACGATGACCAACCTTCATATGACGATGGCCAGCCTGGGCTTGAAGTCATTCACCCCGAAGCAGGCCTGCAGGTATCGTACCCGCCACAAGAGTGGTCATATGCAGTTCCGAACGAGGAAGAGCAAAAGGAGGTGGCGTCGCCAGCAGACATCCTTAGAGCAGACTTCGAGACCGAGGAAGCTGTCTCTTCATGTGGGAAGATATTTACGAGGAAGACCTTACTCATCGCACTCCTTGGTATCGTCGTTATCGTTGGAGTAATAGTCGGCGCCGTTGTTGGGACCGAGCGGTCACAATCACCGCCACCTAGCACGACTTCTGAATCTCCCAGGTAAGCTATCGGGAAGTCCCTACGTATTCACTCGAACAGCTGCTTACATGGTGGAAGCGGGCAAGGTGATGGCGCGTCGATGTCTTCGCCAGCCCAGATGACAGGAAATCCAACAAGCGTATGGCCGGGTCTTGCCCCAACTGCCGTCTCCTGGGGTTACCCACACCTCGAGATATTTGCCCTGACGCGCAACAATACGGAGTCGGTATATCGAAAGTATCGCAACACCAACGCGACAGACGAGAATGATTTCACGCCGCCAGGCTCTGACATGGAGCTCGTGGGAGGAAACGTCGACACCAACACGGTGCCGTCCATCGGCGTTAACCAGCGCGTTTCGTACTACGTCTCCAATCAGACGGAGATCTTCCTCCAGACGCGGGGCAGCTGCTACAGCAAGCATCACGAGAATGACCAGCTCTGGGTTTGGCCCGGCTACGACTCGTGGATGCCCTGCTTCACAAACTTGTCCGTCACGGGGTCTCCCACCTTTGTGCCATACAACGCTTCGGCTGAGGTCGCGCAGGCATTCTATCTGGCAACCGGGACCAATGAGACTGACCTCGTCGCCTATTACGCCAAATGGCAAGACGAATGGTCAGTGCCAGCCCGAATCCCGGGGCCTGCCTTGCAGCTCATGAAGCCTGCGGCTGTCGCATGGAACGGCAACGACTCACGGGTCGACATCTTCGCTGTTTCCAAGTCAAATAGTCACGTACTACACGCGTCGTGGGATACGACAATAACCAACGATTTGGGCTCTACCAACTGGTCGACATACGAAGACCTGCAAGGGTTTGCTACAACGCCTCCAGTCGCCGTGTCGCGCAGCCCGGGAATCATCGACGTGTTCATTCGAGGCGGCGACGCAGGATTGTGGCACCTCTCATACAACAGCAGCAGCGGAAACTGGACCGGATGGACCCGCATCAGCACGAACATGAGGATCCAAGGCCAGCCCGACGCCATAAGCGCGTCCCCGGAAACCGTCGACGTATTCGCCTGGCGAGAGGACGGCTGCCTGTTGCACAAGAGCTTCGACAACGGCTCCGGCCGCTGGACCCCCGAGGAGGACTTCGATGTCCTGGTCGACGGCTCGGACGGCAAGCTCTCGGGACCGCCCAAGGCCGTCAGCGACGGCCCGGGGAGCATCCACGTCTTTGCGTATCAGGATCAGAAGAGTTTAATTTGGAAGAGACTGAGTGCTGGCTCCTCGCAGCAAGTTGTCAGCGATACGTCCGTTTTGGCGAGTGTTCCTTCACTCACATAGACCAACCGTATATATCGGAGCTCCAGTCATGCGTGACAAAAGAACTGAAGGATCGTCGCGCTTAGCGTAAATAGCGATGGAGAGAGTATCGCACTATCGGATATCATCTTGGGGGTGAATGGTTTTTATTCTAGTTTGGTAATCTTCCAGTCGGTTCCAAAAGCAAGTTATCTCTGGGGTTTCTTGTAAAAAAGCCCCAAATTCGATTTTAATATTTAATCCCGTTTTCGCCGCTTTTAATGTGAAAATATTTTCGTTGCGAAATGCAAGGGCTCCCTTTCGTGTAAACCCAAGTATTAATCGCGTGAGCCGGCGTAGACAGATAGGTACCTCCTATAGTGAGTTATGACAGCCAGCAATTGGCAAGTTTGCAATCCAGCTGTGTGAAATTGATGCGCATTGCGCACTGAAGTCCCTATAGTTATAGGGGGCTTTGGCGCCGAGATACC
Source organism: Hypoxylon perforatum (assembly GCA_028571165.1). Taxonomy (NCBI): domain Eukaryota; kingdom Fungi; phylum Ascomycota; class Sordariomycetes; order Xylariales; family Hypoxylaceae; genus Hypoxylon; species Hypoxylon perforatum. The sequence goes on from JAOXNQ010000002.1 coordinate 3,571,655, forward strand.
TAAACTATAGGCAGTAATGGCAATACGGTTAGTTGATAGAAGTCGCATAAACCCCTTAATCCTTAATCATCTCACCTACCTAACCATACGAAGTATTCGCAGCCTATAATTCGTGCTATCCAATGGCGGTATGCCAGATGATTCTTTAAATGAGTCGACAGATTGATTAAGAAATAAGGGATTGAATCAGTTGCATTGCAGCACGTTAGAGTTCATTGCGCACCGGGTAGACTGGAGCAAGGGAGAGATGAGTTAGATCGTCAAAGGATTCAAGTGGCCCAGTTTATGATGATCTTACACGTGAGGTCTGATTGGGTTATAAAGGGTTGGTCTCATTCTTACTGAGGTACTTTATAATCTTAGCATTTTCGACCTCAATCATTCAGATAGATCATTGACAAGTGCAGTGTCAGATCAATCAGATGGAGGTCCTTGCCGCAGGTGTCGCATATGCCTTGGATGGCTTCTCGCTTCAAAAACTTCTCACTAAATTAGGCCTAGCATATCTATCGACCAGCAACGTGAGCTTGCCGGGAGATCTTTGGGCACAATTATCCCCCGATGCGTCTATTCACCTTTCCGGCGACGCAAGATTCGCCAACCTCACTAGTCGATGGAGAGAGTGGCATGCTCCTAGTATAGCGGCCGTGGTGGAGGTCGCTACAGAGGGCGACGTTCAGCAGGCGGTGAGATACGCTAATGAGCACGGTATGCCTTTCATTGCCAGATCAGGAGGCCACGGCGCTACGGAAGCATTAGCATCTGCGAAAGATGCCATTCAAATAGATTTCCGACATTTGAATCAAGTAAAGATATCTGAAGATGGGAACACTGCTACAATTGGTGGGGGGACGACGGTGAAAGAGCTCGTCGACGCGTTGGCGGCGTCGGGCAAGCAAACCGGTAAGCAAAATTACCGGCTCTCTCCACTGTTCCTCAAAGACTGACAATTCTAGTTACTGGGATTTGCGAATGTGTGGGCGTTTCTGCACCCATTCTCGGCGGCGGCCACGGATGGCTTCAGGGTCAGTATGGTCTAGCCGCTGATCAAGTTATCTCAGCCCGGCTTGTGCTGCCAAATGGCGATGCTGTCACCGTATCTGAAAATTCGAACCCAGACCTCTTCTGGGCTATCAAGGGTGTGGGCCATAACTTTGGTCTAGTAACAGAATGGGAGTACCGAATTTATGACATCAAGAATGAAAAATGGTCTTACGAGATCTTCGTTTTCTCAGGGGATAAACTGGAAGCCCTTTATGCTCTCAGTAATGAGATGCTTAAGAACCAGCCGCCTCAAGTTACGCACTGGACATATGTTATCAAGGTCGCTGAGATTGATCCTGACCATGTACGTACTGCCTGCCACGCTGGAGTGTATCAGAGCTAATTGTCAACAGCCGATCATATGGTATGCCATTATCTACGACGGTCCAGTGTCCGAGGCACGTGAATACGCCAAACCGCTTCACGATATTGATGCCATCATGGTCAACGCTGGTGAGGCGACAATCCCTGAATTGGCAGCTCTCTCTTTTCAGAGCATGGAGGGACCTGGATGCATAAAGGGGCTATCTTCTCTGCGCTATCCCATCGGTCTGAAGTCGTATAATACGGCAGCCATTAGGAAGGTCTACGACGAGATCGATGCTACTCTACAGGAATTTCCCGAGTTGGCGGGATCTTTCTTCCTGCTCGAGGGCTACCCGACCCAGGGCGTAGAAGCCATAGACGCTAGTAGCAGCGCGTTCCCGCATCGCGACGATAAAATCCTTGTAACGTCGTATCTGCAATACAAACCGAACGAAACGATCGTTCCTATCGCCCAGGCCTTCGGAAAGAAACTGCGAAGCTATTTGTTAGAGGGGAGCGACGATCCGGCGCACTTGAGAGCGTACGTGAACTACGCGCATGGAGATGAGAGTCCGCAAGAAGTCTACGGTTGGGAGGAATGGCGTCTGGAGAAGCTGAAGAAGCTTAAAAAGGAGTGGGACCCCGAGAACAGGATGCGATATTATGTCCCTTTCCTTTGAGCAATGACATGCTATTTCGTTCTTCGGCCACGAAGAAAGTGGTGATCAAGTTCGAGCTCTTCGTACAGCACTCTTGGCCGCCAATATCCCCGCCAGCCAAAAGATTAGTGAAAATTGGGGAACGTAATGGGTCCCCACTACCTGCTGCAGGTATTCTATTAATGCGCTATGTCAGTTAGCTTACCAGGTACCTGGTAGGCAACTAACTGTACCTACCTCAAATAGCCATGATTGCGGGAGTTAAAGAAAAGGACCAAATTCTCCAGATACCGGCCTCGTAAGCCTAGAGCGCCACTATCTACCCGCAGGAACGATATCATATCTTTACCCTCACATCTGCCATTTTATTTATGTATCTGGGATTACCTATATCGGTGAATGAATCATTAAGAGAAGCGACGTCACTTGGGGGAGTCAGCCTAGCGTACACCGCAATCTTGACTGTTCGCGATCCTTCGGATACCGACCCCAGTACCTGAAGGTTGCGGAAGCAATATCACGGCATCTCTTCGAAGCACCTTCTATTAGCTGACACCTTCTGGTTGACATGGATAAGAATAACCCCTGTTCAATGCTAGGGGACTATAATTTACTGAGAATCCGATATGTACAGCACTGAATTTAAATACAATATGATATACAAGAAGCTTTCGCGGGGTTAACGACTACCGCCTAAAATCAGAATCCGCACTTCGCGCCACCCAAATCGCCCAGTACGGCGTAGTCGGCACCGAGCAGGATATTGGCGATCATATGAACGTATCTCGGGTCTCCAGTGGAAGCGGCGCGCAGGTTGGTTTTGTCAGTAACGGACCCGGTGTTGTAGCAGCGCAGCACCTCGCCCCATTTCTGGCCCTGGCTCGCGACGCAGGTCTTGATGTTGCTGCCCTCAACGCCGCACCCGACCGTGCCGCACTGAATCGCCTTCTGGATCGAGCTGTCCGCGCACGGGTGCGCCTTGCTATCGCAGTCCTTCGGCGCCCCGCGCACCTGCAACAACCCACAACTCATCCCGTTATCGCCGCACTTCCGACACGTGTTGCCCGCCGACTCCTGGATCATCATGGCCGTCGTGAAGGCCGCGTCGACGCCGGCCTGCGCCGAGTACGACTTGAGGGCGTCCTTCATGATGCCGAGCTCGTGGTCCGTGTCGCCTTGCTGCTGGAACTGCGACCGCCATTTTTCGAAGAGCGAGTCGAAAGACAGCCAGTCCGACTGCGCTGGGAAATCGCTGCCGTACCAGCACTGCGGGCTTGCATTCCGTGCTTCAAGACTCGATGACGAGGGTGCGGCGTAGACTGTAGTAGCTGCACCAAGGAGCAGCGCCGAAGCGGCGATTATTTGGTGGTACATCTTGTTGCTGGCTGTTGCGTCTGTCTGATTCTCTTGCCCTGAAATGCATTGTCTGAGAAGTGCGCTGACGCGCTTGATTATATACCTTTCTCATGTAGTAGACCGGTCCCTACGATAGTTGGCGAAAGACAATGTGGCCTCCCAACGTCGGATTCGTCTGCCTCCCTTGATCCTTCCATTGGAGGATCGCAAATCAGGTTTGAGATCTAACATTAAGCTGTTGGACCCGTAGTTTAAGCAATTCCCTTAATTGGCATCAATCTACACATTGTTTGCTGTGTCGGAGGAATTGAGTGCTGATCCTTCTATTTTTATTGAGCTGACGCCGTCAGCTATGACGTCCGAACATTGTTCCTGAAACACTGGGGCTAGGAGGTAGGCAGCGCAGTTCAACTTTCGGCGCGACTTTTCAACAGCAATTTCTTGTATTGGATATCGTCGTCATTGCTTGGGGAAATGCACGACTTGCGGTCGATGTAGGAGGAATCTTGGCTTGTGCAATTACTTGAAGCTGTCGAGTTATGCCACGCAAAATAACCATTTCAAAATCAAAGTCACAGTATCCCGTACTCCTAAGGGAGTACACCATTCAAGCGATATTACGGTGCTGTCAGGTATATATTGCTAGGGGTATCAACAACATTTCGTCAGTTCTCATAAATTGTTAAATCTAGCCCTTGCTTCAATGCGATTGAGTGGTGGTATTTATGTCCTTGCTAGGACTACCACATCCCTTCTACTCATCTAAGCCTTTAATCAAGGGTAAAAGATACACACTGACTATTTAGAGCTTCTCGAATGAGGCTGTGACCTGGTCGTCCCCAACTAGCTGATACGCAAGCGATTGTAAACCGACACTAAAAGCCAAGGGGGTACTGATAATATATCCGACTACACTAGGTATATCGCCTGAAACTAGGGCAGACTAAACCTCATATCACCATACACACAGTGACAGTTCAGCGGGCAAGGGTATCTCTAGTATGAAGGGGTAGGGATCGACAACTTCTTTGAGCATCGCCTGCTTGGTCGTACATATCCTCATAAACAGTACTGAAAATAAGAGCAAAAGCTACTAGCTCCCCATACGCGAAGGTAATCCAGTGACTCGGGTTAACCGTAAAGCGCCCAGCCAGAATATTATTAAGCCGAGAGCGTTAAACAACTTGCGTATGAAGAGATGAGCATCAGATCCGCCCGAATTATTATAATAGTAACGTACACGCAACTGGACTCAGGTATAGGCCCAAAACGCTGCCGCCATGGACATGCCTAACACTTAGCAGTAACCCATCACTAATCTAGCTCGATAAGATAAAAGAAACACCTAGCATACCTGATTTAATAAGATACCTACCCAGGTAACCTTTATGGTATCTTGTCACACAGTTCTCCCAGTAACTTTCGGTTAAATAATTGTGAAAGGATGGGGAAACGTACTTAAGGTAGAATGTTAGAATAGTTGCCTATCTAAGATACTAAAAGCAGTGTAGGTTGCCATCACAGATGATGTGACAAGGGAACTTGAGGTTCAGTTTGATTAATAACACTTTTGGGTCTTGATATTCTTGACTCCTTTCTCTTTTTCGAGGGGGGTTTAATGCCTTGTTTATGCCTATTACCTAGCTGTCCTAATTGTCCTATTGTGGCAGCGGTCTTGATAGCTAAACGCTGGTGGCGCTGATGGCTGCTTTATATGACGCCTTGCTGTTGAACCAGCCTATTATATCCCTTCCTTGATATCCGGAAGCCCTTCTATCCGTCTTGATTCTTAAGCACTTGCATGTTTTCGACATTGTTAGGCTCTGATGCTATTGGCGATCTCTTGGCTTGATTAGCCGTATGACACATAAACTCTTGGTAGATAATCAACCTTAGGTACCTAGGTAGGCAAGCCACACACCAGCGCACGTCAGAGAAGATTTGTGCTATAAAATCAATTGAACAGCTATAGTATACTATTACCTGAAAAGATTAGTAGATAAAAAGATCTAATAGAGCTCGTTTTAGGCGACCTTTTAAACGTTTTGCACCTTAGAAGCTGTGAAATTCTGCTGCGATAGAATCGTAAAGGAAAAGGTCGCCAGCGCCACTTCTGCGGGGGATTTTCAGCAGAATATGCATCCGCGGGCCGCGATTAGGAGCCCAATCCCGTGTAAGGAACGAGGGGGCTGGCTGTAGAAATTTCGATATGCCCATGATACTTGCTCTATGCCCCCGGGGATCAAGAGATTTCTACTGTACGAAGGAGACCACTAGGTCTCAGAAGCTTGCATAGGTACCTTCTAGACAAGAATTAAATGAATCCTTATTATTTTGATCAGAATTATCAAAACATCGTAAATCAATGTCTATATTCAACATCTGGGAGAAGGGAATATTAGCATAGCATGTACATAGTTGACGTGGAGTACAGTGATAGTCCGGCAGCCTGCATAGTGAACTCCTCAGCTCCTGGACCATGTCGGATCTGCGTTTGGCTTATGTAACAGGGACTGCAGGCAGATTAACTTCTCCGGTCTGTTTTTCTAAATCGTGACGTATATTTGAGGTATTTACATCCTACTCTCCCATCACAACCTCACGCCTCGCACAACCACCAACTAATCCACTACTACATATGGCTTTGGAAGTTCTTTAGGCAAAGCAATGTCTGACCATACGGAAAATCTAATAGAAATTTCTGATGACGAAGAACTCGACGTGGCGAACGATTCCGACGAAGAAGAGACCGACGATGAATTCGATGAAGATGACTTCGAACAATTGAAAGTGGATCTAACAGGATGTCTCAATGGAATCAAAACTACCGGTAACGTTGCAGTCTCCAAGGAACATGATAATTTCGTCAACCCCGGTCTAACAGTCGCCGATACTTTGATTGCGTTGCCACTGGTGTCGCGAGATGCTGAGATAATCAAAGGCGTTTGTAGACAAGCCCCGTTTGGCAGAGATGATGAGGTATGTACCTCATCCTAACAGCAGTATACCAATTATATCTGTCTCGCGATTGAATTTCTGCAGCTTTCTAGGTGTTTCCTTCGTAGATATTTGGAATATGGACTCAAGTCACTGACCTGTTTTCACAGACGGTGATCGATACCTCGGTTCGCAAGACTTTGGAATTGGATCGAACTCAATTCAGCTTTTCAAACCCCAAATGGCAGGATTATGTCACGTCGTTATCGGACGAGGCTGCACGGAGCTTGGCTATGCCAGACGTGAGAGCAGAACCTTTTAAGCTGTTACTATACGAAAAGGGTTCCTTCTTCAAACGGCACAAGGACTCTGAGAAGGTCCCAGGATTGATGGGAACATTAGTCATTTGCCTCCCTTCGAAACACGAAGGTGGCAGTGTTCATTTGTCTCACGCGAGAAGGAAACACGTTTTCAATACAGATAAAACATCCGAATTCGGCCTAACCAGTCTCGCGTGGTTCTCTGATGTCACTCACGAAATCAAGCCCGTGAAATCAGGGCGCCGTTTGGTACTGACTTACAACATTATCCGTGAGGGTAGCCATCGCATATCTGCTAATCTGGTTGGGGAAGAATCAAGCCAGCTTCGCTGTTTGCTTAGGAAATGGTATAATTACGGAACGGAGGATAAGCTGGTGTACCTACTTGAGCACCAATATACGGAATCAAGTTTGTCGCTTGACAACTTGAAAGGCCGTGACAAAGCTGTATGTCAGAGCCTGTATGAGGCTGGCCTAGAATTCGAGTTCACTATTTTCCTTGCCAGGATGACTCGGACGACCACAGATTCTGAGTGGGACGACCCAGAATACTCCAACAAGCTCAAAGAGGTGAAGAACTGTGAGGGATATACAATCTTCAGATCCGGAGAGATCGATGACGAAAATATTTTGGGGGTAGATAGCCTGCGCTCTCGACGTGCCGACAGTGAAGATGAAGGCGCCTTCACTGGCAACGAAAGCATGCCATCAACGCTACGCTACCATGACACAGTAAGTTCGCGAAAGTTATTTTTCAGGCGTCTCCTATTAACCCGATTATCAGGTTGTTATTATAGCTTCTACCCAAGGCAACCTGAGCGCCTTATTCGATCCTAAACCCGAGCTTCGAGATATTATGAGTGCCATAAGTCAAAGTCTGCGAAACAGATCGTACGACCACGGGATCCATTCCCCCCTCCTGATAATACTCGAAAAAGTTATAGAGTGGCCCCGAATACCGGTAGATGGCGCCTTGTTATGTGATATAGTAATTACGGCCGTCAAGGTACAGAGGATGTCGCTTTATAGTGTGGCGATTTACACATCGCTAGAAAATCCAGCTTCGCGAGATATGGTGCTTGCCAAGGTGGCTCAGTTAATAGATGAGGCATCTCATAAAGACCCCGGTACGCCTCCAGATTGGGACTTCTGGTATGTATTTGCTTCCTTAGTTCTTATTGGCCCAGCCCTAACCAATTTCTAGGCTCGGCAATGTCGTTACTAGACTTGAATACCGTGCCTTGTCAAGCGTAGCGACAATCCTGTCTAAGTTGGAGTCGTTAGTACGACAAGATCTCAAGGCCTCCTTTCAGGACTGGAAGAAATCAAGTATACCGACGGTGGCCGATTGTGTACGAATTTGGGACACAGGCGATCTGAAGTTCTTCACGTTTCTGCTACCGTTACGGTTTAACGACCCGTCGTGGTTGATGAGTTGGTGCGTTTGACATCAATATATTGGGTGGATAATGGAATGATTGCTAATACTCAACCATTCTTTCAGGTTCATTCCAAGGTTAGCAAAGCGTGGCTCCAAACCTCTAATCTACGACATATTAGGGTACATATATGACGTATACAGCCAGAAGATTCTTCGAGGTGCCACCCGAAATTTTCAATCTATTCTGGAAGGCTGTGTAGAAAAATTGGCATTGGGAATTAATGACCTTCCGAAGACTAGCTTGTCTACCTTGCGAGTTAAATTCGAGTGTGCCGACGCAGCAGCTCTCAAGGGATTTCTTCGCGTCATCGACAATGGTATGAGCATGAGATTAAAACGGCAGATTACTGAGCTTGTCGATAAGAGCTGCACCAACATTTACCAGTCTCGTGTAGAAGCTAAACATAGCTGTCCTATTATCGTGCGCCTCTTCCTGGGGGAACTGACTAACACGTTAACGCAACATCGCATCCCGCCTCTCCCCTCAGTCAAACACTTATACGAAGTCCTCTTACGCGATGTTCTCCTCTCCAATCCGCCTCAAGACTGGGGATACCTGCCGCAGGGATGTAATTGCATCGGATGCCAGGAACTCTTTATCTTCCTTGATAACAAAGAAGCACGAACGTGCAGATTTCATAGGGATAGTTGGACGCTACGGCATATGGTAGCTCTACTACCCCGTGATTTATTCCACTGCCAAACAGAGAAAGATTGGCGGCATAGGGATGTACTGGTTGTTACCAAGCTCTACTACAATCCTCAAGGCGATATTCTGCACCTCGAGCCAATACTGTGGGTATTCCAGTGCGAGTACGTAGAAATGTTACTGGGGAGGGATCTATACCAGGAACTTATTTTACGGGGGCGTAATCTAAGCCCGGAGGGTCCCCAGCAGTCCAATAAGAGAAGGGCTGGTGAGGAATTTGATGGATCAAGTGCCTCGAGACCTAGGCTCATCGAGTGATCCTAGATCTAGCATTGAGCATCCGAGTATTAGATGAAGAGGGAGAGTAGGCAACCAGAACAGTCTAAATGACGACTGAATCGATGCTCATGTAATCACAACGTGTTTGTACAGAACAGCGGGAAAGGACTTTTTCATATCGTTTCAAACCGGATCAAAAGTGGGTTGAGTATTGAAGCAAGTTGTCGGTAATCGGAAAGGTATTTTAATAATGTAAATGTTTATACTCCAGCTTCGATGGCCTTCAAACATTTCCACACTAGAAATAAGCTATACGTCTTGTGCTACCAGACGCTCTTATGGAGGTATAGGGGCTAAGCTGTTGAGCGTTTAGTTGAATGTCAACTCTTACAACAACTCCAAAGTGATTCAATGACTATATAGAACACTATGTCCGAAACTACCAACATCCTACCTGGTAGTACGGTGTATTCACTATCTAAGCCAATATGGGATTTATCTAAAGAAAATAAAAGAGTTGAAGGGAAAAGGAGGGGGAAGGAGGAGAAAGAAGAAAAAGAAGAAAAGGAGGAGGCTGAGGTTGGCAGCTATAGAGGTAAATAATCAAGTACCAAAAGCATGGAAATGGAAGGGAATTGTCGTTGAGGTACCTACCTACTTAGTTACCTAATTACCATATAAGTGCACATTGTTCTACGACTCTTCGTCTTTCTTCCAAGATAACTTTGTTTCAAGGTTTCCAGACTCCTTGATGCCATCGATGATTAGTGTATCGGGCGGGAGCAGGGTCTCCCGGGCTGGCCAGTACATGCTCAAACCAATATAGACCAGAGATGCGCTCAAGAATCCGTAATACCATACTAGGTGTCCGAGGTATTTTGCTCCTCCAATATCCAGCGACGGGTTCACGTTGGCTGCGAGACCCGGCATGACAGGACCGATACCGACAAGCATTGCGACGATGGCTCTCCAATTCCACCCCGCCCTATACGCGTACCTTCCGCGAGGATTATAGAGCTCCGACACCTCGACGCGGCCTTGCTTTACGACCCAATAGTCCGAAATCGAAATCCCCACGATCGGGGCAAGGAAGACTGCCAGACTTCCCATGAAGTTGAGCAAACTTGCGGCGCTGGTAATGATCTTCCAGGGAACCATGACCCACCCGCCGGTCACGGTGCAGATGATCGCAGCTCGACGAATATTTAGATATTTGGGGAACATGCTTGACAAGTCGTTCGATGCGGATATCACGTTGGCCGCTACGTTGACTCCGATCTGAGCTACCATCCAGGCCAACCCGCAGTAGAAAGCAGCTGCCCGACCCCCTGGAGAGGTCCACTTGCTAGTGAGCACCAATGGGTCCCATACGTACTCGCCATACAAGATCTTGGATGCGGAAGCACTGACGATTCCCAGAAAAGCTATTAGAAAGCATATTACCGGAAACACAATCGTCTGGTAGTAGATGCTGCTGGGCTTTTTGACGTAGCGCGTAAAGTCCGAGATGTTAGCCCCAACAGTCGACCAACTGCTAGTCTGCGCCGTCAACGTCGAGACGATGAGCCAAGCTCGCGTCCATCCAGATACAGTTGGTTTCTGATCCCAAATATCCCCGGAGCCACCGGCCATGATGCATACCGCGATTGTCGTACCAACAGCGGCAGTGGTAGCGATAATGGCTTTGAATACGAAAAACCACTTTAGCCGATGAGGGTGGATTAAAAGGAAGGGCAACTGGATGCTCCAGAAGAGGAAATGGCTCAGAAGACCCTTGGTAGTGGTCCCAGCGCTCTCTGGTAAGTGGTTTGGGATGTTGGCATAGCTTGGCCAGATAGCCGTCAACATAACCGTCATAGCTGTGCTGCCGGCATAGGTCTGTATCGCATGCCAGAACAGCGCGGTGATCATACGGCAGATGATGGGGAATTTCGCTCCATGATATCCAAAGCTTGCTCGGATCCATACAGGGAAAGGAACGCGAAGATACGCCCCGGGCGCACCATTAAACGCAATCGCAAATGCCATAACAACGGATCCAACGATGATGGTCCACACAGCTTCACGCCATGTCAAGCCGATTACGAGGATCGATGCACCAATCATCCAGGTCTGGACCGAAAGCTAACCATATTAGACATTCGTTAGTTTTCCTCAACATGTTCGACGGCAATCGAACATGGACTTACAATACCAGACAGCCAGTATCCTATGACCGAGAGTGAAGTCCATAGCTGTCGCTCGGGAGGCGTAACGTCGAGGTCAGCATTGGTCCAAGTGCCTTCCGGAGCAAATGATGTGCGCTGCTTCGGAAGAACCCATCCTGATATATGATATTTCCCTTTTAGTTTCTGTTGCACGCTGCCGAGACGTTGAGATATATAGTCCATCTTTATGGACGACTGTAAGCACCTTCAATATTTTGAGGCCCGAGAATAAAATTCGTTTACTTGCCGAGCATTATATTCCCACGGGGACACAGAGATAGGCGTATTTGACCTATGGGATACTCCCCTATCTGGAAACCTGTCTGGGGAAAGATCTACGAGAGTATCGTCAATGACAATTCGTGATTATGCAAGGTCCATGTAGGTAACCGCGGACAGCTACGGTACCATCGAGAGACATAGTGAAGACGCACGGTGAAAACATGCAGCGTCAGACTACAGGCGTTTTTGTCCCAGTGTTATATAGTGATATCAGGCCAGAAGAGAATAAAAAGAGTATAAATAACATGCAATCTTGGAAGGTTCGTAAAGCAAGACACACGAGATAAAGCTCCCGTAGTTCGTTGCCTTTACACTTAAGTCGACACTCCATGGGTCTCTTCTGAAGATAGACCATGCACGGTGTGGCATGTAAGATGATTACACGGTGACACAACATTACAGCGGGCAGTACCGACGCTGGTTTCTCCGCATAGGTGTTACATTGGCCCAAGATATCGTGATATACCGGTGTCCTTAACAATTTCATGCCATTTCACCTTGCTTGAAATGCTATATTGAAGCTGCTAAAAGAACTGCTCGAACCAAAGGGACTTCAATTAGAACCTCCGCTGAAATGAATGACGTTCGTGAGATCACAATAGCACAAGTGCATGAAAGATTTAAGGATGGAAGGTTAACGGCCAAAGAGCTTGCTGGAACGTTTTTTGAACGCATCGCGAAATGGGACAAATCGGGACCTCGTATCAACTCCACAATGGCCTTGTCGCCGACCGCTATGGAGGAAGCAGCTACGTTAGACATCTTTTTCAAGGAACATGGAAAATTCAAAGGGAAGCTTCACGGTATCCCCGTATTGATCAAGGATCAAGTATGGGAACTGACAACTTAAGCGACGACTGTGTAACTGCTAATAAAAACGGTGTAGGCAGACACTAAAGGGATGGTCACCACATACGGCTCGGCCGTGGCCAGGAACAACATCCCTGACGAAGACGCTTTCGTGGTCACGAAACTGAAGGAGGCCGGAGCGGTAGTCCTGGGAAAGACAACTGTTGCAGAATGGGCCTCGGTCTGGTTTAGCTGCAACGGCGCGACTGACTATGAGTTCACCAAAAATCCATATAATCTCGGCCACGATGTGGGGGCATCATCAAGTGGATCCGGAGCAGCTGTGGCTGCCAACTTCACAGTCCTGGCTGTAGGGGAAGATACCGGAGGTTCGATCAGAGTACCTTCGTCGTTCTGCAATATTGTGGGCCTCCGCCCGACGCCGGGGCTCATCTCGCGAACCGGCTTTTGCCCACTGATCAAAGTCCAAGACACACCGGGCCCGATGGCGAGAACTGTTACAGATTGTGCGATTATGCTTGACTGCATGGTAGGATTTGACGCCAAAGATGAGTTCACGGGCTTCGCAGCCACCGCCGCAGCGCTTGGGCTACCGAGGGGTAGTAGCTACTCCGCTTATCTTCAAGATGGGGTAGATAAGATAAGGCGGGCAAAAATAGGGGTCGTGCGACAGAAATTCGGTCCAGATTCCGACCCCTATTGCAAGGCAACTAATGAGGTCGTGCTAGCAGCAATCGCCAAGCTCCAGGCTGCTGGAACGACGTTCGTTGACGTGCACATTGAGAACCTCGACCACTATATGATATACCCTTTGACGTACTTGCAAAGGTCGCGCAGCGATATCAATAACTTTTTAGCAACGAAACCACATCTTCCCCAGGATCTGGCAGATATAGTACCGAAGAAGTCAGATAAACCATATATGAGCACGACGTGTGCTCTAGCACATGGCCCGTTGGACCCTAAAGACGATCCGACTTACGTGGACAGAATTCTGCAGCGCGATGAGTTCAAGCGCAAGGTGGATTGTCTTATTGCGTCGCTCGGTCTAGATGCGCTCACACTGCCAGACGTCCGCGTCCCACCACCACGGTTTGAAGATGCCATGAGCGGCAGATTCATGAAAGATGGAGTGGAAGACTTTCCTACTAACACATTCTTTGCTAGCGTGACGCGACACCCGGCTATTTCGGTTCCCGCAGGATTTACCAAAGATGGACTCCCGGTTGGCATGGAATTCATCGGCTTGGAGTTCCAGGAGCAGAGCCTACTTGAGTTAGCATACGGGGTTGAGACTATTGTGGGGGCTAGAAAAGCACCACCCGGCTTAATCTAAGTGATGCTCATACTCTCTTACGAGTATCGGGCTGATGAGCCCTGTCATAATGCATTCTATTCCTAAGAAATTGAATTATTTCTGTTCGATTTAATCTCCTTGATGAACAATCGTCAAGATCTTACCCCTCAAACAAAACCCCGTATCGGCATGGTGTTCCGACGCAAGGAGCGCACTAGCTACGCCATGTACGTGCCGCAAACTAATCATTCCGTCTGTCCGCGGAGCAGTTACGCGCTTAACTCCGTAGCGATCGATGTATATAAAAAGTAGGTATCCTTTAGCGGCTGCCGCACCTCCGCTATTCAATCGAAAAACGGATACACTAATCGACAATCCACCAACGTCATTAGCACCATGAAGCTCGTTATCGGTGGCTCATCTGGCTTCCTCGGCACGGAGCTTACCCGTCAGGCCCTTCTTAACCCGGCCGTTACGTCGGTCGTCGCTCTTAGTCGGCGCGAGACGCCGGATATCGCATCCGGCTCGTCGAAACTGCACTCAGTCGTCTGTGACGATTTTGAGAATTATTCAGACAGCGTTAAAGCTGCGCTGGAGAATGCTGATGCCTGCATATGGTAAATTCAATTAAAGATATACCGGCATCATTAAGTGCGATGGCTCACCCGGAAATAGGACCATTGCGGTAACACCGTCAAAGCTCAAAGCTGTCCCTTACGAGGAGGCATGTAAGATCTCGCGCGACTACGCCGTAAAGGCTATCCAGGCTCTTGCGGAACTGCGCAAGGACCCTAAGGGCCCGCTCCGGTTCATCTACATCAGCGGCCACATGTCCTTCCGAACCCCAGGCGAGCTGCCGGAAATACTGAAGGTCCATGGCCTCCGCGACTATGCCCTCATGCGGGTATGTATGCACGATTGCGTATATCTGTATACGCTAGTACTGATAACTATTTTAGGGCGACGCTGAAGTACAAATCCTCAAGTATGCTGAGCAATCCAACGGTGCTGTGGAGTCCTGCATCGCTAAGCCGGGACTCATCGATCCTCCAGGGGAAGAGAGGAGGTCTATACCCGGCGTTCCGAACATTTATCTATCCGAAGCCGCGGCAGGATTGTTAGACCAGGCCATCAATGGGTTCGAGAAGGATACGCTGAGTAATGATGACATGACTCGGATCGGACAGAAAGCGCTGGCGAAGCAGTAAGAAGGTCAAGAGACTATCCACGCTCTCCATCTACAATATACACATACATTGGCATGCATGCATTGACTGTTACTAAATGGGATTTTTTTTGATTGAATTTAACCAATGAATTGTGATCAATCTAACCAAGACGGCTAAGCAGTCTATGTCCACCCCAATGTTCTTGTTGCCAGCGGATATTGTCTTTGTTAGATAACTCCAACGGCTTAGCCGTGTAGATCATCCAAACGCCCGATCGATTACGCCCCAAGATATCGAAATGGTTTAGGAAGGTTAGGTACCTAGGACCTACCTACCTGGTGATTATCTACCTCTCTAACCATGAAAATAGTAGTTTCTTCATCATCATCATCTTCTTCTTCTTCTTCTTCATCTCCTTTTTCTTCTTCTTCTTCATTTTTCTTTAGATAAATCTCACAATGGCTAAGATAGAGAATACGTTGTATTACTATGTAGGATAGCTAAGCTAAGTACCCCATTAAAGAATGCCATGTTTCCTGATTCCAATATCCTGACACTCATCGTTTACTTGAGTGGCTTACATACTTGTATAGGTACTTAACTATATAAGATAAGAGGCTCGACACAATGACCCCTTCCAAACGTAGGCAGCAACTTACTCAGTGAGAATCTTAGTAATCTTAGCACGAACTCTGAATTCACCTCGTTCCGGCTGCGCGATCCCCATATCGCGAACCATGCGAATATCTTCTGGGCTGGTTTCATACAGCTCGATGTCGAAGCGGCGAACGATAGTAGCTAGCGTCATGTATAACTCCGCGAAGGCCAAGCTATAAGGCAGCCCATGGTTAGCTATTCGTAACTTGACGTGCGGACAATCATGCGTAATACTTACTTCATGCCAAGACAGATCCGACTTCCCTTGCTGAATGCCACGAGGAATCTGTTCAAGTGCTCGCCCTTCTCAGCCGCTTCGACCCAGCGCTCTGGCTTGAAGCTTTCTGGGTCTGGGAAGACGTTGGGGTCCATGTGAACAAAGTAGGAGCACATGCTGACTGGCGTCTGATAATAATTATGTCAGCTTGTGGCACAGATGTATCAGATGAGTTTATTGACCACATACTCCTGGAGGAATCACCAGATCCTTGTAAGTTAGGGATTCTGTGGGTGCAACTCGAGTTGATCGAAAGACGGCACCCAGGGAGACTCGAAGTGCCTCATTGATAACGCCATTCTAAGTTGTAGAAAATTTATTAGTATTTTTCCCTTTTGGCTCATGAGTATCGACGAGTTATAATAAGGGCCACTCACCATGTAAGGAAGCTGTTCTAGCTCCGACCATGGCGCATCCGAAGTCGGACTTGGCATCACCGTTTTGATCTCATCGCGAAGCTTCTGCAACATAGGTTTGTTTTGGTAGATATAATACGAAGCCATCGTCAATGCGCGCGCAGTGGTTTCAGTTCCTGCAATAAGTACGAGCATTCCTTCATCTTGCAGCCGGTTAGGAGATCTCTCTTGAGGCGGAACACTAGGGTCCATCAAAGCGTCAAATATGGTCCTGTGCACGTCTTTGTCATCAGACTTCTGAGCGCTGGATGCTGTGACCATATTTTGCATGTCCGACACAGCTGTGGAGTTTGGCTTGATCACTGCCATTACCCAGTGCGGCAGAGAGGCCAAGAAGGGGAAGAATCTGTTGAGGTGGACCATTGCAGAAACCTCGCTGATAGATTCTCGGATATCGTTGCGGAAATTCTGATCCTCTAGGAATCCAGGGCATTTGCCCCAACAGTACTGCGCAATGATGTCGGCGGTCAGCGCAGCATATCCATCGTCCAGTCGAACCACACTATCCCTATGATGTGCTTCTTCTAGGCGCTGCGTGAGCTGTTTCTGCTTCTCGAGTATGATGGATGAGAGTGCCATGACCGATCTCTTGGAGAAGAAATTGTTGAGAATTCCTCGGCGAGTGCGATGAAGTTCGTGAGGGATTGTAGAGACCATCGAAGTCGGAAAGCCAAATATGCCGACGAAATCACGGTCCTTTTCCCGCTTTCGCCCCGATGGAGCGTAGACTTCATCGTAGAAATAGGGGTCATTGATATGGATCTCGCGAGGACTAATCCTCACAACGGGACCTATAGATACGTCGTTAGAAAAGATGGCGAATATGTACGGGTTCATAGCTAACCATATTTCTTGTGCATCTCTTCAATCTTCCAGATATACTTCCCACGAAGTACTACATCGTAATAGAACTCATATAGGCGACTAAGTGCCGCGATCTTGGGACCGGGAATATGGGAGAGGGGATGAAAGAATAGACGGTAAATGCTCCTCAACAAGATCAAGATACTACCAAGACCAAGTACAAGGGGCCACACTGTGGCTACTTGAGCAAGGGAAAGGCGCTCTAGGTCAAGAATCATGGCTGCAAATTTGAATGGGCCGTCAATGCGTTGTACGCTGTTCTACGCAGAACTGTAGTTTGCGAGATAAGGAAAAAAGAAGAGGCAATTCGACTTTTAAAGATCGCCGCAGTTCTAAAGCTCGTCTATCAATTCACCTTTGAATTGATAGACGAGGCAGGAGTCCCCGAGCTTACACCTCGTAGTAGTTCCCGATCTCTGATCTTACTGGTATAGCATGTTACACAAGAAACGTTATAGACCGGTCTCGGTGGAAAATGGTAGCATCCAATGCATTCGGTGTCTATCGCAAAGCAAGGCATCGCTGCAGCTAGTACCATCATGTGTGTTGCATTTGGGGTAGTACGACTACATGAGCCTATCGCGCTAAAGGAGTAAACGTGTATGGTGGGTGACTCGGTCGCAAATTGACGAATACGAAACTACCTCCTAGGTTATCACCAGCATGTGAAATGTGATAGTGTCGTGGTTTGCCTCAGGTAGGACTTTTGGGGAGTAATGGGTTGCCTGCTTTTTGCTTTTAAAATGACGAGTCACCGCGACACTACAACCGTGCATAACCACTATAGAGGACCGCACCGGTCGGTATTTTCGCTATATGAAAAGGGTAGAATATACTCTACGGAATTCATAGGTGGGCTTCGGCTAATGATACCGGTTAGCTCATCGCGCAACACAGATAGCAAAGATGGGGATTGCCAAGGTGAATTGGACCTCCAACACAAGAGCCGACCTTCAATTGATTCCATACCGAAGGTATATAGTATCAACAGTCCAACTATATTTATTTTAGTAATTGTGTAACCCATAGATTAAACAATGATCACTTCAGCTTATTTGTTAGTACCTACTTTGCAGAATAATTCTCACTCTCACACCCTCGAGGCGCGTGTGATTGTATCTTAATAGCCGATACTATCAATTTTTCACATCAGGTGGCGATCCAACGTCATAAGCTGATGCTATGAAGACTCATTCTATTGGACTGGTTCCACGAGTTCTGAGGGGAAAAGCTGTAGCTTAGAATATTTCAACATGATGTAGACCGCTAGGATCTTATCAATGGCTTTGCCGAATGCTCATCGCGATGACTCCGGAGTGCGATATTTTGCATTATTGTATGCCGCCGATAGCCAGCGTATGATAAGAAAACACTAACCGTTGCCTCGAGACTAGGTCGTTCGACGTGGGTGGTTGCACGACGGCGGACCGTTGTATTGTTTTCAAGTTCATCTTGAGGCTCTGTTTTGATGCGGGATTATTCATTACTCCACTATAATTTGGCGTTGCGATAGGCGTAATAGGCGTGTAATAGAATCCTTCGTGCTCCTAACTCAGCCCCTATTCACTTACCGCACCTAGTGTCAAAAAATTCCCAATTTACGACGTATTCATGGAATGATGATTCTATAACAAATACCTAGTAATAAAACCTAGCAGGTCTCATATATATTTTTTTCTCCATTTTTAATTTTCTCGTCTCCTTCATCTTCTTCGTCTCCTTCGTCTCCTTCTTCTTATTCGTCTCCTCGGAATATAAATCACCATAGTGTCTTCCTCGCTTATAATCCTTTATCAAGATGTCCTGGCTCTTCTACTAAATGCCAGCTTCATTCCTTTGGGTTACACTGTTGTATATGTTGTATCGACGTAAAAGTCATGTGGAAGAAGGACAAAAATTCCAAAGAGACAGTCCGCTCTCAACCGATATGTCAACTTCAGGTGTCGTGTAGTTGGGTCCTCATAATCGCTGTGCTCACGGGGCACACTCTCCCCCTTCTGCTTCCCGAACAACCGTTCTAAAACCCCCAAACTCTCCTCCGGGTCGGGGTTATAGAGTGCCCCGTTAATTCTATACCAAGCCGTGTTAGCAAAATGATAAATACATTATTATAGGGATATATCGCTGGTTCACAGACGTTGTTGGAGGTGTCTGGGTAGAGGTTTCAGTTGAAGTGGTTTCGCTGGGCGTCGGAGGGGGCGCGCTCGAGGTATAATGCCCGAGTTTAGGAGGGGTTTTGGGTTGGGGGGGTAAGGAAGAAAATTTCCTAAATGGGATTAGTGGATTTTCCTAAATCAGAATGAAAAAGCTCCTTTAGGAAAGCTAGGGGAAAGAGATCATGTGACCTTCCAGCTTAAGCTAAGAGAAAGCTCTTTTAGGAAAAGAGAAATCATGTGACCATCCAATTTAAGACAAAATGCCATCTTAGTCATCACAGGTGCTTAGTCATCAGCCACCTTTTCCGCCAATTATATCGTGATTTCAAAGACACCTTATAGGGACTTTATTCTCAGCGCACAACAAGGAGCAAGGCAAGGCACGGAACAAGAGCAAGAGCAAGAGCAAGAGCAAGAGCTGAGGGAGCAGGCCGCGGTGGCGGTGGGCCCGGAGGATTTTTGCGCTGAGGCGAGCGGAGCGAGCCGAGGAGCAAAAAATCCGGAGGGCCCTGCCGCGCGAGCCAAGAGACCTTAGGTAGAAGGTAAAAGGACAAGTAAAAGGACGGTAGGTAAAAGGATAGTATTAAAGTAATCCTTACAGGAACAAAGGCACCTGACGCCCTTAAGTCTCCTAAACTCGGGTGTTATTTGGTGACTCCCGGAGGGGGGCGCCCTCAAGTAGTCGCTGGGGAGTGGGAGTCTAAATACGCAGTTTAGTCAGTAATCAAGATAAAAACAGATGGTAAGCTTGTAACCAACAACGGTTTACTAGCCTCGGCTCGAGCTGTGAAGGCTGCATGACATACGTTGTAAGATGTTTGAACAAATCAAAAATATCCCTGTCCATGGTGACTGGAAAACGTTGCGAGATCCGTAAAAGATTTTCAATGCTGGTTTGTAGGTCTGTTTACGAAATGACGTTGAATAGGCGAAGAATCGACATTCGCATGGGACTATGTACCCAGCGGTCGCTTGGGGTCATGGAAGAATAGGATGGTGTTCTTCGTCAACTCGTCCTTGAGAGATTCAAAAGATGTGATCTCGGCAGGACAGCGTTGGCGCCGAGTTGGCCGTTGGCCTTGACCGAGGTAGGCAAGAGTAGGTAAAAGGTCGTGATTCTAAAGATTATAGCATGAGGCTAGGTACCTCTTGCTGAGGCTCATGAGAAAGATGTATTGATGTGTTGAGGATGCTTAGAGGGTTGTAAGGTGTAAAAGTGTCCCTCCAAGCTAGAAGCTTGAAATACACGCTACAGTGCGCATCGCACCTTCCTGCTTTGTACCTCCATCTTCATCAAGCAGGAGATGTGACATCATTGCACATATGATATCCGTCTTGTGGTAATAAACATTGCAGGCTCGGTCCATAAAGGAACCACTTTCCCTCCGTATGCCTTCGATTCGTCACCATTTCATCGTATTTTAGCCAAGCCACACCCAACATCAACCCCAGTGTCGCCTTCATTTTGACAAGAATAAGACAGTAGCAACTCGTCTGATCTTTAAGGTTTGGCTTCTTTCGGCCAGGGCCACCATCCCTTGAGAAACATATGTCACGGCAGCCACGGCAACCGCTACCTGACTTGCCAGTGTTCGAACCTTAGATTAGCAATCTAAGCATCTTTCATCTTGTTTTGCCTGCCGACAACATATCATCGTAAATCCTCTCGGAGATATGATTGCCATTCAATCTCGATGGCCCGGCCAATCGGCAACTGGTAGAAGAATTTCGCTTCATCTACCACCATGATATACCTACATCCTCTTATCCATTCGATGATAATTTGCTGGTATGCTGGTATGGTACATGATATCTTGTTTGGCATGGCTGGTACGCTTTGTATTTTGGTGGGTTTATTGTGTATTTGGCTTGGTACATCTGGTACGGCTGGTATGGCTGATACGATCAGTATGGTTAAGCGGTGTTGGCATTGTTCAGGCTCTTGGCTAGATAGGTAGTCCAGTGCACGTTAGTACAATTCGAACATGCCAATATAAGGTCTAAATCAAGCTTGCTGATATGGTTCCAAGGCTTCGGATAAGGTATCATAATTGAAATGGTTCCTCCTCTTGGAATCATCCTGAATAATTGCTTGCTTTAGAACCGATAGGGAACCATCCCCAAACGGTTGCGGGGTATCCCCCGTTTCTACTAAGAACCCCTACCCATAAGGCTAAGAGCAGGAGCGCTAAAATGCTGACAAGCACCGGCGTAATGTTGCGCGACTGCAAGGTACCATAGCAGTTAAAGTCTCCGAGCATACTCCCAGAACTCTCCGAGCATCCTGTCTTGGGTATACTTGACCCCACTCCCAAAGCTTCTCGTCGGGGTAGATTAATAATTGAGATGCTTGGTAGATATATAAAAAGAAATGTCAACCACTCTACCAACGTCCTAGGTGAACCTGCGTAGGTGGTTTTCGAATATTTATTGTCTAAAAAAAAATGGCACGCCTTGCACCTTATGCCGAGCTACACAGGGTTACCAAAGGCCCGGGTGATGCCCGCCCCACAGCTACTCAGATCGTAGAAGACCAGGGTCTAGTTGGGGACCCCTCATGGACTGGTAGAGTCGTTCTCATCACGGGCTGCTCGCCTGGTGGACTTGGACCCGAAACGGCGAAAGCTATTCATTTGACCGGAGCCGACGTCTTCATTACTGTTCGTGATGTCGCCAAGGGTCAACAGGTGGCTGAAGAGATATTGGCCGATGGAAAGCCTGGAAAGGTAGAAGTCATTCAAATGGACTTGGGTTCGTTGAAAGGTATTCGAGCAGGCGCGGAAGAATTTCTTCGCAAGAGCGGCAATAGACTCAACGTTTTGATAAATAATGCTGGTAGGTGTTCGCGCATCGGGAACGAGTTCTTGGTGTTACCGAACCCCGCTTACCTCAAGTAGGAATCATGGCTTGCCCTAAGGGTAAGACTGAAGATGGCTTTGAGTTGCACTTCGGCACCAATCATCTGGGTCACTTTTACCTCTTCCATCTAGTCAAAGATGCTCTTCTGGCCTCTGCAAGCCCTTCGTTCAACTCCCGCGTTATATCGGTGTCGTCCGCCGGGCACCGGAGAAAAACAATCAACTTCGACGACCTGAACTTCGATCATACCGAGTACGAACCCTTTGCGGCCTACGGCCAATCGAAGCTTGCGAATGTTTACTTCGCAAACGAACTAGACCGGAGATACCAGTTGCAGAATGTTCGTGCCGTGAGCATACACCCAGGGGGCATCATCACGCCTCTCGCGAGGTACCTACCCTCCACCCAATACCTCCGGGACGACCTCGAGATCTGGAAGATCATGAAGGACCCCGCCCAAGGTGCGGCAACTACTGTTTGGGCTGCGACAGCGAAGGAGTTGGAGGGTAAGGGGGGTATTTATCTTGATGACGTTGCAGAAGCGGAGCCCACTCCGCCGGACGCGCCTTATTACGCGGGTGGTTATGGTGAAGCTGCTTTTGACCCACCGACGGAGAAGCGACTCTGGACTGAAAGCTTGCGGTTGACAGGCTTAGGCGAAGAATAACGCGCTCAGGCTTAGGCGAAGAATAACGCGCTCAGGCTTAGGCGAAGAATAACGCGCTCAGGCTCACGGTTCTGAAAGCCCGCCAAGAATTGAGGGTAGTATGGCATTGATGTTGTAGGAGGAAAAGCTCAGGTTTCCCCGCTACAGCATAGAAGATCCGTAGGTAGATTATGTAACACACACAACAGGCGAAATTAGCACGATTGGCACTTTGGCGCGTCTTCAAATCCTCCGACGTCCAACATAAGCACAGTTTTGGTCACGGATACAGGTACCTTATTATCGTCTGTAGGTTACTTATCTTCGACATGAAGCATTCTAAGATTATTATCTGAATTAATCGAACTTAAACGTCTTTCCGACATGATCTTCCCTTAACCGACTTTTCCCCTTCCCTTGGACGTTCTCGCGAAGGGTTCCACCCGGAACTTCATAGTCGTCCCAATAGATCCCGCGTCTCTGTAACTCAGGGACGAGAAGCTCAACGATATCTTCCCACGACTGAGGCTGCACTACAGGAGAAAGATTGAAACCATCGAGATCCGCTTCGCGAGTCCACCTTTCCATCCCGTCGGCAACTGTCTGCGGGCTTCCAACGAGGACAGCTCCATTTCCGCCAATGGACAACTCCTCGGCCGCGCGGCGCGGCGTCCATTTGCCTGCCCCCTCCTTTTCGCTGAAGAGATTGCTGAAGGCTGACTGAATGATCGCGGACGATTTGCTATCATCGGGTTTGATCTCTTCGTCTAGGTCATACTTACTGAGGTCGATCCCTGTGAACGCGCTAAATATCACAAGACCTCCCTCGAGCGATTGATACTTCTTGATCTCCTGGAGCTTCTTCTCAGCTTCTTCATCTGTTGCCCCGAGAATGACTGTCAAGCACTGGAAGAACTTGAGCTCCTGTGGATCACGGCCCTGTTCAGCTGCCAATTGGCGAATTCGTGCAATTTTCGGAGCTAATGTTCCGGGGACGTGGCCAGCCACAAAGATCGCCTCGGCGTGTTTTGCTGCAAAGGCTGATCCGGCACTACAGAAGTCAGACCGTTCATGGGATTGACTTCGAATAGAAGTGAAACTCACGGCGATGTTCCTGCTTGGAAGAGAAATGGTGTCCTTTGGGGGCTTGGGTCGACGATGAATGGGCTTTCTACCTGGTGATACTTACCATCATGCTTGATCGTTCGAACTCTTGACGGGTCGATATACGTCTCAGATTCCTTATCCTTCACAACGGCATCATCCGCGATTGAACCCTCCCAAAGTCTAGAGACATTAGATACGGAAGCCACATACCATTGAGGAGATGTGACCCTACTTGTATAACAGAGACATCAAGTCATCTGCGGCAGCATAGCGTTCATCATGCGGAACAATATCGGCCAGACCCATTGCAAGTGCACTCGACTTGCTCCAAGATGTCACGATATTCCACCCAATTCTGCCTTTGGTGAAATGGTCCAGCGTCGAGAAGCGACGCGCAAGCAGAAACGGTCTCTCGTAGCTCGTTGATGCAGTGACGCCGAACCCCAACGACTTTGTCACAGCAGCCATGGCCGATATCGGCTTTAGAAGGGGAGAGCGGAGTGTTATCAATGATATTATCCAAATCCTCATCCACGTAGGGGCGGACTTACTACGAAGGGGTCTGTCACGGGAAACTCCGATCCTATCTTGATGGCAGAGTCTCGACTGCCCTTGTATACGTCGAAGCCTCCGACAGTATCGGCAAGGAAGTACGATAGAAATTTGCCCTTCTCTAACAACTTTGCGGTCTCCGTCCAGTAATTGAGATCGCGTTTGTTTGCTGATTGATCCAATGGATTCCGCCATTGGCCGGGGCTGGTGTGCCCTACGGTACACGCGTCGAACGCATTCAAATAGATTCGTTTCTTGCCTTCGGTCATTTTGTCGTTTAGCTAGAATTGGTGACCGGTGAGTAATCCGTGGGTGGTTGTCTAATTCCGAGTAGTGTCCAAGGTACACAACATCTATGCACCACCTGGTATATATATAGGCTGGTAAATTATAATCTTTGGCACTCAGTTCCATTGGTAATATCCTGTCTAAGCTACTTCCTATCCTGGCCTTCTTTTGCCTTTCTCAACTAAACATCTGACTCCCAGGATTGTACGACGCTATCAAGAAACTGGACGGGTATCCAGGCTCTCGGGTTATCAGGACCCCTGATCAGGGTCCACCCAAAAGCCCGCTTGTGCCACGCTTGTGCCATGATACCATCCAAGACCACCTTTGCATCATCTCCCATAGCATTTCCCAGGTATTACAACTCTCCCCGCCTCTCTGCAATCTTAAAGAGTCTACCCAGACCTCATCATATGCCACGTGTATCGCATCATTCAATAGTATAGTGTCAGTCCCGGACCTCACTGCTGCTTTTCGACTAGGGGGACACAATATGGGATGCTTCTTCAATGATTCCACATAGATGAACACTAAAGATTGGCATCTAGCCTCAGCTTTCTGGGGGCCCTATGGCTGGCTTGGGCCCAGATCGTAGGCGTTCCGTTTGTATATAAACCCGTGCCGCCGGGTCAGGCCATGTAACCCTATCATGCGATGCAGTGAAGACTTGCTAGTACCACCAGACACCGTATTTTGGCAAGATGGGGTTCGGCACAACTTCCCTCGGCGAGGACACCAAGAGAGGTGACGATGTCAATGTTACTTCCGATATTTTCAACCCTCAGTATGAAGCTCAATCGGACGGCAAGCATCATCGAAGACGGCTCTTCGGTCTTCCATTACCGAGATACTTCGATACAGATGCGGATCGGACATTAGTCCGCAAGCTGGATACCTTCCTCCTGTATGCATTAGCCGCATAAACGACGACATGTATGAACGCTAATAGCTGTCTTGAAACTAGATCCTATACTACTCTTTCGTGTTTCATCCAAACATTGGATAATACTAATATCGGGTTGGTTGAATGTATTTTTTTTAGTAAGATATGAGTGCTAATAGTCGGAACAAGCAATGCTTATGTTTCGGGTATGAAGGAAGACGTATGTTTACATTCTTATCATCACCCTTGAGTCATCACAAGCTAACTTAAAATTTTAGTTGTCGCTGTTCGGCAACGAGTACAACTACTTCAGCACTACTTTCAACTGTGGCATCATTGCCGGAGCAGGTTCGATATACCGTTTCCCCTTTCCGATTTACACCCACTAACTGCATGAAGTACCTCTCATGCTTCTCTCAACAAGGGTCCGGCCGTCAATCCTAATGCCCGTCTGCGAACTCGCCTGGACTGCCCTTGTAATGTCAATTGCGGGAGCAAAAAATGCTGGAGCGGTATGCTGGGACTCTACATCATGTTCTTGAATTGTCTCAAGGCTTACTCTCTTTAGGTATACGGTTTACGATTCGCCATTGGTTTCTTCCAAGGTATCGCGTTCCCCGGTTTTGCCGCTCTCGTCGGCGCTTGGTACACTCCTTCGGAGCTGGGTAAGAGGATGGCTATTTACGAGGTCTCCGCACGAGTGGCAGGCATGTTCTCGGGGTACATTCAAGCCGGCCTTTATGAGCACATGAATGGAAAAGGCATGGCAAGTTGGAGGTGAGTCTTTTCTCTCCCCTTAGTGAGTCCTCAATTACAGTACTGACATTAATAGGTGGCTATTCATTTTCGATGGAATCATCTCCCTGCCTATCGCCTTCTGGGGGTTCTATGCTCTGCCAGATCAACCAAGGGATACTAAGGCGAAATGGTTAAATTCTTCGGTAAGGCAGTGAAACCGAGCATGATTTATTTGCTTAAACTGATATTATTTCCAGGACGTTCAATTGGCTATCACGCGAATGGACAACGCCGGACGTGCCCCCGTCCAAAAAATAACTTGGGCGCGCTTCAAGGGTATCTGGACAAGCTGGCACGTCTATCTCTTCGTGATTTGCTACTTGTGAGTAACCTCATTTTATAGATCGTAGTTTCAATGTTGTTTTGACTAATATCGTTGTCTTCCATAGCCTATATGGTGCCTTCTCTTGGGGTGATGGCTATTTTGCCCTTTGGCTCACGTATCTCGGCAAATTTACTGTACCACAAATCAACGATATCCCAACAGCAGGACAAGGAGCGGCTCTTGTCAATTCGGTCATCAGTGGAATCGTGTCGGACTGGCTGCAGAATCGCCCCGTTGTCATTGTGGCTAATATGTTGATGTGCCTTCTCGGCAACGCCTTCGTGTCCGTCTGGGAGGCACCCGAAGCTCTCAAATTTGTGGGATATATCTTCATTACCGCAGGCCTTCCCGCACAGTCCATGACCATCGCCTGGCTAAATGAGGTGTGCCAGGGAAATGGCACACTGCGAGGATTAATCGTCTCTATTGGAAACACTTGCGTCTATGCCATTAACTCATGGGCTCTTGTTTTGCTCTTCCCTACGATAGATGGTACGTTAAAGCCCATTTGCATATAACAGCACCTTGTTGGCGCAATATGCTAATCAGCTTGGAAAAACAGCGCCACACTACAAATACGGGTACCAGGTCTGTGCTGGCCTCATAGGGCTGGCCATCATTTTCGTTTTCGCGATATTATTTATGATTCGTCACGATCTGTAAGTCTGGCGCTCCCCATATTTCTTCGAAATGGACACTAACTTGCCGTCTTAGGAAAACTGGAAAGGCACATCGTAACGACCAGGGACTTCTGGAGTTCAAAGTTTGGGAAGGCCTTGGGTTGGGGGACTTTGTTGGGCACGATTCCGATGCTAGGGCACGATTTCATCAAGAGCCATAAAAAGAGGAGATTAATTTCTATATCTGTAGCCTTCCTGATGTCTCACAATATCGGTTTCGCCTTGGCCGTAGATGATACTTTCTTTCAGAGTTGACCTATTGTCGTTTATAGTCTTGCACAGGGGGGAGATCATATCATCGCTGGCGTCGGTGACTACCGTAGCGGGAAATGGTGGTTAGAAAAAATCATTTTTTAGCCAAAAAATCATTTTTATATATAATCGATATTGATAATGGGGACCTACCAATCCCGATCCACGGCAGATTCGCGCACATTAACGTCATGGCGGACCTTCACGTGGCTTTTCTCGATCCCTAAGCGGGAGGGCCAACGAATTTCGGTCTTACGACTAAGGTGGACTACACAAACCTTTTCAAATATACTAAAAAGGCATTTCCCAAGGCAATCGCAGCTGGCATGCTTAAGAAAGGCAACATGCCCACGCTTCCCATCAATTACAACTCAAACAACACGATAAAGCTCATAGGCGGGAAGTTAAAAGGCTTTAAAAAGGCGGTGGTGGATGTCGCGGCACAGTACCTTGAATAGATTGGGATTGAAAAAGCGTAGGAGTAAACATCAAAGTAAGATTAAAATCGCATTCAATTTTCATCCGACCCCCTGCATGAATATCTCTTTGTCAATTAGTTCGTCCTATGTTTAGCTCTTGTTGCAAAGTTGGGTTTCAATTTGATATGACTTAATCTTTTCTACCATTCTCGTCCTCCTTTACGTCGGCCTCCTCCCATTCCTTATTCTCGATAACGGCAATAACACCTGTAGTAACTCCCGTAACCACACCTCCAGCTGTAATGGCTCCATTGACAATAGCATATCCGTATCCACCCATAGCGGCGCTTTGTAGCACGGCGAATACACTGTCCGCCGCTACATTTCCGATTCCGGCTTGGACTGTAGACGCGAGTGAAGCTGTAAGAAATAGTGACTTAAGTTAGCGAAATTTAACAGGCTGCTGAGTCCCTAGAATAAGGAATAACATGTGGTTAGCATATGACGTACCGCCTGCAATTCCGTCCGCACCGAAGCCAGCAGCGGCTAAAGCAGGACCGGAGATGATCATGGGCACCGCGACAGCTACCCCAGCAACCCCGAGCGCTACGGATTTCTTCGGGTTCTCGGCGATCCAATTGATAGTCGCGTTGAAGACTTCATTCTCGGTGATCCAGAAGATGGTCGCGTTGAAGGCCTCGTTCTCAGCAACCGACTTGGAAATCGCGCTGAAGGCTTCGTTTTCGGCGATCCATAGGATGGTCTCGTCGATGGCTTGGTTTTCGGCGACCCAATTGGAAATCGCGTCGAGAGCCTCGTTGTCGGTGATCCAGGTGGTAGCCGCGTGGAAAGCTTCGTTTTCAGCGATCCATTTGGAAATCGCGCTGAAGGCTTCATTTTCAGCGACCCAGTCGGAAACCGCTTTGAGAGCCTCGTTTTCGGCGATCCAGTTGGTAGTCGCGTTGAAGACTTCGTGTTCAGCGACTCGAATGACAGTCGCATTCAAAACTTGGACGAAGTCAGAGAACTTCATCTTGATGTTGTTCTTGTAGCCGTAGTTTGGTTTTTAGCCGTTGGCGATTGCCCTACTTGTTGATTGTGATACAGAAGAATATTTTTGAGGTCTTTTGTTGGGTTGCAATTGAGGGTGCATGTTGGTACATCTGTACCTGAAGGTACCTAGGTACCTCTCATATGGTTGTGCAACAGGCCAATTCCGCCAGCAGTGACTGCCTTCAATCCTAATTATTGAACACCGGCATATATACCTATATATCACGGTGTGAAATAGAAAGATCTTATCGTAGGTTTTCCATCGGACAACTTCGAGAAGCTTTCAATGCACCTAGATACCTCCTAGGAGGCAGCACGATTTCTAGTCCACCTTTTTGTATGCCTTGCTAATACCACGACGAGCTCTTGGTATGACAAGGCGTCATGGACTGCCAAAGTCGTTTGAGTCGTTGTTGTCATAGCTTGAACTAGAAGGCACCTAGGGTATCCTTCCACGCACCAAGACACATGCATATTGTTAGACCATTTTATGAAGAAAATAGGCGGTCGGCCATTATAATCTAGTGTCGTAGGAAGCTTTATTGTCATGTAGATTTAGTGGCAGGTATACGCATCTCATCCGACGGTCGGAGGCTAACATAAGGCGCCCTTAGTACCCCAGATCACGCCATTTTCGTAGCACCAGCCTAGACCGAGAGGATTTACCAAGCTCTATGTCTCGATTTAACAGCTTACGGTTGTTGTACTTCAGTGTATGATCACAGAAGACTAGAGTCCTGAAACGATGCCGATCATTATAGGAATCGACGTTGGTAGGTTTTATGTCTACCATGTACCAACCTAAGTGATCAATGGCATTAATGTGTATATTGTGCAGGTGGTACCAACACCGATGCTGTCGCTCTTGACCTAGTCCTGAGCGAGACGAAGCCAGCAGACAGCATTCTCGCGCATTTCAAAGCTCCGACTACCCCTGAAGTGAGCGATGGTATCGAAACCGCAGTCAAAGAGATTATCGCCAATCTTCAGCCTGCCGCTCGATATGATATTGCCGCTTTAAACCTTGGAACCACCGTAAGTTGATTTTAATCTTAATTATCTTATAATTAATAATTCATACCTCCCTAGCACTTCATAAATGCTATAGTCGAGAAAGATTCCCGAAAATTGGTAAGAGTGGCCGTGCTACGACTTTGTGGTCCGTATGCAAGAGAAGTGGCGCCGTTCGCCGGCTTGCCTGATGATCTTCGGCCCCTGGTCGAGGGCTACAGTGCCTTTCTCCAAGGAGGGCTACAGAGTAAGCTTCAGCTCTATGCTGGATTTTGAAGTTGAATTGACTGACTCTTAGAAGTTGGCGGGCAGGTCATAACCCCAGTTGACGAACTCGAGGTGAGGAGTGTCGCAAAGGAAATCAAAGAGGCTGGCATCAATGATATCGCCATCGTAGGGGTATATTCTCCGATTGACTCAGTAGTGCGCCAAGAAGAACATGTTCGAGACATCCTACTCTCTGTGCTTGGGACAGGGGCCAATATCACGCTCTCGCATGATGTAGCGGGTGTCGGCTTTATCGAGAGAGAAAATGCGACGGTTCTTAATACTGCCATCCTTCCTTTCGCCAGGAAGACTATTCGTGGATTTCAAAAAGCCCTGCGACGATTGAACATTTCAGCACCTTTGTGAGTTAGCTTGGGGGATCCTACCTCTGGATCATTCTTACTTACATGCCGAAAGATTCCTGACTAAGAACGACGGTACTCTCATTTCTGCCGAGGAGGCCTCGACTCTTCCAATCACAACGTTTTTGTCTGGTCCAACCAACTCATTGACTGGAGCCGTGTTCTTGGCTAGCGGCAATCGTGGACTTGACACCGGTGCTTTGGTTCTAGATATCGGAGGAACAACATCAGATGTTTGTGCAGTTGAGCCGTCCGGTCTACCTAGACCGGCAGCAGCGTTTTCATTTCTTGGCGGGGTCCGAACCAACTTCGTCGTTTCTGATTTAAGAAGCATAGGTGTCGGAGGAGGTTCAATAGTTCGAATTACCGACTCTAATATTGTCTCTGTTGGGCCTCAATCAGTAGGCAAGGAGTTGACTACGAAAGCTCGGGTTTTCGGAGGCACAGTATTGACGGCAACAGATATACTCGTCGCTGCTGGGACTAGGGGTATAGGCGATAACTCGCTGGTGACTAACATCCCAGGCTCTGTCGTGGCCGAAAGCAAACTCCAAATCAAGCTGTTATTAGCGACACTCATAGACGAGATGAAAACATCGGAGGCTGACATTCCTCTTATCCTCGTAGGTGGGGGCAGCATCATCTGTCCGGATTCCCTTGATGGTGTTTCCGAAATAATCAGGCCTCCATATTCGCATGTCGCGAATGCAGTCGGTGCAGCTATGGCTAAGGTATCTGGCATAGTCGACACGATTATCAACCCTACAGATGAGAAGTCTGAAGAGGATCTAGTCCTGAAGGTTCGGCAACAAGCTATCGCCCAGGCTGAAGAAAATGGGGCAGAGGCTCCCGAAGTAGTCGAAGAGATTATCTTGCCGATTCCATATGTTAACACCAGGTCCCGGCATGTCGTTGTTCGAGCGGCTGGGAGGCTATCGCGATCACATCGCAAGCTCCAAAATGTAGCTGCCCCCACTGACCACAATACTGACGTGGACGAACATGACAACATCCCAGACAGACAACCTACCTTACATAGCACTTATGATAAGCCATCAGCACCACCTGTAGACATAGCTAAATATCGCCCTCTTGTGCGAAATAATCGCTGGACATTGTCAGTTACTGACCTAGACTTCATAGCGGAGGGCTGTGGTATCCTAGGATGTGGCGGCGGTGGAGATACGTACGCAAGCCATCTTAGCGTCAAGAAATTGTTAGCAGACGGTGCTTCCGTTGAGATCATTTCGCCGGATCACCTTCCGGATGGCGGTTTCATACCCAGCGTCGCTTTCATGGGATCTCCCAGCACCTTTTCTGAGAGGCTACCGGTGAGTTATTCTCCTCTTACTTGGCGAATCGCACCCATTTATAGGGGCTCGTGCTGCATGAGAACCCTAGCACAATATCTGATGCTGACTGATATGAATTAAGTCTGGCGAAGAGTTAAAGAACTCCGTGAATGCTGTTCTGAAATGTCAGAATTGCGCCCTCTCCGAATTAACCGCAGTGATGAGTCTGGAAATTGGAGGCTCAAACGGTATGAGGGGAATACAGGCGGCAGTCGTGAGTGATTTCTTTCGTAATTATATCTCCTGATAAGTAGGTTCGGGAGGCGAAACAATATGACTCAACGGAGAACCTCCTGCTCCCAGCCCTCCAGCATCTATCCCCCTAAGAAGGTTGCTAACTCTGAGTGGTGAAGTGGACTGGAAAGCCACTCGTCGATGCCGATCTCATGGGCCGAGCATACCCGAACTTGTGGCAAGTGACGCCTAACAACGCCGGAATTTCGTTGGCTCCGGCCGCGGCATCAGATGCCAAGGGGAACACGTTAGTCCAAGTCCACGCAAACTCGAATAAAGATGTCGAGAATATGTTGCGAGCAGTTTGCGTGCAGATGGGCCAAGCGGCAGGCATATCACTTGGAGCACTTACTGGACACCAAGTAAAACGCAATGCGGCCCAGAAATCAATCTCCTTTTCATGGTATCTTGGCCGAGCAGTCAATATCGCCAGGTTAGAGAAGAAAGATGTCGTCGATAGCATCTTGTCTGCCTCTGCGGGAAGAAAGATTCTGACCGGCAAGATAACTCGCGTAACTCGGGACGTCCGCGGGGCTTTCACGGAAGGGTCTCTCGATATCGTTCCCTTTACTACATCGCCAAGATCGCCAGCCACGTCGGAAACACCGTCACAGTCCCAGCGCATCAGGGTCACGTTCCAGAACGAAAATATACATGCCTTCGACGCTGAAGGCGGCAACACTT
The DNA here is from genome assembly GCA_028571165.1 of Hypoxylon perforatum. NCBI lineage: Eukaryota > Fungi > Ascomycota > Sordariomycetes > Xylariales > Hypoxylaceae > Hypoxylon > Hypoxylon perforatum. The sequence continues at coordinate 3,604,553 of JAOXNQ010000002.1, forward strand.
TAGCTAGTGTTCCCGACCTGATCTGTATCCTGGACGCAGAGGATGGGAGGGCGTTAGGGACGCAGGACTACAGGTACGGACTGCGAGTTCATGTTGTCGCTCTGGTGGGCAGTCCGCAGTGGACAGAAGGCGATGGACTGAAGAATGGAGGTCCTGAGGCTTTTGGGTAAGTCTGCTTCAAATTCGGCTCCAACTATCTGATCTCCTATCCTACTCAAATTCCATCGCATCCTACAGAAAGCTGATTTTTCGATATTCTAGACTTGGAATTCAATACGTGCCTACAGCACTGTTTAGGGAACCTAAATCAGTTATACGAGAGTTTAACGAGAATAACTGACATACAGACATCTCAACTGTATTCGTAGGAATGGTAAAAGGGGGGTGCGGGGTCACTTACGTTCGGGTGGGGCTCTGCTTTTGTTCGGCATCCACCTTCTATCTAAATGTACTTGTCGATGAGGTACTTCAGTTCGTCAACCGCAAGTTGTCTCGTTTTCGCACCAGGGAAGTGAGCCGAGTTGATTATCAGAGTCTCAACTGAATACAGTCGATTACGATCTTCAAACTCTTCGATAGGCTCACTCGGTCCATAGTTCTTGAAGTATTCATTCCGATATTCTTTGGCCTTCATCTGATGGTGCTCGCAACGCCAGATCCCAACCTCTTTCTCGTGATGAGCATAGTATGAGCACGCGTCAAATATGTAAAGCTCTCCCGTACTGGCGTCAGTTCCAATATTGGACTCCCAAAGATCGCCGTGGATGAGGCACGGTTTTATTGAGCGACCGTCAGCTGTCAGTGGGTCGAGCAGTCGCGGTATCAGCTTTTTCAATGTCACCTGCATCACGTCATCCAAGTCCTTCCAGAAGCCATTCACATTCATATCTAAGATGTAGACATCGCGCATCAGCTTCTTGAAGAAGGAAGTCCACTGCATTGTATCAGGTCAGCTGAGTTGAATTGCAGACAAGTCCAACTTGTGCGTCCCTTGACCCCGCGACGCTTCAATGGGTAGCGGAAATATCGCAATGTGTCCAATGAGTTAAGAGAAGAAAATTCATGCTTACACTAGTTTCCCATGTTGTATTCAGAGGAAGTTTTCCATCAAAAGTTGTGACATGAAATCCAAACTTGCCGTTTGGAGACCTGCTTTTCTTATGGAGCTCAGCTAATTTCCTGCCCAGTCGCACAGGGTCGGGGAGATCGGGGCTGATCGTTAGGTAATCACAGAGGAAGAAGTAAGCATCTTCATCCGCACATTTTCCATACGCGCGTGGCTGCGGTGCAAAGTCCGGCAGAGTATTATAAATCTCTAGCATGGCCATGTATTCGCCAAGTACGCGCTCAGCTGCATCTTCTGTCTTCAAGATCTGATACTTTTCATTAGTTCGATCACCACAGACCTAAGAATTGAGTGGCAGAACCTACCTTGAGGAAGTACGCGCTTGGCAAGCCATCGGATGTCTCAATCTCGACTTTTGCTACCGAGGCCCAGCTAGAAGTATCGAGCCGCTCCACGCTAACAAGCTTGTCGCCATCTTTAAGTACTACAAACGTATCAGTATTATACAGTTCAAGTGAATGAGTGGCATATTGATGTCTTGAGCTTACTACCATTCGCCACTGCACGATCGAGCTTGACCCCCATACTCATTCTCACGATTCAACGTTATGTTAATCATCTCGTACGGTGCGGAGTAGAAACCTGGTACATATGATATGGGGGCTGATATGCACGATTACGGTAGACGCCGTGCAGGGGTGAGCGATAACGCCTCACCGGCTTCATTTCGTGTTTCGTAACATTTAACATTGCACTACCTATGGAAAACGCTACATTCTTCAATGAATGCCACTTAGACACATAAGGGGTCCACATACATATCAACTGTCTTGGGTCTCACTGCTGAACCTATTGGACAAGGATTTGCGTTATCGAGCCCTGTTTATGCTTCAATGATGGCCATGCGATCAGCATTGTGTCTACGAGGGCCTTATAGCTAAGTCTCGCAGTCAAGAATGGTAGACAGCAAAAGCCATGGATCGGGCTGGTTCGCGAATATGAACTGACAATACAAACGCGGTAGCAACGACTAAAAGCGTGCGAAAAGGCCGACTCGAAAGCCCCGTCCGGTTGAATACCAACGGAACCGACGAACAATATTTCCCTCTCCCCATCCCCACCAGAGACGAAGCCATCCTTACGCTACCCGGAAAGATATCGGCCCAGCGTCATGAATTCGAACGAACGTCGAGCTCAAGTTATATGCGCGGCTGTTCTCGTTGCAAAGCTCTGCTCGTCATCGAACGCAGCGCTCGCAAGGCAGGAGAGATGATCTACTAGGGCTCATAGCGTTTCATACACTTGCGAAGCGGTCGGGTCGATATATTCTTCGTACATAGACTCTCAAACACGGGGCCATGATGAAGTACTAGAATATATTTAGCCACAACACCGGCTCCTAGAAGAACCTGACCTTTCAATAGCTAAGATCCTCACCATTATAGCTACTACAAGGAGGTGTTTGTGGATATTGTGAAGAGATCGGTTAAAGCAATCAGACCCCACATATATAAAGTTATACGAGTGCTACAGCCCGTTATACGTATAATTGTCTCTTAATATTCCGTAGGTAAGACCTGCAAATTTCTCCTGTAAGTGATGCAGAAAGCCGAGGTCTGCTCCATCTTACCCTTTCCCCCAACGATATCAAATTTCAAATTCTTAGTTCTTAATCTCTCAGATTTAGCGACGATTAAACCTACTATGGCGCCATTCGCCGCGAGACACGTCAAAATATCCCATAAAATAATGCAGGGTAGAGTTGCCCACCAGGGAGAGTGACGAAGCAGGGCAACGAGACGCACGTAGGCGCATATAGGCGTGAACTATACTGTTACTCCATGAACTACCTATCTAGGTAGGTACCACCGCTACTCCGCGCGGCGGCATAAACGGCAATTCCCAGCGGCGTTCGGGTCGTATGGTCCAGCTCGACGCAGGCTGTCGAAATAGCGTCGACCGTGGGCAGCGTCGATTTTGCGCGCATCGAGAAGCCGACGACTGACGCGGTCGGGACTGCAGCGCTTCCGAGGCGGGCAATTGGTTCCTCGGCGTCGAAGGCGCGCGCCGCTAGAGTCGGTACGGCGTCGTGAGCCTCTATGAGAATCCCAGAAACTTGTATACGATCATCTACGCGAAAGAAACTTCGCTATTCATGGCGCTTTATTGCTTTTTGTTCTGTATGAGGCTGGGTACGGCCCATACACTATGTTCTACTCGGGGCTATCGTCAGAGGTGGGTGAAGATGCCAGTGGCGCGTCTATATAGTCATGAGGCCGGATCCGGCCAACTGCACTGCCGGACTTGCTGAGTACGGCGCCAGAGGGCAAGGCCACTGCGTTTTAGGTGTGGTGTGAGAAGCAATAGAAGCAACATGTTCAAATCTGTGTGTCACCTGGAAGATCTTCAATGCTACATGTACCTATATTTGCCTACCTCCTAATGCATGCACAATCCTTCAAGCTTGGAGTCCGGCGAAGACTTGACTTCGAAGCACCCGGGTCCGTTATCCGGCCCCACTGTTCGGGCCCGACCGACTCACCACTTGGAGAGGTTGGGGCAATCATCAAACCACGTCGGGTTCGGAAATATGCTCCTCTTTACGTCCTCGGGTCAGCATCCACCATGTCCCGACAGTGACAACTGTAAAACCACCGGCAATGGCTATGTATACCCAGAAGTAGAACGTTAGCACAGATTGCCCAGGGGTTGCTGCCCAATTAAAGACCCCCATCGAGAAGATAGACTAAAGACATTAACTCATGCAAATATTTTTAGAGACTCGAGGCTGAACTAACCGCAATGGAGGTCACCGGAAGGAAAATCATCGTAACCAAAGCTATTGATCTCATCTGCGTGCTCTCTTTCTTCGTTGCAAGGGCTATTCGAAGGTTGGCGAGGTCCGAAGCCTATAAAAACATAACTCATAATTAGTAGGATTAAAATGATACGCGATACAAGACAAGACTTGTGACAATGTTTGAAACGTATTTCACGATACCATTTGCGTCGTGAAGCCCAGCCCATCCAACACCATATGGCACTGGTCCAGCTTCTGGTCATACTGCGTTCTGATCTCAAGGAGCCGCTCTCGAAACTGCACATCGGTATTGGAGTGCTCTGGCGTATACATATCCATCTCGGGACTTTCACTATCGATGTCTGATTTCCTACGAACTCTTGCTCTTCTCCGTAAGTGTTCGAGCTCGTAAGTGTACTGGATCATGGATTCGATCTGGTCCTTTACAATTCGTATCCCCTTAGCCAATTCTATATCGTTATTGAAAAGATCCAAGGATATTTTAGCGTCGCTATGTCGATTCATAGATGTCCGAGTCAAAATTGACTCTAAGTCGCGGGAGGCGCGACTCATCGTTTGCGTGGCACGTACGAACTCGGTGGTAGCTGTTTCAATCCGGGGCACCAGACGCTTTCGATCAAGCTCTACCAGGAGGCCAGGGGGTAGCATTGGATGGTGAATTGCACCGCCTGCCTTCGCTAAATCTCTCACTATGGCATTTGACTGGTCATCGCTACAACCGTAGAATATGGAGAGGTTCAATCCTTCGTGCATGAGGTAGGTAGAGGAAAGGGCGATGTCGTCGTTCCTCCACGTTGAACAGGTTCTCGCGGTATATACTATCTGAATGTTATCATCCGCATCTAACTTCTATTTAGGTCACCATAACCTACCGAAGGTTCCGTTACAGAAATGCATTCGAGAAAAGCACGCAGCCTCCCAACGAATAGTTCGAACAATGGTAGGGTGGACGTGAAACACGCGAATAAGCCTTCCCCAATCCTTCATTGAAACTGGTAAAGACGATGGGGATGCATTCTCGCCACCGCGGCTGAAAATACTGGTAGAACTGTCAGTCACGAACTAAGTCTTGTCTTTCAGCGGAACCTACATTGCGATTGTTCCATGTCGGTATCGTCGCTGCGCTGCAGGTCCATCCTATGAGCTGTAAGTAGGTACCTGATATAATTCATGAATAAGTTGTCGAACCTTCTCAATCCATTGATTTAGGGCTTCTGATGATGTTATGTCCCAATATACTGCTTCCTGGATAGCCCCAAGAGTCAGCTCCCTGTAGGCGGAACATAACAGATGGGCATTGAATACCTCGAAACGGAGCTTTTTGACGATTTTAAAAGGCCTCGTCTCGTAGTTGAAGTTCTTGAAATCATTGACGTTGAAAGATGAGTCAACTCGTGGCCAATTCATTCTTCTTACCAAAGAGCTGTCACTCCAGAAGCATTAGATACTTGTGTTTATATCTTCATTAGGATGATTTTGATGATGCTGCGTTCCAGATGCATGAAAATGCATGTTGAAGTGCGATACCATGCCCAGACCCAAAATCTTGGGGTAAATTGAAACACGGCCGATTCAGTTCCGAAGAGCCTCAACTTATCGCAAATGCTATAACCGGCATCAAACTGATTCGTTGGGTAGCAATGCATCGATATCATCATGAAGCTTCAAATCGCAGCTGCTGGTTGGTCCATGTGATAACGTTGGGGTTTCTCGCATCGAGCTGCCTGCTATCGTCGACTAAGCGTCCAATTGTAAACCCCTCGCACATTAAAAATAAGCCACCAGAGCAGCCCGTCATCATGATCATGCATGAAAGCGTGGAGGTGCATATGCGGTTCGGGGTAGTATCAAAGCACTGCAGGCTGTACTGTGAATGCGGGATGGGTGTCTAGAAAATGATCAGTCTCAAGGTATGAAAAGGACGCAGACGGAGCCTACCTACCTCAGTTAATCTTTCTCTTTAGGTATTCTGTTCTTATTGTATGAGACACCAGTCCCAAAAATGGTTTTCAGATTTCGGATTAACAGGCCCAAGCCCTCAAATGAGGTTGAATCGATCATCGAGTTCAAGTATCACGACGGCGAGCGTATCATGCAAGGCCTGAATGATGTCTTTGGCAAGGAGAAGTTCCGCCTTAAAGTCAGCATTCCTATAGCTGTATCCAAGCAAAACGACTAATGATTCTTAGTGCCGTACCGATCGTTGGATTGTATGTGCAGAGAGAGCACTGAGTGCTGTGAGCAACCTGAGTAACCACTGAATACCTTGTCCTTAAGCTGACGGTTGAAAGGAGGAAAAGTCTAAGCTGGAGGATGATGCACATGTGCACTACTCGTCTTGACCTCGGTTGTGCTATTCAGCTTCAATTAGGAGTAATCGATCGTACTGGTATAGGGGGTTTTGCTCGGACAGATCTGATAGCACTGGTGGTCATTAGTACTTAGGTAGTATTCCGCAAGCCAGTGCAGGAAATTCTTCAATGAAAAAACGATTAATCTCATCATGGTGATGCCCCTTAATCCTGGCCATTCTCTCTATACCTTCTTCTGACGCCTACTCCGAGTTGTAAATCTATGAAAAGAATGTCTCCTTAGTCTCACCGCATTGGATCTCATAAGATCAATTTGCCATATCAAAGTATTGGGAATCATGACATATGACATAGTCTCGCGTTTCCTTGTCTGCCCGATCTCTTCAGATAATTCCCAGGAGTGACTCTAGTTCTTCTGCGACCTCGGCTGCTGTCGGACGTTCGTCTCGTGCGATGCAGAGCATTCTGTTTTCGATAAAGTCGAGAAGTCCGTGGAGATACGTTGTGCATTTTTGATCCTGGCGGAGTTCTGAGATCCACTCTCGAACACCTGGCTTTAGCTCTGCCCAATTCTTATCGTTGATAGTTCGATAAAACCTATCTTCGCTGAGCCCCGGAAGAGTCTTGTCGTCTTCCCCACGGCAACTAGGGAAGTCTTGATCTACTGCTTGGTAGCCCCAGATGTAGCAAGTAATAAATTCCAAGAACGTACATCCGAGAGCCCAGACGTCTGATTTCCTTGAGACCTTAGCTTTTATAATGTCGAATTCAGGGGCCTGGTATGTCAAAGTTTTCTTTAACTTGCTGGCAGTCTGGGCGGATATCGATATAGCTCGGTGGAACCGCGCTAAACCAAAGTCTGAGAGCACAAGACGCCATCCGGCAGGTCCTGGAACATTAGGGTTTGAGAACCATAGAATATTGGCGGCTTTAATGTCACCATGTCGACCATATATGGGATGGTCATCCTGCTTGTCGTTTTCTTGGTCTTGGTGAAGTGTGGACAAGGCATTTGCTATCCCCATACACTGCTCTGCCATCCAACGGAGCAAAGATCCGTCCGAGCTTTCACTGAACTCTGTTCTCCAGAAGTATCGCAAGTCTCCGTCAGCCTTCGGGAACAGCAGGTAGTACTTCTCGACGCTGTCCTCCTCTTTCTGAATAGTAGCTAGGAGAGGGATCATGTGTTTGTCGATGCTGTAGTTGTGCTTTCTAAGAGCATCAACTTCCAATTTGAACTCCCCCTTACTTGATGATTTTAGGCATTTGAGTGCAAATAAATGTGAGCCAACGCTATACTGCATGATCTCCATCAGTATTCAATAAGTCGAAGCTTTATATTAGGACATACTGGTTGGTTTCTGAAATAATAATGTGACGGATGCAACCCAACGATGAAAACATCGCCGAAGCCACCTCCTAGAATCACTTCCTGAACGTCTTTGTCCAGCGACTCGACCTCAAATTCGATGTGGTTCTTCTTTTCGGTGAGCGGCAACACATCGTTCTCTTCGAGGATATAGTGAGGGATAGTTTCATCATCGCGGCTAAAGAATGGTGCGATTGCACACCATTGGTAAGTATTGAACGTAGTGAGCATCATTTGCTTCCATTCTCTCTGATCTCGAAACAGTTGCTTTAACCTTTCTAGCTCAATCCTCGGGCCGTGCTTGTGGGGCCAGATTTCGATGGTGCCGCGTTTTCGCTCTATAGCAGGTAAGGGAAGGTAAGAATCGTCGACGCCTTGCTCGACGAATTTGTCGATAGACCCGGCCATCTGACACAGCACCAAAATGGCAAAGATCCTAAAGAACGATCCCCCGCTGTCGGTAGGATGGTCAGAGCAAATCTTTTCCAAGAGTACAGGAATATCGTCTTGGGGAACTCCATCGCCTTCGAGACTCTGCTGTACAAGGTTGCGGTTTCTAGCCAATTCGAGTTTATCAACCGGTATGAAGTGCTTGTTTCCATTATTGAGGTAAGATATTCTAGCTTCCCACAATATATCATATAAAGATGATGACTTAATGTGGGATGTGCCGTTTTGACCTCCTTCATTTGAAGAAGAAGTCGGAGATGATCGTCGAAGAGATTCGCCACGGTCGTAGCAATCCACGTGGTCGATCGCAAACGACATCTAAATTGCCACGCGAAGTTAAAACCTGAAGGTGTCGCACTGTTAAGGTGGAATATTTACCTTGCATCAATAAAGTATTGCTGTATCTGGACAATAGTAGGATGGGGTAAGTTTAACAATATTTCATGCCATTGCGACTATGATACCGCCTGAAGAAGTTGGCTGAGCCTATTTCATACATATGAACCACTGAGTCATGGTTTTCTCAGCCATTGAGAATTGCATTAAGAGCATAGGTACCTCTTATATCCCACAGCCCGCGTCATTTCGAAAAGAGGCAACCTGCCGGTCCAAATTTTCAAGGGAGCAAGGCAACCCAGGCAGCAAGGACTTATGGCCCCCATCATCTGTACCGGGGAGAACATGGCTGCTTCAGCTTCGCAGTCTCCGTAGCTTTGATCTTATCTTGGAGTATGCCTTGTCACTGATTTCGGTGGTCTGAATGACATCCGCAGCCAAAGCGGCACACTCATGCCGCTCAGCATCATTTTTAACCTGTGCTAGGAATCTCTCAGTTCACAGCTATCTATCTTTCTCATAAAATAGATCTCCAAGATAAAAAGCGGTAAAATTGTAGGTTTCGTACTACACACCATTGATGTATTTGGTCGGAGTACTCTCCTAATCCGAAATGTCCGATCCTACCTTGTATTCGCAAATGCGCCGCCTATGTCCAAAGTGGAAGACAATTCTCCTCCGACCTTATCTCACTTTTTTATTCTGAGGTGAGAAGTGGTTGTAGTGAGCATCGTGTCCTTTATTATGGAACTTGACTGGTTTATCGAATGATTTTGGGCTTTTAGTGAGGTTACTGGTGAGCAAACCACTGAAATCGTGTTCGGCTTCCATGCGCTAGGAATTGAAAGAAAAAAAAAATCCCTCTCATTGGTGTGTTACACAGCATGAAGCCTGCATTTATTGAAATGGCACCGCCCCGCCACTCCGAAATCTGACGAGATAGCCTTCGCATAGATACTTGTCGGGCGCGAACTAGGACTTGGTAAACAAGTTGCCTACGTAGGCTGGCCACAATTGCAATGTGTTCCAAGGCTATTCGCGATGGCTTCACTAATTGTAGCCCAATATTTGATAATATATGGAAGTTCATAAGAGTTATTGGCAGCATTGCGTTTGCCTCTGGTGCAGGATTATCTCATGCCGTTCAGGGCTGTAACCTACCTCAAGCAGGTAGCCCCATGATATGTACCCGGTTAATCTGCATGCAGTGGTTATCGCCCACTGCAGATTACTGCTCCAAAATATAAAAAGGATGTGGGTGCGATCACCAAAATCCCGGTCGTATTTTCTATATTTTCTATAACAATAACCCTACAACATCCTTCAAAATGGAATCCCCATCGTCAACGCAAAACACGATACCAACAATGGACAGTAGCCATGATAGTTGTGGAGATGATAGTGATACGACGAGCTTCACGGAGTACAGAATTCCTGGGTACCTCGTGAATCCAGAGAATCTTGTCAGGGTGCTACGGGACAGATTCAACGACAATTACAAAGTCAAGGTAGCTATCCCACGCAAGAATATTCTGATAAATAGCAACACTGACAAAATCATAAAGTTGAGAAATGACAACTATTCGATATCCACTCCCAGAAGACTCACCAAAGTAAGATCTTATAGAATATTCCAAGCGATTCTTAGTTCATTCTGACCGGTTAGAACGAGATCATCATGTGCTACTAAGCAACGCCATTCCTTGACCATACGAGAACATGCCATGTAACGACCCCTGAATATGAAGTCACTCGCCAGTTCATTAGTTGAGGAGTTCAGAGACGCTGTCAAGAGATATCTGTCGGGTTTAAATATGGCCGTCATCGCTCTAAAAAAAAACTCAGTAGACGAGTCATAATTGAATTCAACGGATGTTTTCTACTCAAGTTATCTCTCCTCAATTACGCCGCTCAATAAACAGCCCATTCCGTATATTTCCTACACTCAACATATGCCCCAAAGCCATAATACTGCCTACTCCATATTTCCTTAGCTGTGGCCTACTTTGACACTACATGCCAGGCAGGGTTTGAACGCAGATGAACATGACTCTTTGGAGCAAATAGTTAAAGAAAAGACAAGGAGAAGAAACGATAACACTATTGTTCTAATGACACACGACTCAAATAATGTTTATTAAAGTTAATGTTATTCATTTACCTTTCCTATACCAGTCGCGTTAGCAGTACCTACTCTTGAAATAATATTATTATCGGAATGACAACGCACGTTCTCCTGATCATGGAAACTTGTGCTGGTACCAATCCGGCCTATTATTCTGTTACTTGGCTATTTGTAAAACGTGATTTGTGCTTTCTCCTACCACGTAAGGTTGTTTAGCATCGACGACTTCATTGATGCGGTGTTCTTACGTGACTGGTGGAAGCTGTCAGAGGTATGTCATTCGGATCTCTAACGTAAGTGAAGAAAGAGAACGAATGAGTCGACTTTTACGATGTAGGCTTCAGTTAAGCAAGTTGCTAGAAATCTAATATAAACCTCGGGTGACTGATAGACTTATGTTTCTACCTAGATGTCAAGGGCTACATGGTCTATATACGTACTGCTATCTCATATCTCATATAGGGGCTCCGACAGGAGAGCTCTACCTTGCGTAGCGACAAGACATGGAACGTGTTATCTGAAAGTTGAAGCAGTGATATCTTATTATCAATAAGTACCTCACGCTCACACTAGGTTCATATCACTATTCCTTGAATTCGGCCCGTCCCTCCTTGCTATTCAGATACTCGTTTCTAGAGACCGGTTATCAGCGCGAGCATATACGGCTTTCTTCACCTAGGAACATACCGCTTCATAGCCCAGTCCATGGCATAGTAGGCAGCAAGAAGAGGCGGTGCCCAATATAAGACTTGCATACGGAATCGTCGCCAAGTGTTAAACACGGCATCATGTGCAGTGCCCGCGAGCGGGTTTTGGCGGTTCGCACTGATCCCGTATGTAATTATGCCCTTCTGAGGCAGAACACCACCTGGGGAGAGTGGATTGGTCAGTCTAGAGGAGACCGAAGCATAGATTAATAAACGTACCAAGATGGCCCCATGTATCTTTGTTAAGATAACTAGGTACTGGGGGTTAGACTGCTCTTGAGCATAATTCGAGTATCTACGACTTACTGCCCATATTTACCAATCGGGAGCTCGCCGCCGCTTCGAAGAATCTGAGTAGGGCGCATCTTCAGTCAATTAGTCCGCCTTGTTTAGTTCACCTACGCAATGCGATTGATACTAAGATCTAAAATGAAGATAGAGATCCCTGAGCAAAGAGCTGACGGAGTGCCGGGTTAAGCATCGGTCCGAAAGGATTGCAACGTAGACCGTGACTATGTCATGGCATTTGGAGTAATGCCAATGCTATGCAGACTGCTTACATGTGGAGCATAGGTTGCTCGACCCCTGGTGTAGGCTAAAGTTAATGGGAGGGTTTTCATTCGCTATTACACTGGCCTAAGCTATCCCCAGCGAGGAGTGCCAGGGCATAGAATAACTGAGTATTACATATGTGTACAGTGGTATGTTGAGTGAAGCAGGCTAGGAGCTTGAGGGTGCCGTTCACCGGGCACCTGTCAACCTCATCGGGCTGGCTTTGGGATGTGGCCAAGTCAAACTGGTCGATTTATTTAGGGCGGACAATGACTCAACAGACGTCGTATCGACCCAGTGAGCAAACGCGCTCACTTGCCTTTAAGATCATAATAGCCGCCTAAAGGTAGCTCAAAATAACTCAGCATCCAAGGGGTATAGACGTTCACCGGTCTCCTGGCATAAAGACGACAGGTATAGTCGCTCGAGTTATCTAATGGCGTAGATGCATCACTATAGGTCTAGTAACTCGGGCGACATACCCCTCCTGTTCTCATTTCAATATATCCAATACGAGAGAGGCACAGCAAGTGGCGGAGCGGACCCCTTTTTTGCGAGCGAGCAGAACGTCAGGCCAGGAGGTGATCCAAGTAGGTAAATATCGAAAGAAGGGCTGCAATTTAGGTCTGGTGAGTTATTTACAGCGCTTCGCCTCACGTGGGGGAAATTATGTTTCCCAGTCAATGAAAGCCTACCGCGATGTCTTCCCCTGCCACGAAATAGCAGCTGAAGTAAAAGCGACAGTATGGATACCACCTTAAACTTTCGGGTACACTGTGCGGGCCCGCTTAAGTCAAGCTTTGGAAAGCTCCCACTAATTTTTACAGTTGTAACGAAGTACATTGAAAATGCACGTGAACGGAGCAAAACCCTTCAACGAAGACCTTCTCTTCGAGAAAATATACCATGGACGAAGACACGACAGGGCTCTTTGACGAGCCGGCTGATTATTATCCTCCGTCGCCACCCCCGACGTCCCAGGTCTACACATTACAGTCGGGGAAAACTATCACGCTTCACCTCGTAGGCCACAGCCCGCTTGAGGCGCATCATCTCTGGAATGGCAGTCGCATCATCTCGAAACATTTCGAGACCCACGTCTCCGAGGTGCAAGGCCGGACTGTGCTCGAACTCGGCGCCGGGGCAGGGCTGCCCAGCATCGTATGCGCCATCTTGGGGGCCGAAAAAACTGTGGTCACCGACTATCCCGATCCGGACTTGGTTGTCAACATGCAGAAGAACATCCTAGGCTGCGAATTGATACCAGCGTCAGATGGAGATGCCGAGGACTCCCCAATCATCGCCGATGGTTATACCTGGGGGGCTGATCCGACGCATCTGCTAGCGCACCTCAAGCCAGTCAAGAGGGACAGATTCGACGTGCTTATCTTAGCCGACCTACTGTTCAGGCACTCCGAGCACCGGAATATGATTTCTTCAATCGAAGCGACGATGAGTCGGAAGAAGTCCAGCATAGCCTACGTCTGCTTCACCAGTTACCGCCCTTGGCTGCAGCACAAGGACCTGGCCTTCTTCGACATCGCGCGCGAGAGAGGGTTCGTCGTAGAGAAGTTCCTGGAAGAGAAAATGGATAAGGCTATGTTCGAGGACGACCCGGGCGACGAGGATGTTCGGAAGACGGTCACGGGCTTCACGTTGCGCTGGCCTGATGAGAAGTGCATTTAGAGAGAGGCGTCGCACTGGGGGGAGGCAGAGCCGAGGTATCTATTACTGCTTCTCTCTCCGCATAAATCACCCTACCTAAGATCGTGTTAGATGGTCAGAGGTCAGAAGCAATAGTTCTCGTATGATGACATGTGCTTGTACCAATCGCGCGCAGCCTTACTCATCAAAGCGCCCGTTCGCATGCATCTTGAAAATGATAGCCGATCTCACCGCCCGTGCTCATCCTCACTAAATGCGACCCCTAATGGTTGCGAAGAAGCTCAACACTGTTGATCTGGCCACATCGGGTGCAGGACTTATATTAATAAGGCTGCAATATTTCTCGATACAATTGGGCTGTATAAATTCGCAGCGAGTTGCCTTAATGCCAATGGCTGTCAAGCAAATAGATTTCTATCTTGACTGGTTCTAGACAGCGTAGTTGGTTAGTTGGGTTGCGCCGGTGGAGGCGGTGCATGCAAGTGTTTCTTCTAGTAGCCAGACAACCAGTCTATCACCGAGTCACAATCCTGTCATTCCCAAACTTGACCTCCTGTCAGCCTGTTAAACCCGAGATTTCCGTGACCCATTAAAGCGCCTCGAAAGGGGGATAGGGATGGGGATGGAACTATTCGCGAGCGCACACACCGATAGTTGTTGGTTACTGTAAAGGGTGAACCACATACGCGCAGCCGCGGTTTTATTAGATCGCATGCGCCAAGCATCTCCGAAAACGGTTCCGTATCTCTGAACGAAGTAAGGCTGGAGGCAAACTAATCCAGAAATAACTTTTTGGATGGGCTAGTTGGCTCTAGAAGGGATCTGCAATACTGTGTGGGCACAGCCTCGCTCTAAAGGAGTCCACTTAGTGTAGGTCTTTCGCGAAACATATTTTCTACTCGCACCGCACCTCTCCGTTCCTACGGAGGAATCAACAGGTGTTCGTGGGAGCTTACCGAATGCCCGAATAATCCAGTTCGAACAGCCTCCACGTCCATTCTACTAGCAATGGCGTGGGCATTGCCAGCTTGGAGCTTGTCGAGATGGCTTCTTACCGGCAGAGTGCTGCAGATTTTGGGCTCGCTCGTGACGGCCGTCATGAACGGGTTTCTCCTTGTGTATATCCACGAGAACCGACTTGGTCTAGCGAGTAGTATGACTTCTTTGGAATTGATGGTCCGTGGAAACTAACCGTCCAGTCGAGTACTGAAACGTTGATGTGCTCATTTTGCTTCTAGGCCTGCTTCACGTTTATCTATTCGGCCGTCGTGTTATTAGTGCAACATACCGGGAGCCGACGAAAGAGACCTAGCACACCAATAATTGCAGCATTCATCGTCGGCGACGTCGTGTTCAATGGAGTCGCGGTTGCCATCATAACCGTTCTCGCATGCACCGGTCTGCCTTTAGACTGTCACGGGCTAACACGGAGCAATTGTAATTCTTCCTCGACCTTTCATGTCCATGATGGGACGCTGACTTCAGACTTCAGATGACTCCACCGATGCCCCGAATAAACCGCCCGATGGATACCAAACGATACGATTCGGTAACGAGGACGATGGCGTCAAAGGACTGCTCGATAAATATTGTGCTCTAGAAAAAGGCTTCTACATCATAGCAGTTGGGCTAGTGTAAGAATATTGCGCTCCTCGTGTGGAGAGGATTTTCAGCTGATGACGATAGGTTCACCTACATGCTTACAGCAGCGCTCGGCGCCCTGCGGATTTTCGAGCGTCACTGGAATGAGAAAGGCCGACTCGATCCGCTCTTCCCATCAACGGATAACGTCTATGAGCTCAATCAAATGGGCTCAAAAATTAACAGCCCTGTTCCTAGTCGGCAGTTGGCAATGGCATCGAGCGAGGGTATCCTTACGCCGACCTCTAGGACCGCCCCGACACTACAGACGCAAGGGGTTATCTCATCCGAGGATCTACACAGGGAACGGACGTTCCAAGATCGAGCACGGACGCATGCAGTCCCCGTTTCGCCTGTCTCCGCCGCCTCTCCGATATCACAAGTATCCCCTATTTCGCCGGTAATACAACAACGTAGGTCGTTAATGGCTTCGCCGGGCATGCTGGACGCGTCCGCGGGAGGATTAATGATAATGTCGTCGCCGGATCCCGCTGCGGAAGCAACGATAAGTGACGGATACCGGCCTCAGCACCAACCCGGAATGCCGTCGCTGCCTCCGTACTCTCCCGGATCATCTCGAGGCCAATTCATGGAGGGCCACGGCGACGAGTCGAACGAGATGCGGGTGAGTGACTACGTCAAGGGCGAGTCGCGAGCGCAGAACATGAAAGACTCAGGAATGGGCTTGTAAAAACATGTATGGATTTTTTTTATTTTGATTCCCAGGGAAGCGTCGGGTCTATTCAACATGGGAGGCGGTTATTTATTTGATTCTAATGAGCGACGGCGCATGGGTTCGGGGGCGGTTGCTGTGCTTCCTCAAAAAGGGGTCCTGGTTATCCCGTATCTGCGCTCTCAACTTACCAATTACCCATCTGAGATGTAATTGTGATTGATCGTAATCATGTTATAGTTTGATACCCAAAATACCAAAGGGAAAGATACCACACATGATGTATGATATTTCCTCGCTAAGTGGAAATACCCACCCTAATGCCTTCATCCCATTTCCCCACCACACCAGCGCCCGCGCCGAACCGTGCCGAGCTGAACCGTTACGCGCAACGTTGTATCTATCGCGGTCGACCTTCGACCCCGCAATGAAATCGAGATCGGTCCGCCCCGTCATCGTTATCACTGTCACCAGACCCTTCAATCTCCAAAACGACGACATCCCCATGTCGTCACATGGGAAAGCTACTTGCATCTCCAACTCTAGCTTCGACTTTTTGAAGTCTCTCCAATCACTCCCGCCACGAGGGCATACAGAACTCCCATTTTAGGCCAAGTTGACCAAGTCAGTCCCTCACGCCAACGCGACGTTACGCAGGGGTAATAGGAGGTCAGACTTAAGACACCTCTAGAGGACTGCCACGCGACTCCCTGTAACCTTACCATCCACACACAACACGTCGCGTGCAGGCAACAACAGCAGAAGCAGAGCCGCCCGCATCGTCACAATGCCCACCTCAACCCTCCAGTCGCAGCTAGCCAAAGACGGCTTCGTAGTCGTGCGCTCTCTCCTCAGCGCGGAGCAAACGCAGCAGCTTCGCGCCGCGGCCGCGCGCACGACCTCTCTCGCCGTCGAAGGCCAGTGGCCGCATGTGCGCACGGTTGGCAAACAGTTCCCGCCGTGGACCTGGAGCCCCGACGTCGGCATCTGGGGGGTCCAGCACCTGATGCACCCGTCGCTGCCGGACGCCCCTTTATTTACCGCCAGCTACTTCGGCGACGAGATCCTGGGCGTCGCAAAGGAATTGCTAGGCCCCGGGTGCACGGATGATCAGCTCGTCATGGAGCTGTACAATCTGCTGGTCAGGCCGTCCGACGGGAAGGATTTTGAGCTCAGGTGGCATCGTGATGATATCCCGGCGACGGCGACAGCCGAGCAGGAGGTGGAAAGGTTGAGGGAGCCGGCGTGGCATGCGCAGTGGAACCTCGCGCTGTGCGATGGCGATGAGTCCCTGATTGTGGTGCCGGGGTCGCATGCGCGGGCACGGACGGAGCGCGAGCGAGAGGCCGATCCGTTCGAGCCGGATATGCCGGAACAGCTGGTCGTGCGACTCAATGCCGGCGATGTTGTTTTCTATAATAATAATATCCTGCACCGGGGGCGCTACGATGGCAGCCGCGAGCGCCTGAGTCTGCATGGATCGGTTGGCCATGTCGCCGGAGGAAAGCTGAGAGCACGGAACGTGCTGCAACACGCTGTCGGAAGTGTAAGTTGCCCTCAAGTTATCTGTAGTCAATGCAAAGTTCCGTTGTGGCGTAGCCGTCGCATTGGCGTTCGTCTTGGAACTGGCCCCTAAAGTGATACATTCAACTAACGAGGAATCCTACAGTATGTAAACGATTGCGATTTTAGCAGCTTAGACGATACGAGCAAGGCTCGAGCGGAGGGGATGCGCGCACGATTGGTGAAACTGGGCAGCGAAAGTGGCGATGTTGGATATTCGTTAAGCGGTTGAAGACGACAGTTTTTAATCTTTAGAAACACGTGCAGAAACGGGCTCGACGGGGTTTGAGTATGTTCAATCAGATTCATAGGTACAATCCGACCCAGTATGTACAGGTAATGAAAAAAAGATATTTACAAAAATAATATGATGTGCAGAGAAATATATGCGAGCCGTTCCTAACCTTCCCATGATGATGATATGCCCCGTAGATGATTCATGTTCATTCCTTCCCTATCCCTTGTAGCCTCGTAAGAAACCAATGCTCCTAACCAGTCCGGTATAGTATGACGTTGGACGGGAAGACGTTGACGTTGTCTTGCCACTTCGCGACGCTCGTGCCGTCGTGGTCGAGCATGCTCAGCGAGCCGATCGTGTTGAGCGCATACACGTTAATGTTGCTGGATGAGCCCTCGATCGAGACGATTCGGGACTGGCAGTTCTCGCCGGCATCAACAGTAGAGCAAGCTAAAGTGATATTGTTAGAATCAACGTTACTAAAAAGAATAGGGTAAAGTTATTAGACTTACTTGTGCTGTAGTTGTTGAAGAACGAGTAGTGGCCGGCGCCGTAAATGAACACGTCAGTGGAGTCGACGATTCGCAGACCCCAAGAGTTAGCGCAGTTTCCGGTGACGCCATCGCATGAGCTTGTGAAGTCAGGGTCCTGGAGGGCAGTGACTACGGGGAAGGGCTCGATAGCGTTAGGTGTAGGCTGGTAGTACGGTGTCTCGGTCTGGAGCATGCTGGCGAAGACGTTCTTCGTGCCGGCCAGCTGGTAGTTGTAGAGGTGGTTGTGCTCAACTGCAGTGCCGAGAAGCCAGAAGTTACCAACAGTCGATTCGATCACTAATTTGTTAGATTTTTTAGCCAGTTATTATTATTAGAGGATAAGGGGGTTTCTTACAAAGACCTCGGCCGGAGTAGACAGTGATTTGAGTGTTGGTGGAGTCCTCAATGTCGTGGTCGGCAGTCCATAGCCATGTGTTCTCCATGTACAAGTTGGTGGCGGAAGCAGTGATGTGCATCAACATGTACGCGCCGATGCAGTTGGAGTTGATAGTACCAGAGCCAGGCTGCTTCAGGCACTCAGCGACGGTGAACTGCGAGCCTTGGAAACCTCCAACTCTGGCGTGGACATCCCACATGCCACTGGGAGTACCAGCAGGCGCTGCGAGGTTCCATTCAATGAGTGTAGCACCCGGGGCGGGGCCCTGGGTTCCAACGACAAAGTCAGAGAACTCGACTTGCCCAGCATCACCAGACTTGGCTCCAACTTGCAGCAGAGGCTTCGGGTTGTTCATGTCGCCGAAAGTAGCACCGCTAGCTACGATGATGGGGTATCCTTCTCCGACAATCTTAGAATTGGCCGGGATGCTCAAAGTCGAAGTGACCTTGTAGATACCGTGGTCGAGGAAAAGAACCTTTCCGCCCGAAGCAGCGCTGTTGATAGCAGATTGAAGAGCAGCAGTCTTCGTCCTTGTTAGCATGGTTCCCATAATCTCAGGCAAGAGGAAAACTTACGTCGTCGGTTGAGGCATCACCCTTGGCTCCAGAGCTCCTGGCGCTGACGATATCAGAGGCAGCAAGGTTCTCGTACTGAGGCTTGGATCGAGCATAGTAGTTGCCATTGTCACCTAGAAGGGACGTGGGCCTCGTGTTGGGAGTGATAGTTCCCTGGAGCGTGTTGGGTCCGGTTGGTGTGTACTGGTGACCTGATCCCCATCCGGCAATCGTCGTGGAGCCTCCCGCAAGAAGCGTACCACTAGGTCCCTGAACGGCGACCGGAACATTGCTCAAGTTGATGTTCTCCAAAATGATACTAGCGGCAGTGGCGGGTGAAGATCCCGATCCGAAGGCAGTGGTGATACCGACTGGAGTATCCTTGAAGGTACTGTCGATAACAGTGATGGAGCCAACGTCAAGCGAGTCAGAGCCGCCGGCAGTGATATCAATACCCTTCTGGCAGTTGTTGATTTGGAGGTTAATGTAGGTCCAGCCCCAGTTCCACAGTTGAATGATAGCTGAACGTTTAAAGTTAATATGTAAGCTTGAAGCTAAAGATATAACCATTAAAAAAGAACGACTTACCAGTCTGGCAGTTGTTGAAGACCAAGTTCCTCATAGTGTACTGTTGGTTACCCATGGACGCTCCCGTTGCACCTCCATTGAAGGTCAAGTCGCTCATGAAACCACCCGAGCCTGTAACGGTCAGCGTGTCCCAGTAATTAAGCGATGCAACTAGGTTTATGCAACTCACCACTCTCAATGAATAACCCGACGTGGACGGTGCTCGCATCGGTAGGCATGTTAAACTCAATGTTGATAAGACTGGTTGCCTGCGAGGTCGGCCAGTGAATGCCCGTTGCCGCCGTAGCCGGTGCAATGCCGGTGGTATCAATGACGAAATTTCGCATTTGACGGTAGAACACATTGGTCGATACCCAGTTCAAGTTCTCGGTATAGTACGGGTTGCCATCGATCAAGCCAAAGCCTTGGAAGCCGCTGGTGGCCTTGAGGACGGGGCGATCGTTCGGGTCACCAACCAGCTGAGTGAAGTAAGGAGGGACAAGAGACGAAGAGATAATATAGGTTCCAGACGGGAAATAGACGACAGCTGGTTTCGTCGTGGTGGAAGCCTGGTAATGTTAGTATCTCTATCAGTCACTACAGAAGTATATATTGCCTCGTAGGGTAAACTTACACATCCTTGTAGACATCTGTTGTCCGGGGTATTCAAGGCCGCCGTGATGGCCGCAGTATCGTCTGTAACTCCATCTCCTGCACGGAACATTAGTTACTGAGTATCATTTGAGGATCTCATCTCTTGAGGATCATACCTTTGGCACCGAAATCCTTTACATTACGGAATACTGAATAGCCACTGCCTGCAAATGGCGCAACACCTTGGTCTATTCCGATGTTAGTATGTGGCTATGTCCATTAACAATAAAGGAGTTCGTACGAGTTATGTCCTCGAGCCAGTAAGCGTTAATGCTTACGGCGAGGCTGATTGTAGCCAAAAGGAACGTCTGGAATCTCATGTTTGACTCCGGGTGTGAAGGCACATATGGTAAAGTCAACAAGATTCAAACGGGGACGGATGAGTAGAAGACTTATAACTTAAAGCCAGACAGGGTTTGGAATCGTCACCAGGCATAAAGCACTACAGCTGGACATGTCATATGGGGTCGAATGAGGACGGACATAAGCGCCACGAGGTAACGTGTACTACCCAGCCGCAGGAGATGCTAGGCATGGTTATGCGAGAGGCCAGAGACAGGTGAGGTCAACAGCCAAGCCTATAGTCCTGATCATCTAAGAGCCATGTCAAACCAACCAGCCGGTTTAGTTCGGCCGAGCACCAGAACCAGAAGCATGGGGTCATCAAAAGCCTGCCCGGGGTTGGCGACCAGTGAAGGACCTGCCAGTTCAGATAGAGTATATTGAGCACCTGTCCGACCCCACCAAGACACGGCATTCCTGAAGGAAACAATCCAATAAGGTAGCATTGCGAGAAGTTTCAAAGGTCACAGAGATCCCAAAGACTAGGTATGGAGGCAGGCTTCGACTAGCAGACAGGCCATCCAACTGGATCGGTGTGGGGCCGGAACGCATCGTGGGTGACCCTTTCATTGCGGCAACGACCCAACGACCCCAGGGGCTGCGAAGGCAAAGACATACCCCAGGGTCAGGCTCCCAGGCTCTACCGCGGTTGAAAAGGCTCCTACCCTAAATGGAATCGTCTATTCAGGTACCGCGCGAGATGTGATAGGCGGGTTAATAGACATGCAAGGGGATTGGATATGGATGGACGTGGAGGCCATCCTAAATTAGTCAGTAGTGTTCCATGTAGAGGCGGTTGTTTCAAGCATGTGATGGTATGTTGTTGGAGCCGCGAGACATCGCAAGCCACATGTAAGTCATCGATCAAGTTGGGGGCGCCATCTGACGCGTCCTCCGCACGATTGGAATCCACCTGCTTGGGTCCTAGTCTATGTTGGAAGAAAAAGAGAAGACATTTCCCTCATGTTAATACCAGCTGGTGGTTTGGCTCGATGACATTGACGTTGCAGATAACAGCAACCAACATCCAATTTCTGACAGTTCACTCATCTTACCCTTCTACCGGACTTTCTGCCCGATAGCCAGCACATCTTCTGTGCATCCGCAGAGGTATAAGGTTGCTGCTGTGTTGCATTGCATCTGCCTGCTGGTAGCCTGTACCCCTGGCGCTAAAACCTTTTCATCAAAATTTCCAAGGTAGCTGGGGCTGCTGGGGTCTTAGAAAACTAGAGGAGATAGAGGATTCTAAAAAAGGACATTGGCGTTTCGAGACTTGATCGGATGGCAGCCAGGGGACGGCCCGATTGGGCTTCGATCAATCTAAATAAGCGGAAGGTGGCTCTGGTAGTGAATCGGTGAAATCTGGGGGAACTCGGGGCTTTTCCAATGTTGCATCCTTCCTTGCTTGGAGATGTTTCAGAGCATGACCTGCAGAGGCAAGGCAGATCGCCTGATAGGTGATAGCTGACAGTAATCGAGCTAGGATCATACTGTGGAAAACACACTGTCCTTGTTTCTCTAGTTTCGTTCGCTCTCCGTTCTAGCTTTAAAATTATCCTTACCCATAAAATCGTTCTATATAGAGTGTTTCGAAACACTTCGCCTCTTGATATGGTGCCGAAATAATGTCTTCTTAACGCCGTCGTTTCCCCCTGATTACGACTCACTCGCCACTTTCATATCGTCGCAGTTACTCAGTCATTTTGACGGATTTCTGCATTTTAATTTCGTACGGAGTTTTAAGTTTACTGGATTCCTGCAGAACGGATGACGATATTCAAAGCCACCTACAGTCGCTATCCGGCACGCCCTGCACGCGGATCTCGATTGATATACGTTCTCGTGCACAAGCGCAACCGTAGTACTCTACCTATATAACTACCTCATACTCCAGAGTAATCCAAATCAGAGGCCTACCTTAGCTGAGGTAACCTCTGATAGATTTCTCTCGGATTAAGTAAATACCGAGCTCGGGCGATGTCCAGCTGCTCTCATCTTCGTTACCCCTAACCCATGTGAGTCGATCACCCGTACCGTGCGCTACCTTGATCTGCAAGATTCGAGTGCTGCAAACGAAGCCTTCCCCTCTTCTAGAAGCTGGAATTAAGCTTCATTTTTCATTTACGATGAAGGACTTATTGGAAATGCTTCAATTATCCGGCATCCCTGGATCATTTGCCGATGTCCTCTTCCGTCGTTTTGCTCCGCTTCCATGTATATCTATCCAGCAGACGAGAGGTGAGGCATCTGTTCCACCGGAAGCCCACGGTATCGCATCATCAACCTCGCAGCCGTGGCTGCCGTGTTGTTCTTTTAGCCTGCCTATAGAGTCATCGGTATGCTGTCACGAGATCCTATCATGAGGCTTCTGGTACGCTATGTTCTCAATTGCCAAGAGAAGAATGAGGGTGGGAGTATCTCAACGATTCAAATGGCGATAGCTTCATTTGTCGAGCTAGTCCGGTCGTAGCTCGGTTTCCTCCTCATTCTAACCCAAATACTGGGTCTGTGTTCGTGATTATCCGTCCAAGGACAACGCTCGGACGCCCACCATCTCAACCCTGGCGATGGTCATTGCTGCTGTGGGACCTTGGCGCTACGGTTCTTAGTCTGCAGCTTTGATGAAAATCTGGGGTTCGCTAAATAGGTTGGCACGGTATCTATGATGAAGATTATATGAAGTTTACGGAACTTGTGAGAACCTATACGGGAGAAGCGGCTATATTGCAGACTGGGGAGAGACCACAAGCGAGCTTTCCATGGTTTTCTATCGCAATAACTAACGTAGCGTACATCGGGTAGTCTAGCTCGGCCTCCAATGGCGTAGCTAGCCCCGAATAGTCGGAGGTGTCTTGGGTTGTGTGATGCTTTTTTCCCTCCTTTTTTCGCCCTTTTTTTCGTGATAGTACTACAAAAAAAGCAATGCCTCCCGTCGTTACACGGACCCAAAGCTGCCAGACCGCATCATCGGCATCCAGGATTACAGTACCTAACCTGCACATAATAGGGATTAGGGATTGAAGTAAGGTACTCCGCATTCGCATCCCAACCACAATCCCCTCTATCCCCCTACCCCCAGTTCCCCAATTCTTCTCTAGGAACTCCACACATTCGGGTAATTAATTACCTTTCTTACATTTCATCGCATAGTCCCGGCAACAATGGACACCTTTTTGTGAATTCCAACATATGTCCTCCAATAGCAAGTTTTTGCTTTCAATACCTTTGAACGCGGTTTGTAGAAACGTTATCTTGGCTTATGTGAGTCCTTTTTCAAAGATCACCTTTTTTCGCCTCGCTTTTTCTAACCAGTTGCATCTTCCCCGTCCCGTGCCTCCCTTCCACAGATCCACCACGCAGCTCAGAGCGGCCAGTTGACGCCCACTGGGCCCATGAGATCCATGATAGTATCATCAATTTTCCCCTCTTTGCCTAGCCTGCCGGTAAAGCACGTCTATGGCTGGGTCACTCTCTGCCGATCATTGCCACTTGTGGCTTGTCATCTACGAGAGATCACGCTACCGGAATGCCATGGTCCATTAGGCTTGATTTAAGTTCTAGCGATAGTTCAGGGCTTGACGTAGAGGTGTTCATGTTACCCGCGTTACCATTTTACCTACATCTGGTCATTCCAAGCGGTGGGCATGATCTTTCTCTGGGATGGCAACATACATCTTGAACGTGATAGAAATTATATAATTTATAATTTGCTTCCGTTACGTCATTGTCCCTCCAGTCATCTCCATAGACTGATTGATCATTCATTCATTTCAGCATCTGTACTGATTATAACAACGATGCCTTGATGCAATGTCATTAGCAATCATGTTAGATATCTTGCTGACTGACTGGGTAGCATCGGGAAAAGGCAGTATACGAAATGTGTGATATACGTGCAGCAGGTAGGTATCGAGGCTCAACTGTACGATGCCAGCATGTTTTGGTTCGATGGCTATCTTATTGCCCATGATTATCCTATATACCTACTATCTGGTAAAGAGTTCCTTGCTACAAATCCTGTCATTGCCGTACATGTACCAATATTGTAACATGTACCTAGATGCGCTGTAGGTCAGTTTCCTATTCACGATTAGTTGATTGGTCCCCCCGCCCCCCACATTATGCTAGAGGCTTTTCTCCAATGCGGAGATGGTGGATGGTAGCGAGGGGGATCACTGGGGACGGGGGGATCACTGCAGTGGGATCGCTACAAGTACCTCGGACTGGTTCAAGTATGGGGTTGCTGACAGGGCTTGACAGGGGGCAGTAGGGTCCCATCTGCGGGTGGTTATGCTTGTTATTATGGGTTGGTCTGGGGGCGGGGTGTCGCAACTCGCAACTTGCAGCTCGCAGCTCGAAGCTCAAAGAATCCAACACAATTGTATGTATCAATTTTTATCTTTGTCACATCGACTTGGAGCAAAGAGATTCAATTACTACTTGTACTGCAACTCCAAAAAGGTTCACCGGTTTACCAATCCCTGAATCTGATCCAGCCTTGGATGTTTGACGGGTAGATGGTAGATGGCAGCCCAATTGCTCCAAACCCCAATAGCAACCCCCAGCACCCCCCGGACGATACGGACAATGCAGATGATAAGTTAGGAAGGAAGACATTTCTCCATTCTCGTAACTAAAGGCAGGTTACAAGTTCAACTTATTCGGGCAGTCTCGTCCTTAGTTGGAGCCACTTTTTCCCATTTCTCTTCGGGTTTCACCCGCCAGAACTGCTCGATCGTTTGGTGGTAGACCTGGCCGCTGGCTCTGGGCCTGGTAGTTGACCTGGTAGACCTACTGTTACCGGTAAGCCCTGGAAGGTGGGCTTCTTACAACTCCCAGCCCGTTGTCTTCAACACTAAAGCGTAACCTAAACGGTTTCCCCCATCTCCGCATCCTCCTCCCCTCCTCTCCTCTTTCTCCTCCTTACTCCCCATCTCAAACTTGACAATTTGGCTCAACCCCGAATTCAACCATCGTCGACCTCATCGCTCAAGATACTATTCACCTACCTCATCCTTGTCATTATTTAGTGAAACTCTTTAACCCATTCATATCTCTACACTCGAACCCACCAAGCGCCGTAAACACCATAATTCCAATTCCCCAGCCGTAGAATTCGTTTCACACAATACGTACTACAAAACTTAGCCTTTCCCCCCTCCCTCCAATCCCCACACGCGCTCCCTCGTTTCTCTCCTCGCTTCCGTGTCGAGATCGTCAACCAATAAACCCGCTTTAGTAAAAGCACTCGCTCATCCTCTATCGGTAAATTAACCCAGGTTCGCTCGTCGTCCTCTGAGAAACGTGTCAAATCGCAGCCTTACTCGTCACTCGGAGCTTCGACGGTTACCTCAGCCCTACTCTTCTCGTGCAGTCATCCGCAGCCTCTGGTTTACCTTTGGGTTCCTGGCTCTGTTGATCACAACGCTGGCCGCCATATTGGCGAGCGGTCGATCTCTTGGGGGGAGGTGAGAAGAGCCAATGTGGTGGTTGTTCGCGCTACGTACCGAGATACCTGGATTCGACTAATACTACCACCTCGTCCATGAATTCACCCATCAGTTGTCCACCCCGCAAGACGTTCATTCCTCTTTCCGGCATAACTTCCTGGCCCTGGACCTTCAACCCTTCCTCCCCTCCCCCACTCCCGGGTGCTGCGTGACTACTTGCTGCATTACATCCATATCTCGTACAGGGACTTACCTTATACTAATCATTGATCCCTTATACCGCCCCCCAAATGCAGACCATGCCGTCCATAGAAGGCTCCGGCGTGAATGGCACTGCCGACGAAAGCGTGGAGGGCCGGCAGCAGAAGCCCAAGACCCTGCCGTGTAAGTTCTGCGACAAGCGTTTTAGGTAAGACGGCCACTGTCTATCTCCTCGCAACTTTGGTCTACTTCCGTTGGTAATCTATACTTACTCGGAAACCTCCTAATTAGGCGCGTGGAACACGTTCAGCGCCATGAGAGGACGCATACTAAAGAGAAACCTTTCTCCTGTGGGTGGGCTCGCTGCGGAAAGACGTTTGGGCGTCGGTCAGTTAATTTGTTTTATTTATTTTACACTAACAAGACATTCCTGCGTGGCGGTCGATTTCGCCATATCCACCAGGCATCCCACCAGTCACGTCCTTCGTGGGCGCTAAGCTCCCCCCCGTTACCCCCTCAAGCCTCCTGTACATAGGACACACATGTCCCTGGCTTTTCCTCCCCTCACTATAATTTCTGCCTCGTCTTCGATTCCCACTCGCCTTTCTGTAAATATGCTTATATGGACATCAGGGATCTCCTCGTCCGCCACGAGAAACTCGTCCACCTCAATGAAGGATCTAATAAGGATGGCAACCGGCCTCGGAAGCCATCGACGGCCGGTGCTGCCCAACCACCGCTGTCAGCTGAGAATCATGTCGATACCGAAATGATGGGTGTACCCCGAGCTCACACCCAACACTATCATTCAGACTCCATGTCCTCCTCCGTAGCAGTTCCTCCGCTCGCCCCTGACCCCCGTCACTCCGCTAGGGCCGCTGCTTGCAACCTTGACCTCTTATCTGATGCTGCCACCCAGATCGCCTCTGCAAATGAGGTTAATTCCATGCAGCCGATGATGACGGATCTTGGGCAGCCAGGTCCCGGTCTAACACGCATCAAATCGTACGATGAGGCTATGCCGTATGCCGAGCGCGGGCGAGAGTCTGAACCGGTTCCGATGTCCGTAGGACTACCTAACCCAGCCGGCCCAGCCGCCTTCGACGACTACAACCTCCTTTTAGACGAATTTGCGACATCATCTCACTTCCTCCCGCAAGCGTTTGAGGCAGACCAGGGCATGGGTATTTGGCCAAGGCATCTCTCAGATATCCATAGAGCTGGATTGTCTAAGCCTTCGTCACAGTTTCCTTCCCGCTTCCCGTCGCTAGCCCCTGACCCCAGAGACCCGTCGGACAGTGGTGCTAGGATGCATGATGAATCGGCGAGGGCGCAGCCTTTGAGGGTCTCTGCGATGGATCACACGGTTATCAAAAGTCGGATGGATGAATTTTCGTCCGTGTTACCCAATGATTTTGTGTTTCCATCTCGCCATACCCTTACCCGATTTCTCGAAGGTTATGTAAGCGGGTTTCACGAACATTTGCCGATTCTACATCTACCAACTATTGCCGCCGCCGATCTGGCTCCGGAGTTGCTATTGGCAGTCTTAGCAGTAGGCGCGCAATACAGGTTTGAAAGTCATCGATCAAATGCGTTATGGTACGCGGCGAAAGCCGTGGCGCATGAGCAGATTCGACGTCGCCATAGCCATGAAATCCACGGCCTATTACCTACTCCTGCGGCGTATAGCCCGCATTCTACTCGCCCATCCCCAAGCCATGGGTTCCGTCACTCTTTTAGTTCCGTTCAGCAAGAACGTCCGATGACCCAAGATACCCACCGGGAGCCATAGTAAGAGAACCCAACCAAATAGGCCGAAACCTGATCTTCCTCACGCTGAATGGACTGCTAACATCATTGTTCTTCAAAGTTCTCCAAATACCCCCCAGTCTCGTATGGAAACAATACAGGCTCTCTTGTTGCTATTTGCCGTCGGCCTCTGGGGTGCTAAAGCCATCCTCCGTGAAGCGTTGTCGCTTCAGAGCCTCCTGGCTTTATTAGTGCGCGAAGAGGGCTTCTTGTCTGAATCTACGCAAACAGCCGACTGGGAGGCATGGGTCCGAATAGAAGGAGCCAATCGCACGAAACTAGTTACATACTGTTTCTTTAATCTGTGCAGCATCGCCTATAATATGCCGCCTCTACTACTCACATCCGAACTCAACCTTATCCTCCCTCATTCCTCGAAGCTTTGGAGAGCGGAAACATCTTGGCAATGGCAAGAAGCGCGCCAGTCTTTCCCGAGTATGGACATATCCATCCAAGACGCCTTTTCGAGACTTTTCAGTCGGCCTCCACAAGGACCTCCAGCGTATATGTCTTCATTGGGCAACTACATTCTCATACATGCTATACTGCAGCACATCTTTCTCCTGAAGCAGACATCGTTCAATGCTGTATCGCCATTTGGTGGACTGCGTCAGGATGATGTGGAAGATTGCTTTCAGGCTTTGCGTGTCTGGCAGATGAGCTTCGAACAGCACCAGGCGCGCGTAACGGAAGGTACCAATCAAAATGGTACTGATGTACTCCCCGGTGGCCCTGTCGCTTATAACTCAACGGCACTCTGGCGATTGGCTTCCATACGATTATACACCGACCTGAGTCCTAGCAGAACGCTCGAAAGCAGAGACGCCAGCCAGATTGCCCAAGCGTTCCATGACGCACCGTACCTTGTTCGAAGCGTACGAACTAACAGAGCCGTTTTCCAAGCCATCCATGCCTTGTCCATGTTAGTTAAGGTAGGAGTTAACTACGTGGCGAGGAGGAAATCGTCAGAATGGAGTATGCAACATTCACGTAAGCGACTACAGATTAACAAATTCAAGAGTTTGCAAGATAATCCTCTAACCTGAGCACAGTATGCAATCTAGAATGCGCTATTCTCCTTTCGAAATGGCTGATGACCCTGGCTTCGATCGGCCCGACGGGTGCTCCTCCGGAACCCGACGAACGAAACCTTCTCGAAATGTTGCGTCATATGCTCGACGAAACAGAGTTCGCAGTGCCGATCGACCCGTCGCTCTCAGGAGGGGTTCCCGGACATAGCCCGACAAGCATGGACATGGCTGCGAACGATGGTACGAAGTTGCGCCAGCTCGCAGTGGCCGTGATACGTCTGTGGGCAGAAACGTTCAAGGGGTCGCACATCTTCGATATCGTGAAAGTGATCGGGGCCGGATTGGAAGGGTACGCCGACCTCATAGAAAAGCCACGAGACAGAACACCGCTGGGTCGATTGTCGTCGAACGCTGGACTTGGTTGATTTAAGTCGGAGGAATCCTCCTTATAACACTATTCGAAAGTACACTACTAGGTGATATATGGCTGCAACTGCATGGTTATGAGCGACTCTTCTAATCATTGCGATAATTTTGGGTTTGCTATTCTACTAAGGACGTCGCAATGTCGAGGATTAACATTTTATCTACGGAACAGACCGACGAGTCCAGTCTTGTTATGAAAGGCGGCATCAAAGCTCTGAAGATTCCACAGCATATCGCAGTTGATCAAAGGGCCACTACGAGAATATATGAAGGGGCGTAGGAAGGACCTACCGTGCAGACGGTACATGGTGGATTATTTTATGCCGCTATAGGCAAGATTCGGTCCAAGGAAGTCTACGGACTTGGGAGTTTTGCGATGATATAGAGGCGCCGTATGATTGCTACAACAGATGGGGATGTATACCTTAGGTAGAGCTGGTACATCGACGTTAGCTGACGTTAGCCAATCCCTTACCAGCTACTTTATCTAGGTGTTGATAGATTTTAAATATAATAATTAACCCTTAAGATAGTCGAACACACATATTAGATACATGAGTATATATGTACTCACAACAGCCTTCTTTCGTCGCGGAGGTAGGCAGTTCTACCCGTCTTCCGCTGGCCGATGGGAGGAATACTGAACAAGGGATGAAATGCCAAGGGGTACCAATATTAGCCGATCGGAGCTATCCCCAAAGCAGACGTCGCTTTCTTTTGTGAAGGTCACGTGATAGCGTGTAGACATTTGGCTCCCCCGCGCTTCGACTCGACGCGTCATCAAGCCGAAATTCCATTGTTCTCGTCTCGTAATAGCAAATCAAAGAAACTCAATTCGGAATCCAAGCGTACATCAGAAGACATTTTGTTAAGAGAGTTCAGCCATGCCACCTAGAAAGCGCAAAGCGGCCGAGGCCGCCGCCGTTGCTACACCCACTGGAAGGAGCTCACGTCGCACATCCGGGCGCGTTAGCTCTAGCGGCAAGAAGAGCTCGTACTTTGAGGAGCTTGATGGCAATGATAGCGGTAGCGTTGATGAACTTGCTGGTTCACGCCCGAGGAAAGCGGCGAAGATGGAGACTAAGTCGCCCCGTCGGAAGTCAAAAGCGAAGGTGGAATCGGAAGACGAGTTACAGAACGATAAAGATGAGAATGAGGATGAAGACGCTGGTGAGAACGGCGATGAAGTTGATGGTAGTGATGATGGCGACGTATATGAAGAGTATGAAGAGTATAAAGACGCCAGCGTCGAGGAGTCCAGCGATGACGGCTCGGGCGGGGATGACTCCGAAAGCGAGCCGCCGCCGGTGCAGAAGCGCGGGCGCGGAAGACCGCCGGCGAAAAAGGCCGCGGCAACGCCGGTTAAGAAGCCGGTCAAGGCCAATACGAAAGCTCGAATGGCAGCGAGACCGAAGCCAAAGGCTAAGGCGAAAGCGGAATCTGAAGAGCCTGATGCCGAGGAAGATAGTGACGACGATGAGGAGAACCGCATTACCTTTATCCCAGGTGAGTGAAATTTCATAGTTCCTCGTAATATAGCAACATACTTATACCGAATGTCGCAGCGGTCCAATTAAGAGACCTCGATGGCGTCGACTACGAGGACACCAAAATCCACAAGAACACATTTCTATTCCTCAAGGACCTCAAGGCCAACAACCAGAGGAATTGGCTAAAAAGTACGTAAAGCGTTTCCTCCTAGTATAGAAAACTCTTGACCAGTTGCATTCTAACATGAGGTGTTGCAACTATCAGTGAATGATAAAGAATACAGGAGGTCGCTTAAAGACTGGGAGTCGTTCGTAGAGACTCTCACCGAGAAAATCATCGAGGCCGATGAGACGATCCCAGAGCTTCCTCTGAAAGATGTCATCTTCCGCATATACCGGGACATTCGGTTTAGCAACGATCCTACGCCTTACAAGGTGAGCTTCACATTCTCCCCCGTTTTCTTATTATTAAGACAAGAAGCTCCGTTCTGACGGGCCTTCCATGGCATAGCCTCACTACTCAGCAGCATGGTCACGAACGGGCAGAAAAGGACCCTACGCGTGCTACTACGTGCACGTCGAGCCCGGCAAGTGCATGGTCGGCGGCGGCCTCTGGCACCCGGATGCCCCGTCCCTCGCCAAGCTGCGCGCCAGCGTCGACGAGCGTTATTTGTAGGTGTTATAGTAGCTATGCACGTACCATGGTATCTTATGTAGAACACGTCCTCTGAGGAGCCTCTGTCC